>OU343224.1:69543322-69693775 GCA_910596185.1 Chrysanthemum makinoi | reverse complement strand
AAAATTTATATCAAACATAAACCAACTGATCTAATCCATTGTTTTGACCTCTAAAGCAGTTTAAATCCTTAAACCAAACACCCTTTTAGAAACAAATTTGCAATGAAAATGGAACCAACTGATGAACAAGCTAGTGAAATAGATCAAATGGAGTTTAACTACTCTAAGTATCATAAGCTAGACTAAACTGTGATGTAGCTAATGCATACATGTACAAAACCAATTATGCAAAATGGATTGAAAATGGCAAGTGACATACAAACTCACATGGCTCCAGCTTGGATTGCGTGTGCTAAAAACAAACCCAAGTCCTACTTTAACCTAACTGAATCTAACCCAAATAAACCTCTGGAACACCATTTCTCAGCTTCCATTCCAATTTGAGCTTGGTTTGACTTTGGTTGACCAATTTTCAAAGTTGCATGAAATTTCAATGTGAGTTTATAAAAAAGCTATAACAAGCTTATTTGAGCTTATTTGAGCTTAACAATAGGTTACTGAGAGATTGTGCATAGAATTGGAAACTGAAAATCTTGACAGTAGACTTGAAAATATGATCTTAAATAAAAACTTGAAATTGATATTCAAAAGCACCTTACAATGTTAATTTAACTCGAATGTTATACAAGGAAACTTAAATTACATCACTTGAACTAAAACTAAAACTTTTAACTAAAAAACGACATTAAGAAATATTAAAACTAAAATCTCCCCCTTTTTCTTTCCCTTGCTTTTATAGTCCAAACTTCTTTCTCTCTCATTCTGAACAAATCCCAGCTGTCTCCAGGGCCATTGGATCACTTTTGATGAATCTAGGCCCTTGATTGGTTTTGGCGGGAAAAAGGATTTTGGCAGTGGGAGGTTGAGTGAGGAGAGGGGGATGCATTAAATGTTATTTGGAGGCTTGTTGGGGAGAGGGGAACATGGTAGTGTAGGGTGGCTGGAGGGGGAATGGTTGCAGACCAAGTTGTCGGGGAAGACAGGGAAGGGGCGGGTTTGTATTATTTAAATGTTGGGTGGGTTGGTCGGGTTAAAGGTTTGGACCGGGTAAAGAGAATTGGGCCAAGGGGGTTTGTTTGGGCTTGGGTTATAAGAACAGGGTCCGGATGGTTTGTAGAAATATTAACACAAGGGACCAAACATGTAAATCTTTGAAAGATGAGGGACCCAATCTGTAAATTATGAAGAGTGATCCAAGGGTTTGTTTTGCCAATATTTAATAGTCCAAGGTTTAGTTTTGACACTTTTGAAAATTCCCAAGGACTAGTTTTTGAACATTTTGATTTTCGGGACTAAATTGTAATTTTCCCAAAACTTTTAGATTTCTCACCAAAGGACTAAATATGACAATTTATGATTTTAAAAAGACCTTTGGTGACTTTTCTTCTGAAATTTTGGCTCAGGGACTATTTTTGACAATTTTATAAACTTGGGGGACTAAACCTGCAATTTTTGCAAATTTGATATGTTTTTCATCTGATTTTGATATTTTTGCATTTAAAACACATAAAACACTGATTTATGATATTTTGATCATTTTGATGTGTTTCTGAGTATTTTCAGATGATTTTGCAGTTTATTTTGTACAAAAATGATGAGTATTTAGACACTCATCAGTGACCGACACTTTAACATGGAATTTCCAATTCCTAACAATCTCCCCCTAAGGGAGGTCACCCCATGAAATACATTTTGCTTCCTAGCATTCTATCTTTGACTTCGCTCTTGAGCTCGTAGACTTGAATTCTTCACTTCCGCAATCTTTATGCTTTTGTAGCAATTCTTCAAAGTCCGCATTGATTTGTACTTTAAGTGGACGTCTTTGAACTGATCCACATCTTTGATGATCTTCGAGCTTTCATAGAGATCATCAGCCACGGTAAATCTCTGGATCACCCTTTGTTGTGTTGCCATTATGTGATGTTGTGACTTTTGGACCGACATGCTCACACTTTCTGGATCATGACATCGTTTCATCAGAGTAGCGGAAGCTTTTACTGGTTCATGATATTTGCGCAAAGCATAAAGCGAAGCATAGTATAGAAATATCGAGCCGGTTATGTAGATAAGCACAAGTCATGATTTCTTCAATTAAGTGAGGATGCTGTGAGCATGCGGCTTTGGATTGACTCCTCATTCGATCAATGCAACCGCCCAAATGTACCGCAAACAAAAGCTAGCATTAAAACACACGAAAGTGTCTTTGACCACTTTCGTTGAATTGAGGTACACGCCCACGGTTCCCCATTGATCGCAATAAGCACCGTGATCGTAGGATTCTAAGAATCTCCTTGACAGGTTTCGCAGCTGCTCTAGCCGTTTCAAACCGAACGCCTCAAAGAAGACAACGGAGTGAGTGAACCGCGAATTGAGATTCATCGATTGATGAAAATGATTTGAAAAACAATCGCGTATTGCTTGAAGAAAGAGTTTTGCAATACTGACGAAGGTTTTATGAGAAAGATCAATTTTCAATCAAAAGTACTTTTTGTATTTGAAAAGAGTACACATTCGACGTGCTAGAGAAAATAAGAGATTCGCACATCGAACGGTTTTTCCAAAAGTATTTTTTCAATCAGAGATACTTTTTGTGTTTGAAAACATAAGTACACATTCGACGTACTAGAGAAAAGAAGATTTCCACATCGAATGGTTTTTCCAAAAGTATTCGTCAATTCATTTCCTAGACCAAGGTTGATTCACGAGTGAATCGCCCCATCGTTTCTATCCAGTTGTCACAAGTTTGATCTTTTGCAAGATCTCACATGTCACCCACCAAGAGCTTGTTTGATGTTGGCTCTAGAAGTATTTCCATCTTCATCGTGAATACTTACATATCACTCGGATGTTCTGGCACTACCACAAGGATAAAGCGTAGGACTCTTAATATATACTTACTTTCCACATTATGTGAAACAGCAAGTCTTTATTCACTTTGTGTCCTAATGAGATATTGTGGATGATCTCTTGGCTCTAGACTCAATAGTGCACATTTAGTTTCCTATGCCGGAGACTAGGGAGAGGGTCTCCTTCTTCAATATCAACAATCTCTAAGAGAAAGTCGATAGATAATGTCGGTTCCCCGTGAGAATGAAACAAGACCTTTTAAGAGTAACTTGAGTAGCTTGGGAAGTTTAGTTCAGTGCGTCACTGGGTCCATGACGTCTTGTCTTCAATATCGGTGTTACCTTAGTAAACACCAGTAGCATATGTATTGAACCCTTTACGCCTCTAAGGTTGAATTATATGAGGGCTATTTCTTTTCACCCTTTTCACATTCAATTCTTTTTCATTCTTCAACCCTTCAGTGCTTACCGAGACTTCATAACTAGAACCTTGTTGGGTATATTCCAAGACTAGCTCGCACTCACCGGCACTCTTCCCATTTCTCATTTTCTCCTTTTTTCATCATACCGACTGGACTTCACTATGTAGTGGATTGTCCTCGTGTAGATCCCTCCTGCTCTGGTGGATCGGGGAACGAATACCTAACCTAACCATCCTTATAACACCATCATAAAGTAAATTGGTCGGTCTTTTGGTATTGTTCTTTTCTTCTTGAAACCAATTGAAAAATCATTTGAAAAACAATCAAGGTACTTGTGATACGAGATCAAAGCATTTTGTACCTTAATAGTTTTGATCATTTAGAGAACCTCCCTCAACACATGCATGATTTTATAAATTTTTTAGCACATGGAGGCAAGAGGACTTTGAAATATTTTCTTTGATCACAATTTTCTATAGAAAAAGCCATTTGATTTTCTTTGGTAAATTCTCCCCCTCAATATGTGCATAGGATATTTGAAATCATTTTATCACACAGAGGCAAGAGGTTTTTGAAGTACTTCCACGATTGCATTGCCATACAGAAAACCATTAGAAAATCAATCAAGGTACTTTATGATGAAACATAGAAATCTTTGTACCTTGATAAATGCTCCCCCTCAATATGTGCTTCGAGATTCGAAAGCGTTTAGCACATATGGAAGAGCAGCCTGCACTTTTGAATCAAATTGATCATCATTTATCAAATTTCATTATTAAATCACAAATTCTCCCCCGATCAAAAATATCAAACCCTTTGAGATTTTGGATCCCAAGTGATTTAATAAGGTTTAGAAAACATGGGAGAATATGTGCCTGATTTAAAAACTCATCATGTTTTTGGATAAATCCTCCTCCTCAACATGTGCATTGTGTATTTGAAATCGTTTGGCAGATGGAGGCAGGAGTGCCTATAAAGGACTAAAACTGATTCCATTAAAACAGATTTGAGATTTAAATCCATCTCCCGATCAAAAATTTCAAACCTTTTGAGGTTTGTGATCCCAATTGATTTAAATCATTTAAAAGATTTTAGGGGAAAGACGTGGCCTGATTTACTTTTGAAAGATGACTGATAGAGGAACATATTTAGACATTAAAGATTGTTAGTGTCAGGTATGATAGTTTTAAGAGATCTTTAAGTAAAATAAAACAATTTCACAATCAAACAAGAACAGAAAAAATTTCATTTTGAAAGACCTTGATTCGAAAGAAGAATCATACCATGACATAACATTAAATCTTTAGATCACCACTTTATAACGTATAAATCGGAACTTTTATGAAGAAATATCATTTGAAAATATTTTATTTAAAATCACTCTCCCCCTCAAACCATGACAGTAGTCGATGATTGAGTGACTTAAGTTTTGATAAAATGAAGTCCGGTGATTTTCAAAGATTAGTCCAATTTATTTTCAAAAACAATATTTTCCATTTTCAAAGCAATTTATTCAAATTTTTCAAAATTGTTTAAAAATGGTATCCTGCACAAAGATCCGTTAGGTGGTTGAGAAGCTTCTGTTTTTGCTGTAGGGTTTGGAAGAAAACCGTCTGCAGATGCAATGAGACTTCTTACATTGCATTTTAATGCCAACTGAGGTCAAATTAAGCTCCGCTTCTTCAATCACTTAGAAGAAAAACATCTACCGATGCAATGAGACCTCTTACGTTGCATTTATGCCAACTCTCCATTGAAGTCCAATTAAGCCCGTTTTTCATTTGTCAACCCAAGATATAGTTACCCTTTCTTTTCGCATCCAATCTCTCAATTGTGGGATTCGATCGGGAACATTCTTATATACCAATATACCGCACACGTTAGTGAACACATACAAATATATGGTGGTCGACATCACCCAAACAACAATCGACTAATAAAAGTCAATTCAACATGTCAATCATTTCATATATGGAATAATGTGTTCCTAAAACTCTAATCATCTAATCCTAACAATCTTATCCTAGGCACCTAGTCCTTCAACAAAGGTTAACATCAATTTTAATTAAGCATATTAGGATAATTAAGAAAGCCCGTTAGATGATATAGATTTGAAAACATTCTCCCCCTCAATCAATGACTCATTTTCTAAAAAGTTTAAAAGCACTGAAGTCATTGATTGAGTTTTCAATTATTACGAAAACTCTGAATCTGATTGATTTGTAAGCAACTCATTTTACCACCAATTTTTGAATACACCAAATATTTTTCTGAAGAATTTTAGACGGAAAAACATTTGTGTAGGAACAGCAGTCCTTCGACATACTTTCCTCGTTTTGATTTAGGTTAAGTGCACGATATTTTTGAAAATTTGATTAGCGCAGCACTTTCCTTTCTTTAAAAGAGCAGGTTGCTATCTGAAATAATAGCAAGCCAAAGTTTTGAAGAGCGGGTTACGTCAAGTAATCGCAAGCCATATTTTGAGACATGTTTAAAAGAATATTTACACCTTCGCCGAACTTCATCTATGGTCCGGTGACATTATTGAATGACATTTCTAAGACCGCAGATGTTATCGATACCAGAAGACATGTCTTTAGAAAAACATATTTTTGGTATTTTTCTAATTTTCTGATTTTTATGGGATTTTGAAGGTTTTATATTTTTCTATTTTCTTTTTCTCGGTTTTATATTTTTGTATTTGGTTTTTCTGAAAAATATATACAAAGATAGAGTAGATGATATAATTTAAGAAGATGATGATACGAATACCGAGATAAGGATATCGACAAAGACGTCATAGAAGATAGAATTCGTCATCTCTTAAACTTCCACCACCAAAGCTTCCGAGGCTCCGAATAGAAGATTGAACATGACTTTGAGAAAGAGAGACTTTGGCGCCTTCCCCGAAAACCGAAAATCCATGTTGAGCGTGATTGGCTCTATTTCAAGCTTGCTTTAGCCAGTGTACAGGAAGCACACCATTATCATTAATCCCGCTGCTCCATTTAAGAACGATAATCGAGGATCTCCATTCGGGGTTATATCATCCAATAGAACAGCAACGTTTCATCCCACACTTAAATAATCTTCTCAAATTCTTTTCCATCGAAGTCCGAGGAAATCCATTCCAAAAGGTGTCAAGAGAACAATTCCCTAAGTAGTTGAATTGATGCACCTCTTTGTATAATGCTCAAGAACTCTCCCGAATACACATCATGAAGGGAATGAAAACACCTTCCCATGTTCACATTTTTCTTCCCGGATGATCGTGTATGAAGCTCAAGAACCCGAGTACACCAATACCCAAGAGCTCTCCCGAATACACATCATGAGGGGAATGAAAACACCTCCACAATGTTCACATGATCGTATGAAGCTCAAGAACCGAAGTACACACATTCCTACCTAAAGAATAACTGATAACACCTACCTCATGTCATACATTTATCTCCCCTGAATATGTCATACTTGTGTACCTCTTTTATCTTCAAAAACTTCTCTACATCTCTTCCCCACATAGTTGGAATAAGAATACTAAACGCCTTGATAAGTAAAACCTTGAGTTTCTCTGCGGTCATGACATTTGTTTTCCTGGGATATCTTCAATCACTTAGAAGAATTAAGTTCATCAAGTTTACTCGCCATGAGTCAAACCTTGAGTTTCTCTGGGGTAATAACATTTGTCTTCCCGGGATATCTTCAATTACTTAGAAGTATTAAGTTCATCAAGTTTACTCACGTTTAGATGCTTGTCTCCTTCCCCTTGCCGGTTTTGACACTTTAGAATCAAAATCATTATAAGCCCGTATACTAGAAATTTGTTGATAAGAACACTTGAACTCTTGTGAGAATCAACTTCTGTCAAGACTCTCTTTGACTATTTTTACCAACCCTTATGTAGACAATTTGAAGTGACCACTGAAGAAGAAAACCCGATATACCATACTTGAAATCAAGTCAACTTCCCCACATTTGTATCTTAAGCTTGCACCTAATGATGGAAGAACGGTGTAGAAAATTTATGCTTCAAGCAAATCTCTAAGTACTCACTACCCAAACAAAGTATGAGACATTAACACCTCTTGCGATTATCCACACCGCCATATGTGACACCGAGTAAAACAAAGTAACTCCTAATAGTGATAGTTAACCAAGTCTTCAACCATCCACCTCGACTGCTGGTAACTAGATAAACCAAGTCTTCAACTCAAATTCTTAAGCCCGAGCAAGTTATCAAATAAGAACACGCCTTTGTGAAAGTCAACTTCAATCTCAAATAAGTGATTAATGATTAACTCCGAAGTAATCAACTTGTGTCAAATTTCCAACACGCGGAATAAATGTACAACCGGATGTACATTGACCCACTTAATGAACCGGAATAAATGATTCCTCAACATCAATTCCATCTTCCTAAAGATATACATATAGAGACTGATATGGAAGATTCACCAATAATGTCTTCAAGCGGATGAGGTAGTCATTTTCCTTAATGTTCATGTGGTTGATTTACAGAGTGCACAATAATCTGTGAAGATTTGGTAAAGGAATACCAAAGAGCGGATCATTTTTCACGAACAATAATCCGTGAAGATTTGGCCAAGGAGTACCAAAGAGCCGATTATTATTCAATAGTGAAACTGCAATATTACAATAGTCAATATCAATGTCTCGAGGAATCACTGCTAAAGAATATGAGCAAGTCTAATTGGGGATTGAATCTGACTTATAACACTGCTAAAGAAGCTCGATTCTTACGTGAGTTTAGAGCCGATAAGAAGAAGCTCGGCTCTTAGAAGAGAAAAACTCCATGTGAAGATGACCCGATAAGAAGAAGCTCGATGTCAACCAACGGCTCTTGATATATTCTCAAATATCAATCAACAATGCAAAAAATTCACACTTCTTCTCCCCCTCAAGAATTGCATACGGAGATGCCATTCTTGACTAAATAAGTGAAATCATCCAAAAGTATCCTATTCACACTTCTCCCCCACAAAATTAGCACATGATGTCGCCATCTTCATTATATTGAGCAAGTGGAATAAGAAAACAATCAATAGTAGCCCGGTTCACTTGATGACTGAAGCGCATGGAAAAAGTATGAAGCATGTTGATGAGAATGGTCATAAATAAGAAGATTTCTCTTCTTCAGAAGATAAAGCGCATAATCTTTCTTTAGAGAACGAGGCATGAACTGATGTGTTCAAACGTCATAAGAAGATTTCTCTTCTTTCGAAGATAAAGCGCATGAAACGTATAACTTTTCTTTTCTTTAGAGAACGAGGCATGAATGCTGTCTACACGTCATAATCTCTCTCTCTTTTCATCATCTCTTGGCAAAACATGTAAATATCACCATTATCATTCAAGAGGCTCTTTGTAGTGACAGCTGATGGAGAAAACCCAATACGATGAATTTGACCCTGAAGTAAACTACCCCAACTCGTGACTTAAACTTGTGCATATGTAACAAAGAGCGGTGCCGATTTCCATTAGCATCTCTAAGTACTCTCTATATACTCTATACTCTTCAACCAACCAACCATCAAGTATAAGACGTACATCACCTCTTGAAAATCCACAATTAAATGTGACACTGAGCACTACAACGTAACTCCTTAAAGTGACAGTTATTTTTGTGGCAAAAAGAGCCTAATTTCCCCTCGTGGTAAAAGAAAAAAGACTCCCAAAAATAACTAGATTTCCAAGTCTTCGCTTTTGATAATAAGCATGAACAAGGATCTTGAAGAATCTTCATCCATCCATCCCCGATACCTTCAGATACTACACTACCGCGTGATATTTCACTTCAACCTCAAATAAATAATAGTGAATTCACCCCATTGTCACATCTTCTGGTTAAAAGCTCAACTCTAGCCTCCTTTAACGTTTTAAGTGAACTATGATAATGGTTTTCATCCCCACCATGGTTAAAAGCACATAACCCCGTAAAACCATGTAATAACCAAACTGCCATGACTAATATCCAAACACACATCCAATTCATGAAGTACACCCTTTTATCCCTTCTTCAAAATCGTGAAAGCACCAAAGATCGTAAAGATTCAAGATACACTTTCCTTTCCGTGATGGCTCCATCATCACGGGATTTTACAATTCTATGGTTTAAACCGAGAAATAGTTTCTTTCAAGGATTTTACAAAACCAAGAACAAACCGTAAGATAGATCCGAAATGCACTTTACTATTACCGATGTTTCCATTGTCACGGGATTTTACAAGTCTCGATTTAAACCAGAAATAGGTTCTTTTCGGGATTTTACAAAATCAAGACAAAACCATAAACAATGTCGCCTTGAATGTTATGACAACTTTGGTTTTGAATATCTGCTTTTAGGGAACATGCAGCGGTTCAAACACCAACATCAACAACATCTCAACCATCCAATCAATCACTTTGGAAACACATCATTCACGCATTCTCGTGCTAGCTGTGTGACCACTTGTGAAGTAAATCCGATATGTCAAACTTGATCATGAAATAGAATTCCCCAGATTTTTTACTTAAACTTGTACTAATCCTTGTGAAGAAGAAACGGTGTACCCAATGTACAAAACCTCTTGACATTCTCAACTGGGTGAGACACCGAAGTGATAGTTACATTGTAGGTTAAGTGAGAGAGAATCACAAACGTAATTAAATAGCCAAGTCTTTATCACACTCAATAAACGCCCAAACAAGTCATCTTCGCGGAAGAGTAGAAAGAAAGAAAACAAAATAAGTAAACGAGCCCGGAAAAAACTTGCTTCAAAGCCAAATACTAAATACCGTATAAACAACCCTGTAGTCAACATAGATTAATAAACACTTCAAGCTATGACAAAATGCCCTTCTTGAAAATGTATAAACCAACGTATCAAATCGCATAGCCCGACAAATTTCATCATCAACCCAAATCTCATCATCATCTCGCAAATTGCACGTCTCAAATCAAATCTTATAACAAATCTCATTAGCAAATCCCATAAAACCTAAATATCATAACCTCTAAATCATGCGAAGCCCATTGGTTCATCATCCAAATGCAAGTCATCACATAAACTAGTGCATCCGGTTTACATTCAAGCTCATAATCGATACAACTCCTCTCTAGAATGCATTACCTGATTCCTTTACACATCCTTAAGTCCGATCTAAAGATAAATAAGTCCAATATTCACGTACAATACATCACATATCCTAACACATCCGACATATACAATCAACATAATTTCCAAATTAACATTTAGAAGTATATCAAAATTCCAAATTAGCCCACCGAATGCAATTAGGGGCCCATTCACATAACCTCTCAAAAACCAACATGATCCTGTAATTGACTTGAACGAGTACAACATCTCACGATAGGCCCATTCAATAATCAAGGCCCCAATATCCATTTGCAAGCAGCAACCTGATCCAAAGAGTAGATAACATATCTGATATAAAAGGTGTCACTTAACCCTAAAACACATATTACATTTTCACAAACCCTAAAACCTCTCTCCTTCGGTTTATTCTGTCCGCCCCCTTCATGAATCTGCTATCAAACCCTAATCCTCCCAACCCTAAATAATCACCCAAAGAAGTCCGCCTCCCATTATACCACTCGTATACATCCAACATCTCAAAACAAATATCAGATCCAAACTGATATATCAATTCGAAATATTCATCCATCATCTCCTTATTTCACTTGATACCACAAAGATCATACGGTTCTGAAAGGGCTCACCACAGGGATGGTTAGAGTGTCTTATAACAGCCACAGGGATGGCTCGAGTTAATTGTGTCAGCCACAATATCAACCAAACGCATCAAGGTAGGTACTTTTAATCATTCTTGAGTCATAAGTTAAGTCACGAAACAAAGTGAAGAAACAACATAGTTGTTGTATTCTTTGTCTTGTAGATTTCGAATATTTCCAAGTAGCACAAGTAAAATCAGTGATGAACACATCGTGTGGAGGGCCTTCATCAATGGTCTTGATAATATATGTATTACCATACACGATTGATTTCTGAGATAATATGTGTTTTAGATTTCGTATTGTTGTTGATTGAGACTTTGAGTAGTGATGTGAGGGTATTTTGATGAGATTAAAGTAGGTTAAGATTTTGTTGGATGATGTTGGACTGTGTCGAAACTGTTTTTATCTTAGACAGATGATGGGTTTCTTAAACCTGAGGTAATGATTTTGGTATTGGTCTTTCATTTGTGGTCGTGTGTCATTTGTTCTTCTCCTTCATCTTCCTTTCTGTGTTAACATCATCGGCTTTCAACGCCCGATTCACACTCCTGGCGACATCTCTGGACGACCTGGTACCCCTTGAATTGCTTCTTTCATTATAAATTTGGATGTATGATCTAATTATGTCAATGTCTTGTGCACACATTACAGTGTACAACCCGTACTTGTAAATAAAGGACCATGTGGTACGCTTCAGTGCCACAATCCTTATAAAAGGAGCGAAAGCTTCTTACTTTTGAGTAAAACCTATCAAACCTTTCAATTTTCAAGGTTTTGCTCAAAAGAACAAGTACTTTCCCTTATGATTTTCAAAACCTCAACCGTTTATATCACTTATTGAGGGGGAGTACTTGAATTAAAAATTTGTTCAAAAATTGTTCACGGTGGTCATTCTTCCCGCAACACTCGAAATGGTCATATTTATTCTCAACTTTTCAAAAATAACATCATATATGCCATTTTTGAGGGGAGAAAATAAGTGATAAGAAATATGTTGCGTCAATGCAAATGAATCTTTGTGCTATAGACTTAACCCATGAATTGACGAGATTTTAACTATTAGTAACTCGAAAAGACTTGTCCGGGACGGGTAATAATTTCAAGCTAGTTCGCTAGTGATGTAAACGTGTCTCTCAAAGGACTTGTCCGAGTAGAATGTACCATTCGAGAAACTCTTGGTAGACATGAACTCGGACGGGTTTGACAACCTTTCGAGGATTGTCTACACCTTCAAGGTAGTTATTAGAGCTAGTTGTCACCTAAAAGTTGACAATGCAACTCTTTAACTATGCCACGTAACCGTCTCGCGGGAATGTCTATCTTGAGTTGATCAATTCAAAATGCGCGCTTCTTTCTCACTATGCATTTAACCGTTGAAACTCTTAAGCACAAGTGGAGGGGGAGTATTTATGCAAACTCTTATCTCAACAAGGGTACTAAAATGTTTTTCATTCACAAACACTTTGAGAGAATTTTCACAATGATGGTTTTATGGCAACATAGGTTAGTCATGTAGTTATAAGGTGACTAAGGTTAGGAATAACCGTCCTATGATCCGCCAGAGCGGAGGGATCTACCCAAGGACACCACAAATAGTTAGTATTTAGAAGTCCTTAGGTATGATTGTAAAAAGGAGAAAATGAGAATCGGAGAAAGAAGGAGTTGAAGAATTAAAAAGAAATGCAAAGAAAAGGGTGAAAAGAAATAGCCCTCCAGATTATTCAACTTAGGGCAGACACCGAGTTCAATTCACATGCTACTAGTTGTCACTTAGTGACGCTGGTATTGAAGATTAAAAGTCGTCATGGACCCAATGACGCATGCACTAAACCTTCTTAACCACTTAAGTTTCTCTCAACAGAAGCTTGTTTCATTCTCATAGGGAACCCTACGTAAACTATAGGCTTTCTCTTAGAGATTGCTAGTATTGAAGAAGGAGACCCTCTCCCTAGTATCCGCTCAGGAAAACCAAAATGCACTATTGAGTCTAGAGCCACGAGATTCATCAAAAGAACTCTTAGGTACACTTGACATTTCATCACTTGATATTCAACAATAAGAATTTTAGTGGTACATTATCGAGTCCTTCACAGATCTTAGCAACTGTCAAGAACATTTATGAGAGGTTCACATTGTGATCCGTGATTGAATGGAAACTCCTGCCGTGGTCAACATCAAACGACCTTGACAGAAGTCGCCGGCAACTCCCCGTGGATTGGCGCTTAGTGGTCTCAAACGATCTACAGTCGAGGTGATGCTTCTGTACTCGATACATCGTGTTATCTCACTTGTGGGACTCGATTCAGAACGGCCTTGTGAGAATTAGAGTGTTTTCACTATGCTGTTAACACTCTCGAAGTTCAAACTTTTAAGAGTCGGAATCCGCTTATTACTAACCGTTTATTTTATGTTTTCTTCTTATGGAAGCTCTGGAGAGGAATGATCGCATGATTCTTCTCATGTTCACACCAACATCATCACTAATGGAAGTTCTATCCAAAAGCAACACAACAGTCAAAATGATTCTTCGCCAAATCAAAGAATATACAAAGTTAAAGACTTACAGAACTTCATTAGTACTGAATTCCAACGCCAAAGAGCGGTGAGCATGTTGAAGAATGACGTGGAGACACCGGAGCAAAAGCAGCACTGAAAAGCGACTTGATGCGGCAAAACAACATACTATCACATTCATCACAAAGAACAAAGATCAAAGAACAAAGTTAAAGATGACGTCAAAGCATAATTGTTCAAAGAAAACTATCTCGCTACACTGGGAGATGGTTCGAATCAAGGCAATTCTTCTCACAAGAAAGAAGAATTTCAGAAGACGCCAAAGCTACTATTACATCAACGTTTTCATCACCAACACTTGAGGGAGATTGTTGAATCACTCCTAAACATTAATTCAAGTGTTAGCTTCTCATATGTAATAGGTAGCTTATTATGGCCTTTATGTTTGTTTAAGGTCAAGCTTATGTAGAAGACCCATAAGCTTAGGCCCATGTCCAATAAGGAAAAGGGAAGGAGTAGGAGTGTTGCCCTAGCTCATTGCCTATAAATACTATGTAATAACCCTCACTTGAGGGTTGGTTGTTCAAGTTTTCTTTCATTCACATCTTACGCGTAACCGTCCTTATCATAACGTGTGTGTGTTTTTGGTTTACTTGTTCAATCGCCTTTATCTCTTTCTTGTAAGCTTGTGTTGTAAATCTAGTGACCTAACAGCTGATCTCTGAGCTATCTTCCTTGATTAATGCATCCTGAGGCTCTGGTTATAGTGATGAAGGACCAGCAGGAAAAGGATTTGAAAGAACAAATGAATGTTTTTCTTCCGGATACAACCTTCATACTCTTCTTTTTCACAATCTCCAGGGTTTTTCAAAACAAAGTCATCCCATGAACTATCAAATGAACTGCTAGAAGAAAGATTGATTGGACTAGATTGACTCATGGTGTTGTTGGAGAAATGATTTTTTAGAGTGAGGATTATGTGATTTGAGTGGTTTGTGTTAAAAGGTTTGTTTAATATATGTTAAGTTGGATTCAAGAAGTTAATGAGGGGAAGGTGTAAGTGGTTGAGAAGTAAATTGGAGTCCTGTGGCCTTGGAAAGTGTATCAATGCTTATGAGTTGACTTTATTGAGTATAGCCACTGCTATGTTCATTCCTTTAGATATACTAACCATTGCCAAAACTCAACAGTGATTCCAGTGTTTGGTTTACGATTGTGATTTGCAGAGTTGAAGGATTCTTTGTTTACATTGAATGGTTACTCTTTGGTGTTTGACTTTCTAGTTGTCCACTGATGTTTATGCAGAAATTATTTTTACAGTGGGAACTATATTGCAACCAGTGGTAACAAGCTTGCTTTTATAGTGGAAAAAGAAAAACAAAGGAACTTTATTTCTTTTATCAAACATGATTCATTACAACCATAGTGAAAGTACTTCTAATCATCAAAACACAAAAGACTACATCCTAGCACATCCTACATCTAACTTCAACTAATCCATAGGCTTCTTGCCTTTGCCCACATAGTTATGCTTGTTTTTCTGAGTCCTCTTTCTTTTGTTCTCAAAAGTGGATTGCATTCTTGGACATGGTAGACCAAGAACTTGTGAAGGAGGTTTTGGTAGCATTGCAGACTTTGTTGGGATATATATTTGCTTCATATTGGAGATAGCTGTTTCAAGTGCTATTGAAAGTGCTTTGGCAAATCTTTGGCCATGGAATAGGTTTCATCATTCTCCTCATCATCATCTGATGAGCTGGAGTAAAACTCAAGTGATGGTACAGGTTTTGCAGCTGGTACACGCTTAGCGCTTTGTATACTTTTTGGATGAAGTGCCAGCCCCTGGTGGAAAGTATCCAAACCATCCCGATGTCTCAGAATGTCTCTAACTCGACATATACTTCTTCTCGAATCAAGAGATGTTGATGGTGTTGGAAGGATTTCTCATGATTATGTTTTTGGGGACATTGTGTTTGAATGTGTATTGATGAAGTTTACCTAAAGCCAAGCCTCCTTATATAGACAAAGCCGGTTGAAAGGGTTAATTAATGAGTATATTTACTTTTTCCTATTTTGGTAGATTAAAGAGTAAATATAGATATTATTGGGTTGACTTTGGAAGATATTTTACTTGGATAATGGTTTGGTTAAAGGTAATGTTGGTTAATAACAAGTTGGTTATTTTTACATACATAACCAAGCTTTGTTGGGAGTTGAATTTAAAAGGTGTATATCTGAGATACACAACAAATGGTTATTGATTCACCATGTCTTACACACATAAGAATCAACTAGTCTAGAGCAAACTACACGGTAAAGACTTGTCAAATACGTTTATGGTTGATAGTTTACCAAAAACTATATGGTTATCAACTCACCATATTCTTTATGATTAAGAGTTGGCTAGTCCATAGCAAACGGCTCATGGTAAAGACATATCAAATCCGTTGATAGCTTGTAGTTTGCTAAAAACTATTATAAGAGTAGTTTAGTTTTCAAATGATTTTATTTACCACTGCTCTTTGAAATTTTTGTGAAAATTACCACCGATAGTTCACAGTTCCACTGACAGTGTTATTTTACCATCGCTGTTCTAGTCGTTACAACTGATTGTGTCAATAACTTATTTTTTACTAGCCGTTGAAAGTAACCACTGTTTGTCATATATATAGGGTTAAAATATTAAGGAAATTATCTTCTTTCCATATTATGATAAATACTTTCTAAAGATAATTTTACTTGCGCAATACTTCTAAACCCTAACCCTATATATCTTTCTCTCTCAATTGGCTAGTTATTCTTTCAATTTTTACTGACATAATATTGTTTTTCATCAAAAGTTTCTATGGCATCTTTAAACTTTGTCAGATGAGCGAACCTAGTGGCCTACATACAAAAGTCTAACGAGAAGAGTGGCCCTGTTTATCATCAAATTGTGGACTTTCTACATACCACACACATAAGGTATGCTTTGCTTTTAAAACCCACAATATAATCTCTCAAATCAACAGCTTTTTGGACTTCTCGCTAAGTCCATAACACTTGAGATTGGAGATACACATGAAATAGTGGATGCTCTATGAGCCACTGTGGATGGGGTAACTATTGATGTTACTAAGGCATCCTTGAGGAGAGTACTCCAATTGGGTGATCTCAATGGTCTCATCACATTACCTATGCCTCAAATTCATGATACTTTATCATCCATGGGGTATGATACCACTGACAAAAGGCTACTTTCAAAAAGAGTGGTTTTTGTCCCCAATGGAGATTTTTGATTCATACTCTGTTGCATTGTCTCAATCCAAAGAAAACATCTTATGAGCAATTTAGTTCAACCATGGCTTATCCTTTGGTTTTTCTAGTCACCGATAAGATTTTTAACTGGTCAAATTATATTTTTACAAGTATGAAAGGCAATGTACAGAGTAAAGCAAAATTTTTAATGTATCCAAGGTTTGTGCAAGCAGTGCTAAATGAGTTTCAACTGCAACCCCATACTAATGTTTATACCATCAATTGCCTTAAGCCTAAAGTTTTTCAAAATTTGAACAAAGATGGCAATATGATTTTTACACCTCTCCTTCCAAAAATGCTTGCTAAGATCACAACTGAACAAAACACACCTATAATTAATGTTCCAAACATTGATTATGTTCCACCAGTTTCAAACACCTATGAGAGAAGGTCTAAACAGCCAACTTCTCTCATGACAACACAGCACGTTTCTGAACCTTATGGTCTAGGAACAAGCGTGGTGGTCTAGAATTCCACCTAGTTCAACTAGGGAAGAATCAACCTTGCCCCATGATTTACCTCTCCCAACAAAAACACAAAGTTGGAAGTGATGAGGGCAGTGGAACCAATTGGAATTGATGGTTTTGTGTACAAAGTTAGAGCAGTGTTGAATCTCTACGAAGGATTTGGAACATGTCAAGAAGCAGCATGCCAAGGATGTTCTACACTTAAAGGAAGAGATTCAGACCTTAAAGGAGGAGGTGCAGGGGTTGAAAAAGCACAAGAAGACTGCAAAGTTGGTGATTTCATCTTCATCCTCACCTACCTGATGGTGATTCACTGGTTTTGATCAAGATTTGGGAAATTCTCCCAAACGGGGAGGAAACATGTGTGTCGACAATCGGGAGGAAAATTGTTTTTGAAGATGAATGAGATACAAGTAAAGGAGTAAAGGAAACTGATACTCATGGAGAGCAACTTGAAGATCAAGACATTTTCAGACGCGAACTCGATTTTACCATTGATTTCATTTCCACTACAGAGCCAAATATTGCCACTGCAAGTGAAGAATTTGATAAATTGAAGAAAGACAAAGGTAAAGCAGTTATGGAAAATGTAGAGCAAACTGGAAGAAAGATTTCAAAGAAAAGACAAGCTCAGATTGCTCTTGATAGAGAAATTGCTAAGATAATTTCTGAAGAAGAAGTTGCTAAAAAGAAGAAGCTTGAAGAAATGGAAGTTGCAATTTTTCCTACTGAAGAAGACATTGAGTTCTTGATTTCTAATAATCAAATAATCAAGAAAAAGGCAATTGACTGTACCGATGCATCCTTAACTCAAGAACAAAGAACTCGCTTGAAGGATTTCATTCAAATGAAGAACAATCAAGCACTTGAAGATGTGATTAGTACAAGAAAAAGGGCCAAAAGAAACCAAGACAACCAACCAAAGCACAAATTCTTTCATATATGAAGACTTATTGTTGTCATGTTGGTGGTTGGAAGAAGCATCAATTCAGAGGAATGCCTGATGATCAAGTTGAAAAGGCTTACTACAGAGTTCAAAAACAAGATAAAGATTTTACCCAATGGGCTCAAGAAGAAGCAAGAAAGTTTCCTGAATTGAAGAGAAAGGCCAAAGAAAGTGATTCTCAAACCATAAGAAGACTAAGGTTGTCAAGAACAAGAAATTCCTACTGAGAAATTCAATCAAGAACAATTGACTGGAATGATTGTGATTGTAGAAGAAGATTTTTATCCAGAACCACTGAAAGTAAGACATCCTATTATTGATTGGGAAGTTTACACTACTAGCAATTTTTCTTCGACATGGAAGATCACAAGGCTAGGTGGTGAAACTTCATCATTCATTCAATTTGAAGATCTTATAAAAGCTTTTGACAGAAATGACCTTGATACATTATGGAGGTTAGTTCAAGAAAGGTTTAATGCTCAAGATCTCAAAGATACAAAGGAGATGCAGTTGTAGATTAATCTTAGAAGGCTTTATGAACCTAATGTTGATGATGATTTCTGGAAGTTCTCATGTCCATGTTCTGGTACTAAATGGTTTTACTATGACTCATGTGAAGTTCATCATGTCTCTACAGCAAATGGAGTAGATGCATTTATGCTTGCTGAGAAAGAATATCCAATCAGAGCTGGAACTCTCACTGTGACGTTATGTACCACAATAAGAGTTCATGAAGACAATGAGAAAGTCAGAGCATTGTTACATAGACTTCAAGAGCCATACAGAAGTTGAGAAAGAAGTGAAGTGTTTGGTTGAATTCCCCAAATCATTGAAGATAATGCATATTGAAGAAACTTATTTATTTGCAGAGAAATCATAAGTTTAGGGGAGGATTGTTGGGAATAATTTGTTACCACGGATAGTTGTGGTTTACACTGCCGATAACACTAGCAAGGGAAACGCATTCCCACCGCCAAGCATACATTATTACCACTCGCTATCGGGCTTTATGATTAGAATAACGCGTCTAGATAAGTATAGAATAGATCTTGTATGTATTCTATAATGTTAGCTTTATACTTATCTTGTAAAGGACTCCTTGTTGTATAAAAGGAGGTCCTAGGTCATTGTTTTAGACAACTTGTCTAATTACCTACGTATTACTCACAAGAGCTTCAAGGTGTAACCCTAGTGATAAGCTAAGATCACTCGTATTATTCTTTAATAATATTGGAGCTTAAGTTTTGTGTTTAATCTGTGTTTACATACAATACATCATACAATCCATCTTCTAAGTATTACTAAGTAAATTCCGCATGCTTAATAATATTATACAAAATATCATTGACACAAGGAGTGTGTCTTAGATCCATCACTAAGCTTACCACCGGCCGCTTGGTCAATGGTTTTCCTTGTGGAGAGATTGACATGATCATAAAACATTTGGACTTGGAGCTAAAGATCAAATCCGTGATGAGGGACTTTGTGGAGTAAGTCCTTGAATCGAGTCCGCGCCTCATAAAGGGTTTCGCCTTGACGTTGTTGGAGCATCAAGATGTCATTTCTTAGCTTGGTGCTTCTCCCCGGTGGGAAAAATTGGGCGAGGAAACGGGTGGTGAGATCATCCAAACTTGAGATGGATCCTGCTGGAAGTCGCTCAAGCCAATTACTAGCTTGGTCCCGTAGAGAGAATTGGAGGAGACGCAATTGCGTGGTCTCCCGTGTGGTAGCATCAAGGTCAATAAAGTCAACGATTTTTAGGAAATCCTTGAGATGTTGTGTTAATACAAATATCGCCATTAAACGTTATTTATATTTAATGATCTTTACCAAAGTTTTGTTAACGAAAATAGTAAATTTAATTTTTATAAAGTGTGGAAAACTAGAATGGGGGGGGGTTGAATAGTTTTACCTATTAAAACTTCGTTATAAAATATTTAGATCAACTTGTGTTATGTGTATGTTGGACGTTGATAGATACATATATAAGTGTGCAATGAAAGATAAAGAGTAAAAGCACATAACCACGACACGAGTATTTACAGTGGTTCGGCTACAAGGACACCTTCCTTGCCCTACTCTACTCCCCGAGTCACCTACTCGAGAGTTCGTAAACACTACATGACACCAACTCCTTATGGCGGAGAAGCCTTCACAACATCGCTTACACTTTTTCCGGTACTAGGCTAACCATCGGGTTCTTCCACAAGGTAGAACCACACCTATCACAACGTCGCCTACCCTTTATCCGGTACTAGGCTAGTTACTGAGTTCCATTACAATGGAGGAACTACTACCCAACACATATCCCAAAGAAGACCCACTCCTTATTACAACATCATCAAGGATATCAATATCCTTGTATACAACCTATCTCTATTTGTATATCGATGCACCTCATCGATTATACGCCCTTGGCATCTTTCACTAATGCCACTTGACTTGACTTCTAGGCATTCTTCACTAATGCCTTTGACACAGACATTTGGCACCTTTCAGTAATGCCTTCGTCTTGACTCTATTGTCATTCTTCATTAATGCCTATGACACAAACGTTAAACACCTTTCACTAATGCTTTCGTTTTGACTCTTTCGGCATCCTTCACTAATGCCTTTGACACAACACCTCTATGGAGGAAGAAAGAACTATCAACAAGAGAACCTCAGTAGTCTTGATGATGACGAAGTATGGCAACTCATGGACTTGAGCTTGCTCGACATCTCGCCTTTAAGAGGAACCCAGAGAATCACACAAAAACAAAAGACAAACTACATAGAGAGATCCTTAGGATCTGAGGTTAGAAGGTTACAAGACTTGGGGAAAGTATGTGTGGGAGTGGCAACCCAAAATGAAGAAATGGCTAACTATTTATAAAAGAAATTTAGCTACTTTTCCACGGATCCCACGGATCCCTCACTTGAGGGATCCGTCCAGTGTAATCCTGGGGATCCGTGGGACGCTCCTTTTTGGCCATGGATTTTGGGTCATGGGTCATTGGTCATGGGTCCTAGACTTTAGACCATGGGTATCCAAGTAGATACAATGTATCTATGAGATGCAATGTATGTAGTCCATGGATCATGGGTTAAAACCGTGGGTCATGGATAATATCCATATATGACTTATGTATGATGTCATGCAATGGGTTATGGGTCATGCTCCATGGGCATGGGTCATGGACTTTGGGTTTTACCCAACAACATTTAATGTATTTGGTCAATGGGTCAAATACTTAAACTTCTACCCATTATATTACCCATTATGATACATACTAGTTGTTGTATATATGTATTACTAAATCATAAAACCACTTTTACTTGTTTAGTGTTTTATGTGACAATGTATGTGTGTTAGTAAACTATTGGCTCAAACCATTTACGTATTTTATTTGTTTCGTTAAAATGATTTTACGTTTGTTATCGACAAAACATTAGAAGATCGTAAAATATAAATAAACGTTTTTACGGCTTATTTGTATTAACAATCTCCCCCTTTTTTTTGATGACAAAACATAAAATTATTTTAAGGAAAAACTAAAATTCGTAAAAATTTGAATTAGAGTTTTTACTCTCTTCTCCCCTTTTTTGTCCAAACAAAAAGAGCATCAAAAAGAAACTAACACATTGTTTTAAGAAAAACGTGTAATAAGAAAAGAAAATATAGAGAGCAAGTGATGGGAAGAGTTCTTGTCTTAACTCCCCCTTGATGAGTCCATCTCTTTGTGAGGGCGTCAACTAAGAAAAAACTACTAAGCTAATGCATTGCAACTATGTTTGCAAATGGTTTCGTCTTTGTGACGATAATGCTCCCCCTTGATGATTGCAACTTTGCAAAGGGACGTCATGAAACGTAATCCAAATGAGGATTATATTGCGAATGATTTTGCAATGTATTGTTTTGACACAAAGCTCCTCTTGATTAGGGTGTCAAATTCTTCATGTGTATTTTGAAAATCTACAAAACAAAGTTTAGAAAACAAGTATATAATGCATAATTTTCTGCAAATAAGACTCAAGTTAGTAGAAAACAGGTCTTTTGTTGCACGGATCCCGCGGTTCTCTCCTTGGAAGGATCCGTCTAAGTATAATAGAGGGATCCGTGTGTCTGAAAACAGAATCCAGCAATGGTGATGTAACAAATCATGTTAAAATCACAATGAGATATGTATTCAAGCAACAAACATATACTCAAAATAACATGGCATAAAACATGTAACCTCATTCAATAAAACTACGAGAAATGATCTACAAATCTCTAAAACTAATAGAATGATTAAACATGAAATGTGATTCCTAAAAAATCTAAGTTAAGCTTAAGACTAGGACACCATTGTAATCCTTAAGCTCATGGTTGTTTAGGTTTGTTGACCTCATCGAAACGTTCAAGGAGGTGATAAAACATGAAACGTTGCTCTTCACGTAGTTCATGTATCAAGCCTTCAACGTGTTGACAATGATAGCAATCCTTGTCATGGTTTGGAAAAGGTGGTGGTAAAAATGCAGCGGCTTGATGTGGAGGTTCAAGTGAAGAAGGTTGTGGATCCTTAAATGAAGGAGGGATTGGTGGAGGCACATTTAATGGTGGCTCAACAAGGATTGATGGTGGAGGTAGAGAAGTGTCAACGTCCATGTGGTCAGGTGGTTGACTTTGATGTCTTCTCATAATTCAAAATGGACCATTAGAGGGAAATGGAGAGAAGGACACCGGTGCAAGTGTTGATTCAACACCTTGGTTTTGTTGATTCAACACCTTGGTAATGCTGGAGGATGAGATGGCCTGGGGTAACTCCTCTTAGTTGTAGGAATGTGGAGATGATTGTGAGGTGGTAAATGATATAGCTCTAGGCACCAATGATGTTGGTTGGGTTGAAAAGGGTGTGTTTGGTTTAGTAGGAATTGTGGAGTTTGGTGATGATATTTTTGTAGGAACAATCCTCTTGGGGATTGGTTTGATTGGTTAAGTTGGTGGAGGATAAATCTTAGCATTTGTGGATTTAATGGGAGATGATTCGGTTGAGGAAATTTTGTGTACAACACGAGCAAGTTTCTTGGTGGTCCTTGGGTTGATGAATTATCACAAGGAGCCTTCCTCATGATGAAATGACTAAGGAGAAGGTTTCTAAATGCTGAGATTTATGTTGTGGTTGATGACTAAGAGATTCTAACAATATGACTTATAAAGGGAAGGATTTGAGAAGTGCATTAAAGACTTAAGCCACTAGAATCCTTAGAAATGTGATGATTTGCATGCACAAGGGTCAACCACAGATGTGCACTGATCTATGAGTTTATTTAAGGCAGGATGGATTGTTCAAGTTAGCCAAAAGAGCTTGAAATGATTGCTTTAGGTAAGATTTACTGAATCTGCCAGCCGGTTCCCACGGTTCCCTCAAATAAGGGATCCGTCTAGGCTAATCCTAGGGATCCGGCTATCAGTAGTCAAGAAGAGAAGAAAATGATGATGGTATAATCTAATACCTATACATCTTGAGTGTCTTAGTCTTCTTAGGTGTTTTAAATGAGGTGTGACTTAAATGATCAAGGGTAATGAGTGGAGGTAGCTAATGATTGTCTTTTATGGAAGGAAAATGGGACTTTATGATCACCAATGGGTGTTCAAGGATGACACTAGGAATTTTAATGGTGTCAAGTCATGTTAAATATCCTAGAGATCAGATCTAAACTTGGGATAAAATTTGAAAAATCCCTAAAAATTATAAGAATTGAAAAACTAGTTTTTGACCCATTTTGAGATAGAGATTACTAAAATCAATTTGTTAAAATTGAGAAATTTATAAAACTAGGTGTGTTGACATGTGATAGATGATGTGTGAGTGCAGGAGCAAAAGGATGATGAGTTTTGGTGATATGACAAATTAAAAGGCACTTTGATTGTGATCCTAAGTGAGCTATGGGTGAGTGTGAAGCTTTCTAAGCATGAAGAGGACTTAAGTGGTTCTAAGGCCTTATGTTTCACTAGTGTGAAGTGATCTAGTGAGCTATTTTGATGTGTGGGATTCTGCAGTGCTCATCTGTCATCACGGATCCCACGGTTCCCTCAAAGGAAGGATCCGTCTAGTGCATTCTTAGGGATCCGGAAACTGTAGATCAGAAGCATCACAGAAAGGGATCCAGTTTTTGCACCATACTATGTACACTGATTTCTATTAATCTCTACTCCAAAGAACAACAAAACAAGCATAAAATCTCAAAAATCATATCATAGATAAGAGTACTAATGACAATATCCAAACAAACAGACTAAAGTACTTCACAAATATAAGCATTCATAAATAAAATGTCTAAAAACAAGCATAATCCTAATGTCTCTTTAGTCAATCCTTTCTCTTCCTCTTTCCTGATTTCATGACGTATTTAGCTAGGCATTGGAACATACCCTTCAATTGTTTGAATACCGCGGTCTCGTTTGAAAGAGTTGGAAGTTGTTGATAGTAGGTAAAGGGGTCTAAGTCGACGTTGGCTTTGGGGTTGACATTTACTTCTTCTTCGTCCGAGAAGTCCGGGAGAGCCTTAGGTTTTCTTCCGTTGACCATGAACCGTTTAGAGGGTTGTTTGGTAAGAGGTACCATGACGTGATCGGAGAGGAAATGATCATCATTGATTGGAGATGGTTGCATTGAACTAACATACTCACGGAGTCGTGTTAGGAGCATACCATACGGAAGTACCATGTTGGCAACTTTGAATACCCCGTCCATTCTCTTCACCATGTAATAGGCGAGATTAAATGGCCTTTGGTGAATAAGGCAATAAATCATTTGCACGAGACATGCATTTAGATGGTGTTTGTTTCCAACCAAGCTAATGACATTTTACCTAAGAATTTCTTCCAATTTTCTATATATGGGGTACATTTCAAAGAGTTCCATTTGAAAGGGATCATGGTGAATGAGCTCTTTGTTGGGGTTGAAACAAGATTGGTCGGCTCTAACTTTGAAAATAGTGACTCGAACGGTTGCGGGGTCATCAAGAGGAGTATGGTAGATTGGTTTGGAATCAAGAGCAAAAGATTGAGTGGATATTGCCCAATCTTGAGAGTACATACAAATTCCTTCACAAGGAATGCGAAGGATTTGAGCAAAAGTGTTGAGGGGTAGAGTGAAGTTTTGTTTATTGATGATAAATGTCACAATTCTCAATTTCCGGTCATTTCTCACATTTACTATTTCATCGTTTATCGTAAACTAGGTTTACGAGTATCAAATTCACGTAACCTTAATGGTTTAGCTGTGAATTCATGATCATATCATCGAGGACATTTCATATAGAATAAGTTTAGTCTACATATCATTAACATCGTTGTCATCATATTAGTTCATGCATGGTTTTGCATTTTACATTAAACGTATAATTTTCATATTAAATAAACGTTATCGCGTGATTAATTATTTTGAACAATTGATCCGCTACTTCCAAAAATTATCCCGATATATTTTTATACTCATATTAAGTTTATAAAATAATATTATGAGTTTACCCAGTGTTTTAAATTTATTTTGTATATAAATTGTTATATTTATATAATTACGATGGTCTTCGTATAAACTACACGATTATTATTATTTCACTCAAATTTTGCAAGAAATGTATTTTTATAATTTTTATGACCTAAATATATTTTATCTTGACCCGTGAAAATTTATTTTTAACTAACGCTACCCTATATACTCAACTGTGACTACAACTTATCATTTATCTACATTTAATCATACTTAAACATTACATTATAGGATAATAAAAAAAAAAAATACATATAAGAGAATGACTAACCTCCCTTGTCGACAAGGGAGGGTGAGTCACATTTGTTTGCAAAATATCCCAAGTATACATGTATTATACTAATATATTAAACATATTTCACTTCTTCATTTTACTAAGTAAAGATCAAACTATCTCTCTTGCTCTTTTCTCTCTAAAACCGGCAATCATCAAGAGACCAAGAGGATCAACATATTTTTTTCAAGACAAGATTTTAATTACTCTAGTATTATTCTTGTATAGGTTTTGCAATAAAAACCTCAAGTGATTAGGAAAAACCCTTTGTCCTTAAACCTCATCATATCACTTGTAAGCATCCATATTCATATTGTTATTTCATATTTATTTTCATGATCATATCATTTTATTTGAGAAACATGCAAGTCTTATGATGTTTGTACCACTTTTTATTTGATTTTTAAGAGTTATATATATATTGAGATCCTATAATTACTCCTTGTTATAAATCACACTTGGTGATGTCTAGGAACCCATGACACCCTAAGAAGGTGTATGCTAGGATTAGAATAGCTTCGGAGTTGTTTTGAATTGGGTGGAATAGGTTTGGCGCGTGAAAAACTCATTTCGACAAGTCTAATTAAGGGTCTGTCCTTATTTTGAAAATCTGGAAAATCCGACAGTAAGCAAAATATTTTGGGCTAGATATTTGGAAAATATACTTTAAAACGAAAACGTGGCCGCTTGAACGGGTTAAAACGGAGCTATAACGAAGAAGTTATGAATTTTTCAAGTTGGCGACGTAAACTATAATTTCTGGAAATTTCAGCAAGCATTGTTTATTTTGTACGAGTCAAAAATGAAACTTAGGTGTTTTAAATTATGTCGACTTGTCAAAAATATGTTAGTATACTTTGATACAAAGCTAAGGACCTTTAAAACGTAGAAAACGGATATGTAACGATTAAATTATACACGTTTTCACAAAGTTGCCGTAACTTTATTATATAAGAAAAACTATATTATTTCTAATAGGCAAGTATTACGGCAAAATAACTGACCATTTTGAAGGACGTTTTTAACATTGATGTAGAACTTTTTATAAAGTGATGTCTTCTAATAAAAGTAAGTTCGCCAAGTATATTTTCCAAAATGTCCGACCATCTGTCAAGCGGAGTTGTAATGAATTACTTACGGTCACTCAAACTTGGCTGAAAACCACCTTTAAACTATATTTTGGACAAGAGTACTATACTTAACTTATATTTTTCTTTGTGATCGAGACCTCTAGGATAGAAACTTAAACACTAAAACTTTGAGATAATGATACAAACTTCCCAAAACCGTTGAGTTTGTTTCCTAACACTCGATGTGCACCATTTTATGACTAGCTTTTCAAGGCCGTTTAGTCACTTTCATGAAATTGTCAAATGACATTATTTTACGACGAAAAGTTATAGATTCATAATAAACCACTAAATGATTATTGTAGGATATCATTTCGACGTAAGTACTTGTAAAGTATTTGGTAACTTGACAATATGTCATAAACATATATTTCGACGATAAACTTTATTTTCAAAAGTGTACAAGTGGTATGGATATCATATGAGTTTGCATGAACGACATTGTTTCATGACTTATATTAGAGCATATCATTCATTATAGGTCGGTTAGATGTTGTCTCATTTCTGTGCATCCACTTTGTCATCATAACTATTGAAACAGGTGAGTTCGTAGCCCCACTTTTACTCGTTTCATTGTTTTATAAACTCTTCGGGGGAGATACATGCTCAACTTCATGCTTTTACTTTACACTTATATGAACTTAAACTATATTGTTTGAACTATCATGAACTTGTTACCCTTTTGTTTCACTACTTATGTGTGCGTAAGTAGATTATGCCCGAACTAAATTGATCACTATGTTATGAACGCTATTAGTTGAAACACTTTCCTTGATTTTGAACCCTTCGACATATATAATTGAGCTCTTTTAAATTGATTCGGACCCTTTGACATATAAGTGAACACTTTGGACTTGATTTGAACTTTTTGACATATAGTTGAACTCTTTTAACCTGTAAAGAACCCTTTTGATATATTTAAACTTGTTTGACGTGATTTTGAATGCTTCGACTATCTTCAACCCTTTTGATATTATTCGAGCTCTTTGACTGTTCTGAACTTTTGAACTCGACTTAAATATTTGAACTTAATTACGAACTTTTGAACGGAACTCTTGAACTTAAATACAAACTTATGACTTATTTGAACTTATTGAACCGTACGTGTTATGACCTGGACCTAAAGTCTCCCTTGATCGGAGCATCACTATAAAGTCTCCCATGTTCGGAGCATCACTATAAAGTCTCCCTTGATCGGAGCATCACTATAAAGTCTCCCATGTTTGGAGCATCACTATAAAGTCTCGCCTTATTGGTGGAGCGTTCTCAATAATTCTCGCCTTATCGGTGGAGTGTGCAAAGTCTCCCCTGTTCGAAGCAGAACGTCTCACTATGTTACGGAGCGTTCTTGACCCAAAGTCTCCTCGTTCGAGCAAAGGCAAATTCTCCCATGTTCGAGTGTTCTTAATTGTATATAATAGTTGTATGATGTCTTGTTCGTACATTCGCATTGTTAGTCTCCTATTAGTAGGTAGTATGGATAGCGCTATTAGAGGTCGGCCAACCTCTCGTCCACTATGTTACGGGACGCATATTATTTATTCTAGGGGCTTTGCCTTGCATACATTATTATATACGTGGTACTATATTGTGAACTATTATGACCATTTATACTTGACTACTTGATACGCTATATTTTGTGCAATGGGTTGTGAACACCACAGTGTTGCAAGTTTTGTATGGGCAGAACTTGGAACTGAGTGGATTTACAATGCCTTTGCTTTGAGAACTCATTTGACCCCGTGTGCTTGAACATAAACTAGACATACTACTTTTGGCAGTGGATTGTGAACACACAGGTTGCAAGTTTTGTATGGGCGGAACTTGGAACTGAGTGGATTTGCAATGCCTTTGCTTTGTGAACTATTCTAAATCACCAAAAACTTTGCCTTTGTTGCATGAACGCTCTTTAAAAGCTTTACTTGTTAACCAAACTCTATGAACTCACTCAACCATTGTGTTGACACTTTTAGCATGTTTTATCTCAGGTATCTAAGGCATTCACTTCATGTCATGCATGTGGACTTATCATTGAGTCGCGGTGTCGACGCGTCTCACGTATATTTTATGCACTTAACTATCGTTGGGTTGTAACAAACTCATTTTGGTATATTGGAAATATTTTGGGACCGATGTTTTGTAAACTCTGATTATTTTACTTAATCAAACGATATTTTCAAAACAACACTTTAGGTTGTTCGATATAACTGTAACTTTGATGCTATGACAGTCATCCCCTAGGAATTCCATTCCGCTGCAAAACAGGTCATTTGGGGGTGTGACAATAAAGGCGATTGAAATGCTATCATCGGTGTTTCGAATGATCCTAACGCTTTTGTAGAATTCAAAGATGAAAACCGGACAAATTTGTTCATCAATATCAAGAAGATAATTAAAGTTGATTGCCGAGAAGACTTGACGAATGTCGGTATTTTCAAGGAAACATTCTTTGACCACACGACCTTCGTGGATAAGTCATTTTTCAAGTCTTTTGAAGACTTTACGATCAGTTTTTGACAACTCCTCTTTTCGTTAGTATTGGGTGAGATAGTGGACGGTATCATGGTGGTCTTGTTGGGTGGCTTTAGGCATGGTTGGTCTTAAAAAAAATATTCCAATTAGGAAAAATTTGTTGAGATGGGTTTATGGTTTTGTTTTGTATTAACAATGTTGTAAGCGCAATGTAATCTTAGTTATGTGAAAACATTTTCTAGTGATCAATTTTGCAAAACCTAATTTTATCAATTGATTAGAAAAAATTGAAAAACCATAAACCCTAGGATGAAGATGATGAAGAATAGAACATATTAGTGTAATTACTTACAATGATGTTCTAGAGAAGGATGCTTGAGGATATGGAGTCCTATGGAGATGAAAACAGCACTTGGGTCATTTTTGTGTTTTGTGAGGAGAGGGAAAAAGAGCATAATTGATTTTGAAAGGCGTATAGTTGGTCTCTGTCACATGGTTCCCCCGGATCCCTTGTATTAGGGATCCGGCTAGTACAACTAGAGGGATCCGGCTACTGTGGACAGAAAAAGGGTGTTTGGCATTATTTTGTAATAATTTATAAACTAGCTTATGGAACAAAAATAGTTTGAGGTTTCTAATTGAAAAGATGTTTGGTCAACGGGATTTGATAAGTTAATTATCAAGGATCCATTTGTGACAACGGCGTTAGTTTGACGAGATCAAGATGAATACTATTCCCGATGATGAGTAAGTCGGGAAAGTGGCGAAAAGAAACTTTTAAGAGACTAGCAATAATTAACGTCTAAATAAAAGATGGTATCAACATATTCATGTAGATGTAAGCTAGCTAATGAAAAGTAAATATACCTCTATGCTCTTGGTATGGTTTATGGAGACCATAAGACCGAGAATACTTCATGAGCTATTAAAGTAATCAGTTGTACTTAGAATAAGTAGGTTGCGATTACTTTTAGGTTCTTCCTTGAAAGTTGACTTCATTATTCTTCGAATAGAAATGAAGACTTTGGAGAGATCCTAGCATGAAGATTTCTTGAAAAGAAAATGTTAGAATAATCTATCAATATCCAACAGAAAATTTTTTTTTTAAAGATTTCCTTCTTTGTAGTTTTCAAACATACATGATCGTATCAAGTTTTTAAAGTACAACATACTCTAAGAAACTTGGTAACGAAGCTATGATGCCAATTGTTGAAAACTAGAAGGGGGGGGTTGAATAGTTTAATCGATTAAAACTTCGTTTTAAAATATTTAGATCGACTTGTGTCAATCTATTTGGATGTGTATGTTGGACGTTGATAGATACATATATAAGTGTGTAATGAAAGATAAAGAGTAAGAAGTACATAACCACGACACGAGTATTTATAGTGGTTCAGCTACAAGGACACCTTCCTTGCCCTACTTCACTCTCCGAGTCACCTACTCGAGAGTTCGTAAACACTACACGACACCAACTCCTTATGGCGGAGAAGCCTTCACAACGTTGCCTACTCTTTTTTCGGTACTAGGCTAACCACCTGGTTCTTCCACAAGGTAGAACCACACCTATCACAACGTCGCCTACCCTTTATCCGGTACTAGGCTAGATACTGAGTTCCATTACAATGGAGGAACTACTACCCAACACTACACAACACCTATCCCAAAGGAGACCCACTCCTTATTACAACATCATCAAGGATATCAATATCCTTGGATACAACCTATCTATATTTGTATATCGATGCACCTCATCGATTATACGCCCTTGGCATCTTTCACTAATGCCACTTGAATTGACTCTAGGCATTCTTCACTAATGCCTTTGACACAGACGTTTGGCACCTTTCACTAATGCCTTCGTCTTGACTCCATTGGCATTCTTCACTAATGCCTATGACACGAACGTTAAGCACCTTTCACTAATGCTTTCATTTTGACTCTTTCGGCATCCTTCACTAATGCGTTTGACACAACACCTCTATGGAGAAAGAAAGAACTATCAACAAGAGAACCTCAATAGTCTTGATGATGACGAAGTATGGCAATCATGGACTTGAGCTTGCTCGACTTCAAGAGGTAGTAATCTCGCCTTTAAGAGGAACCTAGAGAATCACACAAAAACAAAAGACAAACTACATAGAGAGATCCTTAGGATCTGAGGTTAGAAGGTTACAAGACATGGGGAAAGTATGTGTGGGAGTGGTAACCCAAAATGAATAAATGGCTTACTATTCATAGAAGAAATTTAGCTACTGTTCCACGGATCCCACGGATCTCTCACTTGAGGGATCCGTCCAGTGTAATCCTGGGGATCCGTGGGACGCTCCTCTTTGCCCATTGGTTTTGGGTCATGGGTCATGGGTCCTAGACTTTGGACCATGGGTATCCAAGTAGATACAATGTATCTATAAGATGCAATGCATCTTGTCCATGGATCATGGGTTAAAACCATGTGTCATGAATAATATCCATATATGACTTATGCATGATGTCATGCAATGGGTTATGGGTCATGTTCCATGGGCATGGGTTATGGACTTTGGGTTTTACCCAACAACATTTAATGTATTTGGTCAATGGGTCAAATAATTAAACTTCTACCCATTATATTACCCATTATGATACATACTAGTTATGTTTATATTTTCCCAATATTTAAACACTAGTTGTTGTACATATGTATTACTAAATCATAAAACCACTTTTACTTGTTTAGTGTTTTATGTGAAAACGTATTTATGTTAGTAAACTATTGGCTCAAACCATTTACATATTTTATTTGTTTCGTTATAATGATTTTACGTTTTTTATCGACAAAACATTAGAAGATCGTAAAATATAAATAAACGTTTTTACGGCTTATTAGTATTATCATAAAGGTTAAATCTTGTCAAGTTTAATGGATATTAAAACAAGCTTTTCCTCAAATAATATCTTCATCACTCAAGCATTTACATTTTGATTAATCATATTTTTTATATGCCTCTAAACCATAATGTATGTTAACATTTTTAGATCAAGCATGTTTTGGTTTCTTAAAACAAAACATTGCATATGTATTTACATTTAACATATTTCTAAAAATAGAAAACAACATATGACATCATGTGGTGCATCATTGAAATCTATAGAGGATTTTACTAGATATTTTGTGTAGATTTGGACTTTACATATCTTACACAATCTTGGATGGATTTGGTTGACTTTGGTAAGATTTTGGTAATCTTGATGTCAGACCCCGGCGGCACCAAAATTATACACGGGCGGAACCCTTTTATGGAGTTCGTGGTCCGTGGTGACTGCTATTCATTTTGGCTATAAATAGCAAGCCAAACCAAGTTGTTTTCTCATCCCTTTCTAGCATAAGCATATACATTCCTTCTCTCTAACATTTCTAACATAGTTTCATATCATTATAGTGGTCCTCTTTTGTAGCAAAGAGGATCAAGGCATATTCAAGCTTCAACAAATAGTTGGAAGTCTTGTTTGTTTTGTTATTGTATGATCTAGTCTTGTTCATACATCATTGTTGTACCAACCATTCATAAATTTGTGAGTGTGACTGGTTAGTATTTTAGTCCTTAAAATACATTGTGTGTGGGAGTGGTTGTACCCTTGGAAAAGAACTCGACATCTAGCTTAGTGTCGGAAATAGTGTGTAAGCGAAGTGTAAAGGTTTCTCCGCCAGTGAAAGGAGCTTGTTGACTAGTGAAATTAAACTCTCGATTGTGAGACTCGGGGAGTGGAGCAGGGCACAGAAAAAGAGTCCTTGTAGACCGAACCACTATAAACAACTTGTCGTGGTTTGATTGTTTCTTTCCTTATTTACTCTTTATATATATTGCTTGCATATTGATTATTATTCACTAACATATCTAAGATCAATGTCAATTCATCTTTCAATAAGTTTCAAAACAAAGTTTTTAATGGGTAAACTATTCAACACCCTTCTAGTTTTCCACATGTTGATTAGGATCTTCAAAACAAAGTCCATGGAATGCACATCCATTTTGCACCAATCGGATGGTGTCGGATCGCAGGGCCGTAGTTTGAGCTTGAAGTGGAAGCTCAATGGTGTTCCTATAGCCTTGATGGCTTGGTCTAGATTATTCACCAAGAGGACGTCCTCTTGGCGGGTCGAGTGGTGGTGGATTAAGTGGTGGTAGTGGATGATGTGGTGGATTGTTGTTGGGTGGATTGTCACCTTCCATGATGAAAAGTGACAAGGTTACGAACAAAAGCACAAAGAAGAGGGATAGACTAAAAGAAAAAAAAAAGAAAAAGGAAAAAAAAGGCTCACTTGATAGGAATCAAGCGAGTAGACCTAATCGAGATAGAAAACTAACTAGCTATTCTATTCCCCGGCAGCGGAGCCAAAAACTTGATGCGTGAGTTTCGAGGTTGAAAGACTTCCTTTTCTATGGGCAAGCTTTACAACTCTCTAGAAAGTGTACATAATCATTGCAGTGTAGTATGGGTAAGCCCAGGGGCTTGATCATTTTCTAGGGGAATAGAGATGCTAGGAAGAGATGTATGACGAGAAGGTAAAGTTGAGGGAGATTCTTTTTAGTCTTTTATGTTATCCAAAAAGCAAGGTAAATAGCTCGGGGTATAGGAGTGGGGGCGGTACTTCTACCAATTTTAACTACTAATTAATTCTAATTAACTACTTAAACAATGAAAAAGAAAGATAGGCTATGTTTTGTAAACTGTGTTCTTATGATGATTAAAAGTGTGTTCACTTAGATGTTGTTATTCCCTAGTTATCTCTTATTGGTCGGTTGAATTGTCACATCCTCATCTTAATTGGTGCATTGTATTCTGTTTGGTCATGGGGGTGCCTAATTCCCTAGTTCTGTGAATTGTAACTCTCCTCTAAACTACCCGGGATCGCCAAGTACCGTAGTATATCCCCCGAATACTATATTATCCTAAAGCTACAGCTCACGCAATAAACAAAACGATGGCTCAAGTGCACTCTCAAGCTTTTTGCTATTTAGGACATTCAAGCTCAAAACAATTAAAGAAGAAGCCAGTTTTCCTTACTCTAGTGTCTACCAATCAAGATAAGTTACAACCTAACAATAATTAACAACTAGATTTCATAGATTTAAGTAAACACAATAGTAATTTAGTTGCTCATGATAAACAAGCAAGCATATGCACAAACAATTAAACATAGGGTAGACATAATGATATGATAGATTAACAAACTTATCTTATGATTTAAAGAAGGGTTTGGAACCCTAAAATACTGTCCAAGTCGAACTACACACGAGTCAGGGTTTGCTCTCCAAAATTCTACCTCTCTAAATGCAGAAAAATAGAAATCTATATATAGATTTACAAGTGCGATGGCATCGCCTTTTGGTGGTGACGCCGTCAAGTCTCCGTCTTTAGGGTTTCGTTTGGGACAAGTCATCGTTGGAAAGGCATCAGTTGATGAGTGTGACGCCGTCTGTCTTCATGAAGGTCGTCGTCTTGAGACGGTTCTTGGGCGTCTGGTGTAGAAAACAAGGAAGACGCCTTCCAGATTTTAGGTGTGACGCCGTCATGATTTAGAACCTCTTTTAGAACTCGACATCTAGCTTAGTGTTGGAAATAGTGTGTAAACGAAGTGTAAAGGTTTCTCCGCTGGGGAAACGAGCTTGTTGACTAGTGAAGTTAAACTCTCGAGTGTGAGACTCGGGGAGTGGATTAGGGCAAGGAAAAAGAGTGTATGTAGACCGAACCACTATAAACAACTTGTCGTGGTTTGATTGTTTCTTTCCTTATTTACTCTTTGTATATATTGCTTGAATATTGATTATTATTCACTAACATATCTAAGATCAATATCAATTGATCTTTCAATAAGTTTCAAAACAGAGTTTTTAATCGGTAAACTATTCAACCCCCCTTCTAGTTTTTCACAATTGGTACCAGAGCCTCGTTGCTCAAGAATTTCTAAAATATATTGTATTTTATAAACTTGAAACAATCCATGGATTCTGAAAACTTTAAAGAAGGGCAATCTATGCAAAGACCACCACTCTTTGAAACCAATGGATTTATCTATTGGAAAAACCGTTTTGAAACATATGTAAAACCAAAATATATAGATCTTTGGTTTATTAACATTAAAAGAGACTTTAGTTCTACAACAAAAGATATTTCTATTGATGATCAAAAGAAATTAATAGCTAAAAATAATGAAGCTAAAATGATGCTTTATAATGCTTTACCTAGAAAAGAATATGAAAGAATTTTTATGTGTGAAACCGCAAAAGACATTTGGGAATCTTTGATTATTACACATCAAGGAAATTCACACGTCAAGGATAACAAAATTGATCTTCTTGTTCAACAATATGAACAATTTGTTATCCTTGAAGATGAAACCATTGATTTTGGTTTTGCTCGCTTTAATACTATTATTACTTCTCTTAAAGCACTTGATGAATCTTTTCGTAGTAAGAACTTTGTCAGGAAATTTCTTAGAGCACTCCATCCGAAGTGGAGAGCTAAAGTAACGGCTATTGAGGAATCAAAAGATCTCTCAATAATGTCACTTGACTAGCTAATCGGAAACCTCAAAGTACATGAAATGGTGATGGAGAAAGATTCGGAAATAATCAAAGGAAAAAGAGAGAAAGTCAAATCCGTTGCTCTAAAGGCAAGAACGGAATCAAGTGATGATGAGGATCTTGCTCCAGTAGTGAAGATGAGGAGTATGCCATGGCCGTTAGAGATTTCAAAAAGTTCTTTAGAAGAAGAGGAAAGTTCGTAAGACAACCTCAAGATGAAAAGAACCCATTCCGAAAAGACCGAGATGAAAAAAGAGGAAAAGGTGAAAGGAAGTGCTTTAGATGCGGTGATACAAGCCATCTAATAGGAGATAACTCTGAGTTTAGTCTTGAAATAGAAAAGTTAAAACTCACACAAGAATTTCACATCGAACATAACTCTAAGTTTAAAAGGTTTACAAAAATATTGCTTGTGCCGATGAAATAGTTAGAATTCAAAAAATACCAGGAAACATGAATGGACTAGGTTTTAATGAAGTACTAATTCCAAATAGTCAAACCAAAACGGCCGAAAAAAATGTTGCAGTACAACACGGACGAGACGGACCCAAAAATAGGGTTCCGTCAGTTGAAAATTTTGGTGCCGTGGGGACTGCAGCAGGACAGAATGTTTGCAATACGGACCGTAGTGAAATTGTCAAAGTAACAAAGAAAACCAAGGATAATGTTAAACTAAAACCTGCTGTTACATTTGGAGTAGGACTCGCTAGAAATGAATTTAGATCTAAAACTACTCAACAATGGCCTAAAACAATTATTGCCAAACACCCCTTTCCCAAGAGCAACCACAACATACAACCCAATTATCAACATATCGATTGGAATCAAAACTTCCCTAGACCATATCAAACTCCAAATTACATGCCATGGAACCCTTACCCATCATTTCCATACATGAACCAAGTAAATGTTATGTTTAACCCAAACGGACCCATGAGATATTGGGGACCAACACTTGAGTTATTTGTGTCATAGGTATGCTTGAAAGTTGGATTAGAACCTGATGAATGGATAAAAGATAGTGGATGCTCAAGACACATGACGGGCAACAAAAGCCTCTTCTCAACATACCAAGAGTATGACGGAGGTAATGTCACTTTTGGTAGCAATCTCAAAAGCAAAATCATTGGCAAAGGTACGGTCGCTCATAACTCCCTAACCATTGAAAATGTTGCTCATGTCGATAGGTTAGGATTCAATCTACCTAGTATTAGTCAATTATGTGATAAAAAGTATAAAGTACTATTTGAAGAAAATGGTAGTAAAATACTAAAAGATGGTATCACCATAGCTAAAGGAGTTAGGAAAAATAACATATATGTCATAAAAATAGATAAAAAATCTAATGACAAACTTTTCCTAACAACCTTAAATGATAACTCTACTCTTTGGCATAGACGATTAGGTCACGCTAATATGAGACTTATTCAAAACCTATCCTCAAAAGAGCTAGTCAGAAATTTACCAAAACTAAAATATGACCACCATTTTTGCGACGCTTTCAAAATTGGTAAACAAACTCATAGTAGTCATAAGGCTAAAAACATGGGGTCCACATCTAAGTGTCTAGAGCTTTTGCGTATGGACTTATTTGGTCCATCCGCTATAAGAAGTTATGGAGGCAACTTATATACTTTGGTCATAGTAGATGATTACTCAAGGTTCATTTAGACATTATTTTTGAAAACTAAAAATGAAGCTTTTGATAAATTTGAAATACTTAGCATGAAAATTCAAAATCAACTAGGTGTTAACATTGTGTCGATCGGAACGGATCATGGTCGCGAGTTCGACAATGAAACACAATTTGGAAACTTTTGTGACACAAATGGTATAACACATAACTTCTCGGCTCCTCGAACACCTCAATCTAATGGAGTTGTAGAATGTAAAAAAGAACCATTCAAGAAATGAGTAGAACAATGCTTAATGAACAAAACATACCTCAAAAGTTTTGGTGTAACACCGTTCATACTTCTACATACATTTTAAATAGAGTTTTAATACGTCCTTTCTTAAACCAAACACCATATGAATTATATAAAGGCAAAAAGCCAACTTTAGGATATTTTAGAGTGTTTGGGTGTAAATATTTTATTCTTAATACCAAAGACTATCTCACCAAGTTTGACCCAAATTCTTATGAAGGTGTATTTCTTGGTTACTCACAAACTAGTAAAGTTTACATAGTCTTAAACAAAGAAACAATGAGAGTCGAGGAATCGTTGAACATAACATTCGACGAAAGTCCACCTCCTTCTAAGACATCACCTTTGGTAGATGATGACTTAGTTGAAAGTCAACCTATAGAAAGTCAAGAAATAATTGAAAATGACAGGAGTTTTGGCGTATGGGATTCAACTAGCAGGCACTCGGAAGGCGTATGGGTAGAATAACTATGACTGGCGTATTTCAAATATGCGAAGAAACTACTACCAGAAGTTTGGGCATATTGGTAGTCAGCCATTCAGCCGGGCTACAAGGTCGTCGTATCAGATTGAAGATGATAAGAAGATTTCATCCGATCTGTATGTTTTGATGGGGCATTGAGTCCATGATTATCCTGAGAAGGGTGGGAGATAGAGTTTCCGCAATTTGCTTTTCTTTCATTTATTTCATTATGCGTTTGGAGACAGTTTGATATTCGTTATGTGGTTTTGATCGTTAGTTCGTTTCGATGATTCAGTTGGAGATTCGGCTTGAAGGAAGTAAGTCCGGGGTTAAGGTTTTTCTTTATTTTTTTTATTTTCAATTGTGCGGGTATTATACCCATTCCATTATGTGTTTCTATACTCGCCTTACGTTTCTTGATCATTGGTACATTTTCTATTGTTCGCTTCAAGTTTGGAATTTATCTATGAAATTTCTTATCGTTTAGCTTTACCTTCGTAATTGTTTATATTTATGATTGTGTTTTACGTATTTATCATCCGCTCTATATATGTTTCGTATCCGTTGAATCAGATTCGTTATGATTTGCCTTTTGTTGAAGAGCTTGAGACTATTTTGGACTGTCGGGTCATGACAAACAAACCTTTCCGTTCATTAAAATCATCTTCATTACCTTAATAGCTTGGTACGTTTCCATTTGATCTTTCAATTCAATTTCGCGAACGAAATTTTCTTTTTAGAGGGGAAGAATTGTAAAACCCTAAAATTTCGAAATACATTTTTTGCTTAAATTATTTGATTAACCTAAGTAATAATAATAATGTTTGCATAAAATTAAAAACTATTGGTCATGTAATTAGAAATTAAAAACTAAAGGGATAAATAACTACCTAAATTAAAGGATATCTTGTTCCCCCAAATCACCAAATATTCGGCCCATATCCCACCCCTCTTAACCCCACTATATGGTTTACATGTACTCCCCAATAACCGAATATCAGAGAACCCTAAACACATAATATTCAGCATTCTCTCCATCTCCCATACCAAAATCCTATAGCCCTCCATCCATTTGTTTTATCCCAAGACCAAGAAGAAGAAGAAGGCTTGAAGCTTGGTGATCATAGCATCTTCTAAGGGTTTCATGTGTTGTTGATTCGTGTTCATCAAGTCCTTTTAATTCTCTCTTTTATTCGCTATAAGGTAAACCTAATATGAATCATTAAGTATACATTAATATGGTATTAAAACCTGGAAACCCTATAAAACTAATTAAAAGAGGCATATGGAATTAATTAGAGATGGATTAGGGTTTTGAAATTCATGATTTTATGTGATGCTTGTTGCCTTGATTGCCTCGTTAATTTGTGATATGATGTGTGGGTTTTGTGTGCTGATTAAGAGGGAGTTTAAAGCATGTGTAATATGTGTCCTAAAGTGATTATATACTTTCATGTTAATAAAATTTTGAAGAGATAAAGGATTGAGTTGGTTTTCTGTCCCACTGCACAAGCTGTCCAGAAATTGGGTCAGGATCAAGGAGGTCTAAATAAATGATACCTACATATTTTTGTATGGTTTTTGGGTCTAAGCATAAGTTCAATCCATTCAATTTTTGGAAATATAAGGTGCACATCAAATAGAGAACGGCAAGGATACTTTATGAACTTTCCAATTTTAAGTGTCAAATCTGTGAAAGTTAATCTGAATTTTGTACTGAACTGATTAATTAGTCTACAAAACACCATAAGGATTTTTGACCTCTCCTTCTCTAGTATTGATATTTTGGATATGGGTGACCTCTGGGAATTTTGGTTGGATTTTTGGAGTTGTTTAAATGGGTGTGTCATGTTCAAACTTTTGGAGTCTCTGTTTCTGGGTACTTTCTGGACAGGTCAGGAAAGATGATTTTCCAATCTATATTTAAGCTCAGTAATAAAATCCCTAAAAATTCATGAAGTAGCCTAACTAATAAGGGAACACCAGGGAACTTTCCTAATTGTATTTGAGTTCATTTGATAGTCATGAAAATTCGTCCAATAATGGTCCAGAATTGAGGCTTAAAACCTAATATGTAATACAAGTATAACGTTAAGTATATGGCCAATAAATCTAAGAATAACTTATGATATGAATATATAAATAATATGAGAACCATAATCTATGTAGATTCGTTGAAGAAGACGTGATGTTGTTTCTCTTGCGTTCTTTCCATTTGCTTTCATTCGCTAAGGTACATATACTCTGCCCTTTTATCAGTAAAGGTTTCTCATGACTCTTTCATCCTTGATTTTGTTTCATTTATTATGATATCCATTTATGATTCCATTCGATATGATTTCCTTTGATTAGATATTCGTTTGGTTATGCCATATGATGATTATTCGTTTCATTCCATTCATTTATTATCTTCGATTAACAACCTTTGTTCGCTACCCTATGTTTATTTATATTATTGACCTAATCCATTGCCCAAGGTACTAACTGGTCATGGAGGTACCATGACCATGTCATTGAGGCACCAGTGGCATGACGCTATATGTGGAGGTGTGATTCTTTCCACAACGTTCCCTTTTCTGCGCAGTTGATTATAATATGACTAATTCCACGTGCCTATATATTTTCCGAAAGTAGGAGTATTAGGGATGTTATGTTTTATTTTTGTTAGGAGCATATGGATGCATCCTATGTACTCAGTTCGGATATATGTGTGTGCCATACATGTCTAGAAGAATCGCGACTCCATCTATTATGATTTAATTATGATGTGATATGATATGATATGAAATATATATTTTCATCATTTTGGTCTATTCATGTAGCATGTTTAGGCATTTGGGCATTCCTTTGACTACTCCTTTATTTCATGACCCCTTTTGAGTATTCCTTATCCCATATTGATTCTTTATCTTCTTTAACATATTTGTTCAGCAGGTTTTTGTTGGATTCGTTTCGCTTATTCATTTTTGACTTATTGCTTTTCATTGTTTATATCTATTCACTGAGCATTAGCTCAGCCGCGTTTTCTTTTTCATGCGGCAGGTATTGAGCGGGATGCTGAGATTGAGTGATGAGAGTAGGAGCTTTTAGTGGACCCAACCTTAGTTTTCCTTGTCATTTGAAATTAGTTTGGGAGTTATGTTTTTTTTATTCCTTTCAGAATTTGAGAAATTATGTATTCCTTAGAAATTTTGTATTATGACTTATATTTTATATATTAAAGTCTTCCGCTTGCGTTTATTATGTTCCGGTTGACACCATAGTGTGACATTTTGACCCTTGTTGGGTTGGGGTGTTACAATTATGGTATCAGAGCCAGGTTTCGTCCTGTTGAACCTTAAGAATGACCTGTGAGGATATGGGTAGACATTGGGCTTCCATTGTTTTGACCTATTTGTTTGGTTGGACCTTTTCATTCAGAATTGATTTCGATATTCTTTTTTCTACGCTAATTTAATCTTTCTCCTTCCACATTTGATTTTTTCCTTTTGTTTTCGCGAGTTTGTTTGTCGATCGTTTAGATGGTGACTACTCGTAGAATCAACGATGGTGATTTAGATCCTGAGTTACTATAATAGTTGCTGAGTAGGGGAGGTTCGTGAAGAAGCCACATTCGTTTAGTATAGTTGCCGCTCCAGTTAAGTTGAAAACAGGATTGCTTGTGTCGAGAAGATCGTTAAGGTATTGCGACGTTGTTAGAAACATCAAGATGTTGCAGGAGAGAGCTGGGCAGAGCAACAAGAGGAGCAGAGACGGAGATAGGATTCAACTAGCAGACACTCAGAAGGCGTATGGGCAGAAGAACTATGACTGGCGTATTTCAGATAGGCGGAGAAACTACTACCAGGAGTTTAGGCGTATTGGTGGTCAGCCGTTCAGCCGGGCTACTAAGTTGTCGTATCAGAGAGAAGATGCTAAGAAGATTTCATCCGTTCTGTGTGTTTTGAAGGGGCATCGAGTCCATGATTATCCTGAGAAGGGTCGGATATAGAGTTTCCACGATTCTCTTTTCTTTCATTTATTTCATTATGCGTTTGGAGACAGTTCGATATTCGTTATGTGGTTCTGGTCGTTAGTTCGTTTCGATGATTCATTTGGAGATTCAGCTTGAAGGAAGTAAGTCCGGGGTTATGGTTTTTCTTTATTTTTGTAATTTTCAATTGTGCAGGTATTATACCCATTCCATTATGTGTCTTGATACCCGCCTTATGTTTCTGGATCATTGGTAGGTTTCCTATTGTTCGCTTAAAGTTTAGAATTTATCCATGAAATTTCTTATCGTTTAGCTTTAATTTCGCATTTGTTTCATATTCATGATTGTGTTTTGTGTATCTATCATCCGCTCTATATATGTTTGATATCCGTTGGGTCAAGATTCTTTATGATTCATCTTTTGTTGAAGCGCCTGAGACTATTATGAACCGTCAGAATCGGGTCATGAGAAACAAACCTTTCGGTTCATTAAAATCATCTTCATTACCTTAATAGCTTGGTACGTTTCCGTTTGATCTTTCATTTCAATTTCGCGGAAGAAATTTTCTTTTTACAGGGGAAGAATTGTAAAACTCTAAAATTTCGAAATACATTTTTTGCTTAAATTATTTGATTAACCTAAGTAATAATAATAATGTTTGAATAAAATTAAAAAATATTGGTCATGTAATTAAAAATAAAAAAGATAATGCAAAATTAATGGGATAAATAACTACCTAAATTAAAGGAGATCTTGTCCCCCCAAATCACCAAACATTCGGCCCATATCCCTCCCCTGTTAAACCCATTATACAGTTTACATGTACTCCCCAATAACCGAATATCAAAAAACTCTAAACACATAATATTCGGCATTTTCTCCCTCTACCCATACCAAAATCCTACAGCCCTCTATCCTTTTTTTTTCTCCCAAGACCAAGAAGAAGAAGAAGGCTTGAAGCTTGGTCATCGTAGCATCTTCTTGAGGTTTCATGTGTTGTTGATTCGTGTGCATCAAGTCCTTTCAATTCTCTCTTGTTTTCGCGATAAGTTAAACCTTATGAATCATTAAGTATACATTAATATGGTATTAAAACGTGGAAACACTAGAAAACTAATTAAAATAGGCGTATAAAATTAATTAGAGATGGATTAGGGTTTTGAAATTCATTATTTTATGTGATGCTTGTTGCCTTGATTGCCTCTTTAATTTGTGATATGATGTGTCGGTGTTGTGTGCTGATTAAGAGGGAGTTTAAAACATGTGTAATATGTGTCATAAAGTGATTATATACTTGCATGTTAATCGGATTTGGAAAGGATAAATGATTGAGTTGGTTTTCTGTCCCACTGCACAAGCTACCCAGAAATTGGGTCGGGTTCAAGGAGGTCTAATTAAATGATACCAACGTATTTTTGAATGTTTTTGAGTCTAAACATAAGTTCAATCCATGTACTTTCTAGAAATATAAGGTTCATAGCAAATAGAGGTAGGCAAGGATAATTTTTGAATTTTCCAAGTTTAAGTGTCGAATCTGTGAAAGCTAATTTGAATTTTGTGTTGTAGTTATTAATTTCTCTAGAACAAACCATAAGTAGTTTTGACATCTTCTTCTCCAGTATTGATATATAGGATATGGGTGACCTCTGAGAATACTGGTTTGATTTTTGGAGTTGTTTAAATGGGTGTGTAATGTTCAAACTTTTGGAGTCTCTGTTTCTGGGTACGTTCTGGACAGGTCAGGAAAGATGATTTTCCAATCCATACTTAAGCTCAGTATTAAAATCCCCAAACATTCATTAAGTTACCTAACTAAAAAGGGAACACCTAAGAATTTTCCTAATTTTATTTGAGTTTATTTGATAGTCATGAAAATTCGTCCAATACTGGTCCAGAATTAAGGCTTAAAACCTATTATGTAATATAAGTATAACATTAAGTATATGGCCAATAAATCCAAGAATAACTTGTGATATGTATATATAAATAATATTGATATCGGCCTTTTGAGGGGTCAAATAGTCAATTATAATAAAGAAATATCAAATACGAAATAAACACGAGAGAATTACAAATCAACCATTTTAGGAAAAATGTCGACACACAAAACCCACGAATACTCGATAAGTGATACCAGGCAAGTGATTACCCGGGTCGTTTCCCAACGAGGTGTGAATTGACGGTTACGTTTGAGGTTTGTTATTAAAGTGCTTGAATGGATCGAGAATTTACGGTTTTGGTTACGTTATTCTACAAATTAAAGAACGGGAATGAAAATAAAGCACGGGAACAAAGTAAATGACTAAATTAACAACTAATAGGCATAAGAAACAATAAAACGAAGCTAAACTATGTCCTAGGGTACTAAAACTAAAAACGCGAAAACCGAGAACGCACCGAGCCTAAAAAGTGAAAACTTTGCAATTTAAAGCCTACGGGTGCAAAACCAATTTTCCTACATTCTAAATGACTAAAAATAATTTTAGAAAAAAGCCGGGTATTTTTTCGACTTTTATTTTATTTATTACGAATTAATTACTAATTTAAAAGAAATTAATTATTTAAAAATATCTATACTAAATGAAAAATTACAAGAAATTGCAGAAAAATATCTTGAAAAAATACTGATTTAAAATAATAAGAACTTTGTAAAAGCAGTTTAGAAAAAGGCAATTAATAAGCAAATAGCCAATTAAGCTTAAAACTAAAAAAAATGCATAAAAGGAATTAAAAGGGAGAAATTGTACGCAACACCTCAAGAGCTCAGATGGTAAAGTGTTGGGTGTATGTGATTCTGCATTAGTGCAGGAGGTCCGGGGGTTCAATTCCCTCCTCCTCCCTTTCTCACTTATTATTTTTTTCTTTGATTTTTGAGCTTTTCTTTTAACAAACTAATACTAGAACAAATTAAGCATATTTTTAGAAAAACCAAATTTGGAAAAGCTATAATAAGCTGTAAACATCTTATGTACAACAGCAGCAATATAAGGGACTGTTTGGTTTTAATGGCTGCTAAAGGACACTAAGACAAAAAGCTAAGACAAGACTTTAAATAAGCTTCAAATAAGAACTAAACTAACACTACAAGAAAAGTGGCTTTTTAGGACCCCCATAAGCGTCATAAAATGGTACTTTTTAGGACCTTTCATTTAATAGGACCAAGGATGAAAGCGTTTCATGTAAGGCGGTTGTAATAGGTCCAAAGCGTCCTAACCTTTATGAAACCAATTTTATGGTCGTATTATATGTCTATGAACAACACAAATAGCGTCCTAATAAAACCATATTAGGACACTTTTACAATGTTTTAACATGTGATTACCTACTTTTAATCTTTTGAGACACATAAAAACGTCCTTAAAAGTATTGTTAGGACGCTTATGATGTAACATCATAGCTATTTTAGCAACCAAGAAAAGGGTCCTAATAACTCAAATAAGATTATGATACCAATTTTATGGTCGCATTTTAGGTCTATAAACAACACAAATAACGTCCTAATAAAAACATATTAGGACACTTTTCCAATGTTCTAACATGTGGTAACCTACTTTTAATCTTTTGATACACATATAAGCGTCCTTTAATGTTAATTCTTAGGACGGTTATCATATACCATTATAGTTACTTTAACACCAAGAAAAGGGTCCTAATATCCCAAATACGATTATGAAACCAAATTTATGGTCGCATAATATGTCTATGAACAACCAAATAACGTCCTAATAACAACATATTAGGACACTTTTACAATGTTAAGTTAATTGTTAGGACGGTTAATAAGTTTAATAGGACAATTTCAAAGTCCGGACAAGTCATATGATAGGACGCTATTTTCACCATGCACACTCTATTATTACGATATGAATAAAACATCAACTAAATATTAAATGAATAAAACGAAATTGTATTTCAAATTAGCAATTGTCATAACAAAATCACTAAACATAAATAAGGTAGACAGAATCTAACATAAAGTCTGTTAACATTAAACAATACATTAACGCAACAAGAAGCTTAGTCCGTGGTCATCATGCATCATCTCTCTCAATCCTCACGGACCACCTACAAATAAACACCCATGTATAAGCATTAAGCTCCATGTTAGTAAAATTATTGGTATCACAAGATTAACAAAGACATACCGAGATAAAGGGACAAGGCCATGCTATGGTTGCACCAACAGATATCTCAGCAAAAATTTGTTCTTCATATATAACGACTACATTCTAATACATTGTACAAGGCTTCTATCAACTAATAACTTCATCTTTGGTAGAGTTGCAAGCCTTCGGATGCTTTGTACTTGGGCCGAGCTTCGACATTCTTCATGTGCAGAACTTGTTTTAGCAGCAGTAACATTTGTTCCAGCAGCAGTAACATTTATTCAAGGCAGCATTAACATTTTCAAACTAGAAAACTACTTCCCAAAAATGATTGCGACTTCATTACACTTAAATTTGCAACAATGTTGATTCTAATATGACAAGAAACTGTAACAAACTTCATGAAGTATTATACTTTACAACCTGCTATATGATTAAACGAGCTTAAATACTGGCACATGGTCATAACAACCTCACATCTATTCTATTGATCGAAAACCCAAATGCCAAAACTAGAAAACATGAATTCAATATTTCTAATGTTCAACACCTTTGGACCCACTTGATAATTCTTATGGCAATACTCACATTTATGATAAGGGAAAAGGAAAGATGTGTAGGGGATCAATGAACATCCAATGGAAAGAGAAAAAAAATATCATAATTGAGCTAAAAGATAAAAGCAATTAAACACGAGAAAAGTGAGCACTCTTATTCGACGGTCCAATTGTTGCACTATCAACTTCTGCAATATTTAGGACTTGATATGAAAAATCAAAGAGCTCAAAATGGAGTTGCTGACCAAGAAAGTAGATCATTGTGCATCCACCCCAAGCAATTGAGTCGCCCAACATTTCATGGATATTCCTGCAAATATCAACGCTCTATAGAACATACAGACATGAAAGGCAGATTAACGTATAGAGCCATGTACCTTGATAACTTTATCAGCTTTCATAAGAGGAAGACCAAGGCCACACAATTTCTTAGAACCTAAGCTTTTGAACCACTGGAGATCGGCACATTCTTCCAAATAATGTTCTACTGTACTTGGGCTCCTACTTGAGATGGCAACTATTGATAGAGCTTGTAATACAGGAAGATGTATGCTGTTTTGGTTCTTGTGGAGCTATTGTTTTTAAGAATCTGCACTGCATCATCTGATGTAACTGCAGTTTCTGGAAGAACATAAACATCTATGGTTAACTCTGCTCCATTGGCTAGGTTGTTTCCTGAGATGTAGCCTTCATGCCTTTTCCAAACTCTTGTCCTGTACCCTTGCAAGCAAAAAACAAATTTTCCCTTAGTTTTTTGTGGGTTCATAGAACCAGGTAAATGTTGACTACATAATTTAAATAGTTTATACAGCGAGCTACTCAAAGTGTTCGCATAGTGTAAAGTTATACATTTCCTAGTCATTTTATTTGAGTACCTAATGAGCTTTAATGGGTGAATAGACATCATCAGCAAGAGCACGAAACTGTTAGGCTGCAGATCTGGCAGAGAAAAAGCACCAGGAAACAAGCTTTATCCCATACTTCATGCCTGCTCCCATGAAATTGTAGTTCCAAGGACCGTTATCGGAACTGAAGCACAAAATCAATATAGAGATTAGTTACCAGTCATCATATATATAGTAGAAATATAAAAAGCTCCGCTTTAAATATCAAGAGTGTATGAGATTATATAGTCCTAGTGGTTTGGTGAAAATTACAGAAACCGCCCGTCATCTATACTTCGTTGCATATGTGGTGTGTGAGTGCACTGAAACTTGCTTTCACTTCTGGTACATAATTGGTTTACTATTTACAGCCAAAAGCTAATCTAATTACATATCAAGGGACTAGAAGTGACAGCAAATTAACCAATGCAGATGATATCAAGCATAGACGGTTTCCGTTTATTCCACCAATTCACAGGGACAAATTATGCAAAATTTACTCGATTATAAATTAAGTTCAACCTAATGTATGTGTGATCGTTGCTTACCATGTAGAACACGAGAAAACGGTCACTTAGAAGCATCTGGACCTTCTCATAGTGGGTTGGAAGATACCCATGAGGTTTGCTTCCATTATCTTTGTTAGCACGGCCCCATTCATATCTGGTAGGAGTGAGCTTATATGCAGTCAAAGAACATGAACCAGGGGTGAAACTGCAAGTCAATATGATCAATTTCTCTCCATCCCATTGCTTGTTGTTTTCCAAAATCCGAGCATGGAAGGTAAGGTCCTACATAATAAATCATATCATACAGAGGTAAGTTACCAAACATTGTTACATCTTTTACAGGTCCGAAAGATAAAATAAAAATTGGCCAATAATAAGACAGTGGCCAACAATGAGTCTAACCCTACAAACAACAGCTCACCTTTCCACAAGAGCACCTCTCGAGTCAATAATAAAACAACAAACCGATCAAATACATGACTTTTTCCGCTCATTAGAAGTGGTATATACTGCAACAAATATTATCTGTGTTTAACTTTACCATATAAAACAAGAACAAATCACCTTATCGCAATTTATCAAAACAAAGCAGCATGTTATGAATAGCTCATTAACCAAAAAGTGCAGACCATATAGCATAATTACCTCCAAACAGTAGCATGGATCTGCATTAATCTTAATGAGCATCAATTTACGTTCTACTTGTGGCTCCTTTGAGAGATCTTCGACCTGTTCAAGATGGTAAGCATTGGGATCTAGTAACAGCAGTTACCGGCAAAAAAATAAATATACTGGATCAATAGTTAACCTTTAAAACATTAACAAGCTTTTGAAATGTTTATTAAACATTAACTTACGAAATATCATAACTAGATTTCACTTATCTCTACATTATCTTCATTATAAATAAACAAATAACATCGATTTGGCTCCACAAAATTCCTTTACTTATCAACGGATTTCTATGTAATTGACAAATAGTCAATTATCTCAAACTATGTGTCAAGTTAAAATGTTTGATTCTCTGAGGACATATTACCGCTAAATGACTATATGTTGGCAATAATATAGTAATAAACCCAGGTTCAAACCGTGACCAAAACAATAACAATAACAACAAATAATGATTTGATACCAGTTTGACCCGTGGTCAAACGGGTTTGACCCGACTTGAAATATAATCTACACAGAACACACACCCTTTTAATCCATTTATACCACACGAAAGTGAATCAAAAACATGTTTTAAATCAGGTTTATTATCCACGAAAATCAAAAGAATAATAAATTAACCCATGAACACCTTAATTTGGTTTCTAAATTGAATATATAACATGTTATAGTACCTGGTTTCTAGATTAATAGCTTTAAAATCGGAGCAACAATTGTTGTATGGAGAAGATGATAAACTACAGAATGAGATGGTTTGTAGTTGGTGATGAACTAATGGATATGATTTGATTTTGGGGGAGAAGGATAAGGGTGAGTGTGTGGCTGAATAAGCAAGGTTTGAGGGTATAGAAAAATTGAGGGATCTGAGAATGTAATTTTGATTTTGGGGGAAAATGTGGGCGGGATATGATGAAAAATTTGAGAGGGAGACTAAATTTTGGGGAAAAATTTATATTACGGGGTAGTAATAATAAAAACGTATATAAATATTTAACGACAAATGAATTCAATAAACTAATTTAGTGTGACCATATATGACATTTGGTGATATTGTTCAAGTGTGTGACGTATATTTGTCACTTTTAAATGCATATCGTGTGGCATAAACTAGCCGATCTCGAGCCAACTAAAGTTCGTACGAGCTTATTCTCATCAAGCTTTGAGCTCAAGCTCAAGCCTATCAAATGAACTCGAAATGTTTAATGAGTTGAGCTCAACCTTATATAAGTTCAACTCAAGTTATAGTTGAGTTTTCGAGCTTGTAAGTGATATAGAAGGTTGCAAAAATCAAGAATCGGTAGTCGGGCGGTCGACCACCTTGTAGCTTGTAATCGGTCTAGGCGGGATTAATCGGTGATTAATCGGATTGGCATTTTGGAAAATTTTAGGTATTTCCGCTAAGTTTTGTGTATTTCTAGGGAGCTTTATGTATTTTCGGGAAGATTTTTCTAAAAAACCACTTGTAATAGATTAAAACGATACTATAAGTGATCAAAATAAGTTTACGGTGAGTTTTGGGTACTTCTAACAAGATTTGTGGGTTTTGACCGCCGTTGATGGCGTTGATATCATATGGGTCATATGCATCGGGTTATAGTTGCTTAGTATGTCATGTTACGACACATCCATGACTGTTGACAATGAGTAATTAACATGGGTAATGGGTCATGTGCATTGGGTGGTAGTGGCTTATAGTGTCATATTATCGACCAATACATGACTGGTGATCGACAATGGGTAATTGACATGGGTCATGGGTTATGTGCATTGGGTTGTAGTGGCTTATAGTGTAATGGAACCAATGCATGACCGCCTTTAATAACTTCCAATACAATTCATATAACCTTCACACTATAACTATACACCTACCAAGCTGGTGCAACCCATGCATGACCGGTGATAATGGCCAATTCAAATGGGTCATGGCTCATGTACATTTGGTTATCACTGGTCACATTAATTAATGGGTATTTGACATCATATGGGTCATATGCATTGGGTTATAGTTGCTTAGAGTGTCATGTTACGACACATCCATGATTGTTGACAATGGGTAATTAACATGGGTAATGGGTCATGTGATTGGGTTGTAGTGGCTATACTGTCATTTTATCGACCAGTACATGACTGGTGGTCGAAAATTGGTAATTAACATGGGTCATGGGTCATGTGCATTGGGTTTTGTAAACTAAGACAAATACTATACAACATTTTTATACGTTTTGTATTTTTTTTTACGTTACCATCCGTTTGTAACATTTTCGTCCCCTTTTGACCATTCAATTGATTTTGACCAATCTCGCTAGTTTTAGACCGTTTTAGACCAACTACGACCGTGTTCGACTGATTTCGACCTCTTCGACCGATTTCATCTATTTTTGAACGTTTTGGCAATTTTCTCTCGTTTTCATATGTTTTCAAGCTTTTTTTAACGTTTTCCTTCGTATTAAAACGTTATGAAACTTTTATTACGTTTTTGTATATTTTGTACGATTTTTTCGTTTTCATATGTCATTCTCCTTTTTTTCTTTGTTTTGCTACGTTGTGTTCGCTTTCGTACATTTTGTACGCCTTCATGTGACCATACATAACATCTTGAATTTAGTCACACAAACACTCAATGTGACTAATATCAAGGTTAATGATAAACCGTCGGGGCAGGTCTACGTCGGCCTAAGAAACTCGGTCAATGACGTCGAGGAACCTTAGTCGTTTCGAAATAGGCTCCGTCGTTCTACGTCGGCCTAGGAACCGTCGGGGCACGTTTACGTCGGCCTAGGAAACTTGGTCTACGACGTCGAGGAACCTATTTGAGGAGGAAGACATTTTATGTTTTTATTTATTTAGGGTTTATAATTGGGGAAAAATAATAGGGGAAGTATTATTATAATAAGGATTTAGTGGAAATCCTACATGGCATAAAACTAATGTTTAAATAAAACTTTTGTGAATAAGCGTTTCATAAAACTGATCTTTTACGACTCAAATATCAAGTGTCCTATTATGGTGTATCAAGTTTTGATACCCAAGTATCAAGTGTCATACTAACTAATGTTTAAATAAAACTTTTGTAAATAAGCGTTCTAAAAAACTGATGTTTTATGACTCAAATAAAGGAGTGTTCTATTATGGCGTAGGATAATAAAACCACAACAAATAAGCGTACTATAAAGGTTAATGTTAAAAGACACAGGTGTCAAGGGTACTGTTAATTTTTGTTCAAATAAAACTTTTGCAATTAAGCGTTCTATAAAACTGAATAAGCGTTATAAAAAGCGGATGTTTTACGACTCTAAAAAGATGTGCCATATTGTGGTGTATCATAAACAAACCATTATGAATAAGCGTTCTATAAAGGTTAACGTTCTAAGACGCTATTGTCAAGGGTCCTATTCATTTTTCTTATAAAAAAAACGTTTGCGAATAAGTGTTCCATAAAACCGATGTTTTATGACTCAAATATCAAGTGTCTTATGATGGTGTATCAATCTATGGGACCCAAGTGTCAACTGTCATATTAATTATGTTTTAATAATACGTTTGCGAATAAGCGTTTTAAATAATTAATGTTTTATGACTTATATATCAAGTGTCCTATTATGGTGTATTGTAATAAAACCATAATTAATATGCATCCTTTAAGGGTCCTATTAAGTTTTGTTATAATAAAACTTTTGCAAATAATCATTTTAAAAAAATGATGTTATAAAACCATTGTACATAAGCGTCCTATAAAGGTTAAAGTTATAATACCCACGTGTCAAAGGTCCTATTAAATTTTGCTATAATAAAACTTTTTGTGAATAAGCGTTTTAACTAACTGATGTCTTATGACTCAAAACTCAAGTGTCCTATTATGGTTTATTATAATACAACCATAATGAATAAACGCCTTATAAAGGTAATTTATTATGATCCATATTTTAAGTGTCATATTAAGTTATATGATAATAGGACCCCAAATCATCGACCATCCTATTATATACCTTTTTAGGACATCGCCTAAGTAGCAAATATTTAAAAAGGACCCTAAATGCTCATATGTCCTATTAAATAGTTTTTTAGGACTCCATTATCATACCGTCCCACACAAAGGGTCCTAAAAAGCCACTTTTGTTGTAGTGTAAAGTATTACTACTAATAAATCATAAATAAGCTGAAGGTAACAAAGAGTGAACTTAAATAAAAGAAACTTGAGCAGTTTTGGCAAAAGCAAAAGGTAAATGAAACCTAAAGCTATAAAAGCAACAAATAAGCTAATTATAAGCTAACCTAATCTAATATGCATAAAAGGTACAAGATGAACCTAAATAAGCCAAGACAAGGGAAAGTAAGCTAAAAAGAACCTATGTCTAATACTACTTGCTGCTGTGATAGTAAAAAAAAAAGGCAGATGGGGGTTTTGAGGGGGCAATTTTAAGCTCCTAAACTAGCTTGAAAACCTAAACTAAGGTAAATCAGATTCACACTATGCTACTAGCTAATTGTAAAACAGAAATTAGATCCTTACTCTAATTATAACACACCTAAAAATGGGATTAAAAAGTGGACAGGAGGCTGCTGATATACTAAGAACAGGCAGTAAGGGACAGTGAGACAGATTTCTTAATACTTTGCACACTACTTCTAAAGAATAATTTGCAAACAGAAAACACTGAAGCCACTAAACTATTGTGACATTAACTTAAACAAAACTATTTTAAGAACCCAACATGGGTCAGAATGGAGTTTGACCCAGGAACAATGCAAATCCAAACACCCCTTTTGGGGTATAAAACTGACTTTTTGAAACCGTAACAGTTTTGAATTTTAAGAAAACTAAATTGCTTCATTAACAAGAATTTAAAATGAGTTCAAACAACTTACAACGCAGTATAAAACCAAATGACAGATTTTTAAGAACTTAAAACTGGAAGTAAAACTGAAATTGCATTAACCTGAAATTAAAAATTACATTAAAATTAAATGACAATAAAACTAAAATGGTACTAGAACATGAATTTCTAAACAAAGTTTTTACAATTTACTCCTATCCTATTTATACTAAAGAAACAAAAAAACTTGGGTCTTCCTGTCTTCTTGTAACTGTGTTTCTTCTGTGTGAGAGGGAAGTGAGAGACTTGAGTGTGCTTGTTTGGAGCAAATCATAGCCATTCATTTCAAAGCTTGATGCCCACTCAATTCTCCTAAGCCATTGATTCTGTTTTTGAGCAATAGGAAAAAGGGAAAGTGGCAAGGATTGCCAAGCTGGACAGGAAGGCCAGGAGAGACATGTGACAAACTTTTGTTTGCTTCTGGAGTGAGAGGGACAGGGGGAGGGAAATTGGGTTTGGGCGCCAAAGGGAGTTTTACCCTGGGTTTTTTTTGGTTTTTCTGGGTTTGAACTTTGACCAGTGGGAGTCAATGGGTAAAAGGGGAGGGTAAAACGTTTTGGGTGGAATGGTTTAGAGGGTCAAATTGGAAAGGGTTCAATGGTTTAAGTTTTTAATTTGTTTAGTTATTCTAAAAAAAATATTTAAGGTTTAATAAAAAGTATTTTTAGTTTTTTTTTTTTTTTTTTAAAGGTAAGAATGGTTTTTACAAAAAAAAATTGGTTTAATTTAAAAAAAATGGTTTTTAACAAAAGGTGTTTTTAATAAAAATAATTGTTTTAAAAATAAAAATTGGTTTTAAATAAAAATAATTGTTTTTAATGAAAAATGTTTTATGTTTAATTTAAAAAGGTAATTTGGTTTCGGGTTCAAGGGTAAAATGATAAATTGGGTTCGGGTAAAGGGTAAAAAGGTAATTTTGGGCTTAGGGTTTGGTTTCGGGTTTGTTTTTCCACTCTCACTCCAAAAACGCGTCCCGGGATCCAAAAATATAGAAAATCCACTTCCCGGTTCTGTCTGCAAAGCACTTTCTCCAATCCGAGCTCATTTCTGTACGTTTTTTCCCTGTTTTCGATTCTTTGTACCTGAAACATATAAAAACACACTCCAAGGATATCTGCAGTATAATTAGGTATATTTCCGTGTTTTTAGACGTTTTTGTGGGTTTTTCGGGCTTAAAATGATGAGTAATAGGCCACTCATCATCCCCCCACACTATCAATTGCTAGTCCCTAGTAATCCAATCATATGAAGTAATGAAAGGATCAAGAATACCAAGAATACCCCGTTTCGACTTTTTATTCAATACTAGAAATTTAAAACTTGAACATAAATAAATAAATGCTTGATTTTCAAAACATGGCATCATGGAACGGGATTCACACAAAATGGGTGTCGCCGGGGAATTGTAATCGTCATCCTCTTTTTGATACTCTCAAACTAAGCTTATACTTATTGTGCAAACGTTTTTGTAAAATGCTAACACTACTTATATCAATAATCTATGTAAGTCGAGACTTAAGTTTTTACTCCCGCAATTTATAAGATTTAAGTGAGTGTGCTCATTTTCAAAAGTTTGATCATTGAAATCGACATTTGTTATGGTTGTTATCCACTTAACTAAAGTACTAACTCACCGGAAACGACGAAAGTCTAAGGATCGAAAGGGCCTTTTCCATGTAGCGGCTTTCTTCTCGGCACATCCCAAAACATCAGTTTTAAGTGACCGGGCTTTTGACACCTCACAGAGAATAGTACCGGAATCAGCGGGAATTCGATTCCAAAGATTTACGAGGCTACCGTTAAGTTAAAACTAAACCTAAATGGATTATAACCGACGATGATTTAGAAATTCAAGATTCAAAGGTGAGATCACTCCATCTAGAGACTTTCTTCTCAGCTTGTCCTTTTGAGGTGGCTAGGTTTTCACCCTCGAGAATAGTATCGGAGCTTTCGGGATCTTTGAAATCAAGAATTTCCAAATTACCGTCAAACTTTTAGACAACTTTGACGAATACGAGTTCAACTTCTGATTTAAATTTGAGAAAAAACAAGTTTCGCACATTTATTTATAAGCAACATAGTACTTTTATTCACGTAACTCATATTTTTTCATTTTGCATTTTTCTCAACTATCTTTTTTTTCACTTTTTTTTTTTTTACTTTTTCAAAAAAAAAAATTCATTCACTTTGACTTTGAACTTTGAACTTTAAACTTGAAACTTTTGCATCATTCAAGCAACTTTACGATACTTTGATTTTGCAACTTTATTCAGATTTTTAGAAAGTATGCTTTCTCGGAAATTTAAATAAAAAGTTGAACTCGGACTCTAAATCAATTTGCTTAAAAACATTTTATTGTAACAAGACAATTTGAATGTTCAAAAGTTTGACAACAAGCACGTATTTTAGTCCGATTAGTTAGCTTCTGGGAGAAAAAGCCAAAGATTACTTATATAAGCTCTAAAGAGAACCAACTACTCTACGCTTAGCATTTTCATTTGCACAACGCGTAAAACCTTAGCCTAAATGTTAAGAGAGCAGCTAGATCAACACTCTAGCAGAGTCGGGATTCCCCTTGTTCTAGCCTAATCAAGACTAAACTATCATTAACACCGAAGCATTAATGCATTATTTTTGTGCAAAGCACTTCTTTTAAATGTAAATTCTTGACTTAAAACGATAAAAAATTTAAATTTTTTAGTCAAAACGGGGGTGCTAGGGTACTAGAAGGTACATATGTGACCAAAATTCGCCAGAATTCCCCCCCCCCCCCCCACACTTAGAATTGAATATTGCCCTCAATATTCAAAGTACCGGTCGTAGCCGAAACTATAAAACGAGAAAAGGTAATACTCCTAGCCAAGTGTGGAAGCAAAATATTTTTTCACAAAAAGGATTTATAAAGATATCCCTAGATAATCATTAGTAAACAAGATAGGATATTGGGCGGCTGGATTGAAAACAGGCGCATCAATCTTCACGATCCACGGGAATCCTGAAAACAGAGAGCAAACACACAACAAGCAAACAACAGTGGGGGAATTCCCCCCACACTTAGTGTTAGAAAAGAGAAAGAAGTCAGAAACATGGGTAGTCACCCATGAAATGCTACTGTTTTTGTTAATCGAGTCGCTAGCTTGACTCGACCCCAAATTCATTGGTCCATGGGGGAGCAAGTGGAAGAGAAAATCTCCATCGGACTTTCATTCAAATAGTTTGGATAAACATTGAATGTGCTGAAAGTTCCACTACGATGAGATATAACCGGCTCAAAAGAGTGAGAAATGCCGGGGTCGAAAATGGTATCTTCACTCCCGTAGGAGTTAAGACATGGAGAAGTCGCACCATATGTGATGAAAGGAAGAAAGGTTCGAATGATGTACGTTTCAAGCTCGAATATCTCATTAAAATTTTCATCCATGTGCATTTTTGTTCCAACGAGTATCCCTGGATTAAAAATTTTGTCTTCGCTAGATGGCTCAAAGGGATACTCGAAAGGCACCTCATCAGTGAGGATAGAATCGTCATCACATGATGGAAGAGATGAGTCAGAATACAGAGGTGGGACAAATGGTGTGCTCTAAGAGCTAGCAATTTCCACCACTTCCGTGATGGTCTCTGTATCGGCCTCAGACATTTCATCGAAAAGAGGATTTACTTTCCCAAAAGTATAGTCATCATTGAATTCGAAAAGCGGATTTGAGAAAATCCCGGAAGCAACCTCAGAAATGTCAAGAGAATCAAAAAAAGGCAAATCAAATTCATCGTCGGATATATCCTCAGACTCACTTGGGATTGGGACAAGGTCCTCAACACTCGATGATTCTGTTTCCGAAATAGTGCTGAGATGCTCATCCCCCATTATGAGAGAGTCCTCAGGATCAAAAAATTTTGGAGAAATAGGATCATCGACCTCTTCCAAAATGAATTCACTTCTCTCAACCAGCGTGACTGAATGGGAAGAGTCGGAAATGAAAGGCTCTGAAACGAGAGTGGGATTGCCACTCAGAGAATCATCACAACCGTCATCGACCTTATCATAAACATATATAGCTCCTATGCTCTTCATATTATCCTCCGTCAATAATTCTGCCATGCTTTTCTCGACATGAGTGAGATTGCCACTCGGAGCATCGACTTTATCGTAAACATATATAGCTCCTATGCTCTTCATATTCTCCTCCACCAACAATTCTCCCATACTCTTTCCTTCTTTAACTTCCTCAATGGGAGAGGGATTGCCACTCGGTGTCGTATATTCCTCATCAGAATCATCGTCGTCATCGTCATCATAATCGTACATGAGAGGTTTCCAATATTGGGAACTTACTATAGCTGCTTGTTCTTCAACTAATAATTCTCCATACTTTTTCTGACGAGACTCTTCTTTAACCAATTCTTTTAAATCTTTGAGTATATCGAGACAATTTTGGAGAAGTTCTTGAGGAATTTGTGGAGGTTGTGTTTGAATCGTTTGGTACTGTAGAGGTTGGTCATGATAAGAGTAGTCATAATTGTTACAAGGATCATGCTCATAGACAAGCGGATTCCTCGTTTGACAATCAGCATTATAGTGTGGACCTCCACAATACTCACAACCGTATGATTGTTGTGAGTGATTCGGTAAATTATGTGGATATTGGTCAAAACCAAAGTTTTGATTGTTACACGGAACCTGCTCATAGACAAGCATGCTCCCTGCTTGACACTCAAAACTCGGGTGAGGACCTCCACAATACTCACATGAATATGTCTCCATCTCATGGTGCGGGGGTTGGTTAAAGAAATTGGTTGTTTCATTGTAGGGATTTTGGTCATAGACAAACCCGTTTCCCGAATTCACAATGCTACAACCGGGGCAATTTCCACCATTTTGAGGTCCACCGCACCATTGACAACCATATTGGTAAGATGAAGACATAAAGAAGAATTAAACGGATAGAGGGTAAAAGAAATAGAATTATGCAATCGAGAGGATAACAAAGAATAGAATTAAACGGTAAAAGAGGGTCAGAGAAATAGAATTAAACGGATAAGAGGAATGAAGAATAATATTTTTGAGATTTTAAAATGAAAACGAGTGCACATGCACAAAAATCAATCAATCAAAACGATACCGAAGCAAAAACACAAAGAACTTAAACCAATAATCACAAGCGTATTCACGCAAGTGACACAAAAGCAAGTTTTGAATCTTTTGTTAGGAACTTATTATGATAACACTCAAGTTGAGAAGTGTTAAATTGATTGTGTCTTCTATTTTTTTAGAAAAATCAAAAGGGAAAATCTTTTTTTATTTTTAATCTTATATATATATATATATATATATATATATATATACAAAACAAAAACGAAAATATTTTTGTGTTTTATAATTTTTCAAAAAGCAATAACTTCACGAGGAAGGTTCTTCAAGTCACTAATCGTCAAACCGGAACGATATTGTCGCAACACAACCTCCCCGACAGCGGCGCCAAAATTTGATTCGTCAAATAGTATATATAAGAAATATCAAATACGAAATAAACGCGAGAGAATTACAAATCAACCATTTTAGGAAAAAGGTCGACACACAAAACCCACGAATACTCGATAAGTGATACCGGGCAAGTGATTACCCGGTCGTTTCCCAACGGGAATGGATCGAGAATTACAAATCAACCATTAAAGGGCTTGAATGGATCGAGAATTTACGGTTTTGGTTACGTTATTCTACAAATTAAAGAACGGGAACAAAGTAAATCACTAAATTAACAACTAATAGGCATAAGAAACAATAAAACGAAGCTAAACTATGTCCTAGGGTACTAAAACTAAAAACGCGAAAACCGAGAACGCACCGAGCCTAAAAAGTGAAAACTTTGCAATTTAAAGCCTACGGGTGCAAAACCAATTTTCCTACATTCTAAATGACTAAAAATAATTTTAAAAAAAAGACGGGTATTTTTTCGACTTTTATTTCATTTATTACGAATTAATTACTAATTTAAAAGAAATTAATTATTTAAAAATATCTATACTAAATGAAAAATTACAAGAATTTGCAGAAAAATAGCTTGAAAAAAATACTGATTTAAAAAAATAAGAACTTTGTAAAAGCAGTTTAGAAAAAGGCAATTAATAAGCAAATAGCCAATTAAGCTTAAAACTAAAAAAAATGCATAGAAGGAATTAAAATGGAGAAATGGTACGCAACACCTCAAGAGCTCAGATGGTAAGTTGTTGGGTGTATGTGATTCCGCAAGAATGCAGGAGGTCGTGTGTGCAATTCCCTCCTTCTCCATTTCTCACTTATTATTTTTTTTCTTTGATTTTTTAGCTTTTCTTTTAACAAACTATTACTAGAAAAAATTAAGCATATTTTTACAAAAACCAAATTTGGAAAAACTATAATAACCTGTAAACAGCTTATGTACAGCAGCAGCAATATAAGGGACTGTTTGGTTTTAATGGCTGCTAAAGGACACTAAGACAAAAAGCTAAGACAAGACTTTAAATAAGCTTCAAATAAGAACTAAACTAAAGTATTACTACTAATAAATCATAAATAAGCTGAAGATAACAAAGAGTGAACTTAAATAAAAGAAACTTGAGCAGTTTTGGCAAAAGCAAAACGTAAATGAAACCTAAAGCTACAAAAGCAACAAATAAGCTAATTATAAGCTAACCTAATCTAATATGCATAAAAGGTACAAGATGAACATAAATAAGCCAAGACAAGGGAAAGTAAGCTAAAAAGAACCTATGTCTAATACTACTTGCTGCTGTGACAGTAAAAAAAAAAGGGTAGATGGGGGTTTTGAGGGGCAATTTTAAGCTCCTAAACTAGCTTGAAAACCTAAAGTAAGGTAAATTAGATTCACACTATGCTACTAGCTAATTGTAAAACAGAAATTAGATCCTTACTCTAATTATAACACACCTAAAAATGGGATTAAAAAGTGGACAGGAGGCTGCTGATATACTAAGAACAGGCAGTGAGGGGCAGTGAGGCAGATTTCTTAATACTTTGCACACTACTTCTAAAGAATAATTTGCAAACAGAAAACACTGAAGCCACTAAACTATTGTGACATTAACTTAAACAAAACTATTTTAAGAACCCAACATGGGTCAGAATGGAGTTTGACCCAGGAACAATGCAAATCCAAACACCCCTTTTGGGGCATAAAACTGACTTTTTAAAACTGTAACAGTTTTGAATTTTAAGAAAACTAAATTGCTTCATTAACAAGAATTTAAAATGAGTTCAAACAACTTACAACGCAGTATAAAACCAAATGACAGATTTTTAAGAACTTAAAACTGGAAGTAAAACTGAAATTGCATTAACTTGAAATTAAAAATTACATTAAAATTAAATGACAATAAAAGTAAAATGGTACTAGAACATGAATTTCTAAACAAAGTTTTTACAATTTACTCCTATCCTATTTATACTAAAGAAACAAAAAACTTGGGTCTTCCTATCTTCTTGTAACTGTGTTTCTTCTATGTGAGAGGGAAGTGAGAGACTTGAGTGTGCTTGTTTGGAGCAAATCATAGCCATTCATTTCAAAGCTTGGTGCCCACTCAATTCTTCTAAGCCATTGATTCTGTTTTTGACCAATAGGAAAAAAGGAAAGTGGCAAGGATTGCCAAGCTGGACAGGAAGGCCAGGAGAGACATGTGACAAACTTTTGTTTGCTTCTGGAGTGAGAGGGACAGGGGGAGGGAAATTGGGTTTGGCAAGGGAGTTTTACCCTGGGTTTTTTTTTGGTTTTTCTGGGTTTGAACTTTGACCAGTGGGAGTCAATGGGTAAAAGGGTAAAACGTTTTGGGTGGAATGGTTTAGAGGGTCAAATTGGAAAGGGTTCAATGGTTTAAGTTTTTAATTTGTTTAGTTATTCTAAAAAATATATTTAAGGTTTAATAAAAAGTATATATATATATATATATATATACTAGCTTCATAGCCCGCCCGGATGGGCGGGCTAGCTTCATAATATTACTTGACGAAGTTTAATTGGACATAAATAAATAATGAATAACGGCATACATATATTCTATGAAGATAATAATAATGAATGCATAAAAAGTTATGAGCCGATAGTAATTATGTTCAACACATTTAATTATTTCATACAAAAGCAATACACATTTAATTATTTCATTACACTGGACCATGATATAAATTTTAAGCATATCATAAGTTTAATATAAAAAGGAATTTATTAAAAACAAAATGTTGCATATAGAAAACAATGTGATTCTACATTATCCTTTTTTCGTCTTTCGTCCTACCAAGTACATTAGTGATAGTTAACTTGGGCCGACACCAGGGTGGGTATAGGATTTAATTATTAATGACTCAAACCATTACTCCTAACATAGGATGCAATTAACTGCCATCTTAGAAAAGAAAATACTTACAAACATGTTAGGATGAGGGATGATATCTATCAAGAAACTGTAAAAGATGCCACTTGCAAGAGGAACCATCCATATCAGATAATAAGGTGAGTGTTACCATCATTTACATTTAGTCAAAATCCATCAGAATTTATTTATGAGTTATAAGAAGTCCAGAAACTGGTTCAGCATTTCACCCGACGGCCTCGTCTTTGTCAAGATCCAATCAAACTCTTTGTATTGTCAATCAAACTGCTACTTTTGTACTAAATTTTGAAACTTAATAAGACTCTATCTCTCGACTACATACACTCAAAATTGTTTGTACTGTCAATCGAAATGCTACTTTTTTTACTTTTTTGTTCTTTTTTACAAATCAAGAGCCAATCAAGAAAATTGATAGTAAAATTACTAATATGTATCGTGTTCAACCTATTTCCATCAAAATGGGTCGCTCTGAGGTTATTTTGTATCTCTAGATGAGTGGAAATGGCTTCTATAGAACCTGGACCAAGTCTTTGAAAAGAGAATAATTGTCACACTCTTGTGTAATTAATCGAGGGCTATAAAGAAAATTGTTGTAACCAATGGCTATTCAATCTATAGGAAATGTGGGCTAGTTGGTCTAACTGCCATATTATAAATGCATTAAGAAATTAAGTGTGTGAGTAAAGTAAGAAAAAACAACGAAGGTAAAGATTTTGTATTATTTTTTAATGGAATAATATGTAATAAGTGAATGATACAATAAAGAAATATGGATGTAACTATTAATCTAACCCGCCTGACAAATACCAAAAACACAACATATTTCAACCCATGCCTATTTTGACCCATTTCCAAAACGACTTAATCTGCTAATTTGAGTTTGTAAAATTCTTAATATAGAGACTTTACTAACTACATAGTCGTTTAACCATGTCAGAATAAGAGTGAAAGGGCAACAAAACTATATTATAAAACAACATTATTAAAGATGATTTGTGTCCACAAGATTTTGTTATGTCATCGTTATCAAATATTCTGAATCATGAAAGTTGCACATAAATAAGTCAAAGCTTCCAGCTCTTGTTTTAAGGTTTTGATTCGTAGTATGTTGTTTACACCTCATAATGCTTACAAATTTGCATTTGGGAAATGCAAGAAAAAAGATACAAGAACGCTTACTGGTACATTAAAATCAAAATCAACAAAAATGCGACCGCTTGAACACCGAGGGATCCTTCTGGCGACAAGCTTCCAAAATGACCCTGCTTGAACATTGTACAATCAAGAAATGTCAAGCTTTATGAGTAAAATGATACATATAAGGCCATACAGTGCATCCTTTTAAATCACCACTTTTATGTATTGAAAATTTCCAGGTACCTCTTCATAACAATGACTTGTGAACAAATTTATCGCTTTCCATTAGATAAATAAGATGACTCGACCACCATGCATTTAACGGTTCTTCGTAAATTCCCTGATTAATTTCCAAATATACAATCTTTATATAACTCGCATATATCAAAATAATACAAAACAAATATCTCAAACTCATATTCAACCGAAAAGCTACACAACCATCTGATCTCCTAGTAGAAAAGGCTAATAAACCCATCTTGAACAATTTTTTCTTATCTAGCAACATAATAAGTCACAACTTCACAACTAAGAAACGGAAATCAATAGCGACACAATTTAACGTAATCCCCATTTTCAATACCCTTAAGTTCTAGACATACAATATTCAACCCTTAGTAATCACAATGCTAATTCAAAACTATATATAATGTCTACAAAAAGCCAAGCTTGTAATTATGTTATCCACAAGGTTCTCAAGGCTGTTTTAACTATGCATTAGTACCTAATGCTTGCAATCTACTAATAAAACATAATCTATACATCAAAGGTAAACTATAAACAACATTAGACCTCCCACACTACGATTTCAATAACATGACCAATGGTATAATCTGCCACTTCTCATTCACAGTCAATTCAGCTTCAGGACACCTCTCACCAACCAAATCAGACCAAAAACTGACATGACACTACTCTTAACACAGAAAATACACCTCAACTACACGCTATCATCATCCCCTATATCCGTATAGCAACTTAATAAAAGCTAAATTTGAGTTTTAAATCATAAATCTATTAACACGTTGGAGTATTGGACCATTTTTGTTTAAATGGGTTCATTGGCCAAAAATCACCAAAGTACCACTTTGGTTGTATAGAAAGACAAAAAGCTTAGCTTTCGAGCATGAATAAGATTAACAACACATCTTAAATAACCCTTAGAACGATCAAAATTAGATGCGAAAAAGGGTTGTTTGGGAATGCTTATTACCTGTGCAACTGTTATCTTTTCGCAAAGGTGAATTACCTCCAACTGAGGAATACACTTCTACTTTTTCGTGCCCGTAGTCCAATGTAAGCTATGCCAAAGGACGTTGCTGGAAACGAAACAACCTCGAAAGAGGAATAATATCATGAACCAAACAATAGCTTGTAAGCAATAATTAATTGTTCTTTTTCAAGCGCATGAATTAAGAGAACCTGCAAAAAGAGAACATGTGGTTCGACGTGTTAATACTGCAAGTAAACAAAAATAGGAAAGTTGTGTTGCAATAATACTCGTACCCTGATCTTAACATATTCAAGCTTACGAAGGCACTAAAAATTGTTCTAATTTCCATAATTTCATACTTGTTTGCTCTATTAAAATTAGTAACATGCTTTTTTGAAGACGTGCCATTTAGAAGTATGCAAACTTTATCTCACATATCTAAGATATCTCACAAATCTCGTGATGTAAATGCATATAACTCTATAGATACAAAAATATGATTATCTTACATTTTGAAAAATGGCACATATTGATGATGTGTGAGTTTGCCATTGAGCACAATGTCAAAATGATCCAATTATTGAAAATATTCTTATTAATACTATGACTTGTGTGATCATTATTGATAATAATGATAGCGGTTACACGTTTTTAATAATGGGCTATAAATGATTTGAAAACTGTATTTAATTTAATTGAAATATCTGCATTTGATTTTAAGTCTTCATTTTATAGTAAGCGTGTAGGCTTATTTTTTTTAAGGCTTATTTTTAGATTGTTCTAAATACATTATAATGTAGTTAAAATTTACCATTGTGCGGCAAGTCTAGAAATATTGCCTATTGAATGGTGTTTCTTTTGTTTTTCATTTCAATATTTTTTTTTCTTTTTTTGCATTGCACGTCAGAAAAGAAACAACAATCAACAATCTTTTGTAACTTTGTGCTCTACTTCACATTATATGCTTTATTTTTCTTTTAGCTAATTATGAATCTAATGTTTGAAATTGTAAAATGTTAAGTAGAGTTTGTCTTATAGGCATTATATTCTTGATTTTAGTGTCATCGACGGTCATTTAGGTAATAACGATTTACTAAAGGTTAATGAGATTTCATATTCGGCTCGGATACGAGTTAGAGAAGTGTGGAGTGAGATATAAAAAAGTTTGTGTAAAACCCTAAATTTCAAAACGAATACTAAAGACTAAATTACCCTTTAAAATCAAGATTATAAAATACGTAAAATATATTAACGTTCATTTAAAGAAATTAAAAGATCTAAATTATGAATGTTTAAAACCTAACGAGTATATTAAGTAATCGACATTGGTACGATGGAAAAAAAATTAAAAGTCACACATATAAGTTATTTTGGGCCGTTTCCTTTTAAGCCGAATACCAACATAAACATGGGCCTCGTTTGTTTCGTTGCAAGCCGAGTATACACATGAGCTATGGGCTCCGGTTTGGTTTGTGATCCGCCCCCCCCCCCCCATTAGGCCATGTCGGGCCTTGTTCTTTTTTTTTTTCTTTTTGCAAGCCGATCCACACACCAAAAGCCCACCCATTTGGACCGATCGGTACATGTATATATACACTCACCAACCTCAAAAAAATTGAAACCCTAGTTTTCAAGGTCTCGACACAAGGGTTTTGTTTTCCTTCTCTTTTCTTTTTCCGATTGCTGCTACATCCTTGGTGTTGGTGCGTTGATCCGAGCTCGCAAAGGTATAACAACGTTTCCATTCGTCTCACTTATAGTTACATGCAAACGTAATATATGGGAGTTATGAATCGAGCCACATGAATAAATCAAGCCCTAAAAATCAGTTATGATAGCCATTAATATGTAATCACAAAGGTAGAAACCCTAAGTCGTTATAATCATGGGTGTTTATGATTTTATGTGAAGAGTTGTGTGCGTGTTGGATCGCTAACTAGTGTAGCGGGTGTGTATTGTTTTATAGGACTGAATTATGGATTTATAAACATGTTATTATGAGGTTAAAACAGGTTGTGTGGCTTACATGGGTCATGGGTGCGTTTGGGTAGGTTAAACATGTGCTTATGTTGGTTTTAATAAACCCTAAAACTGGACAGCATCATATGTCGAACTTGTGCGTGTCATAGATCGAATTTTATAAATACAATAATCTGGGTTTTTGTTGGAAAAGTTTATTTTATATCTTAGTTAAGTTTTCCAAGTGGTTTGGTCGAATTTGGAGTTGTCTAAGTCGTATTTTTGAATTTTACAAGATCAAGTGTCAAAGCTGAGAAAACGGGTCTGAAATTTAGTTGGATTGTCTGATTTTTCATTTGCAAACCATAAGTTAGTAAAATTTCTCCTTTTACAGGATTGACATTTAGGATATAAATGAATATCTGGGAGTTTTGGGAATTTTTCCAAGGTGTCTAAACAGGTCCAATAAGTGTAAACTTTTAAGGTGTATTTTCTGATTTCGTTCTGGACAGGTCTGGACTTATGATTTTCCGTAGGCCATTTGGCATGGAAATAGAACCCACCAATTTTTGTAGAGTCTCTTAACCCATATGGGAACCCCTGGGATTTTGCTTGATTTCATTTGAGCTAAGTAAGTATTTTATAAAAATCGCTAAAGTCTGGTCCGAATATGAGTTTAAGAAACTGAGAGATAAAATATGATATCAATAGGTAACACACTTACAAATGCATAAGAAGCTTATAAAATGAGAATATACTTATAACTCTAAGAATGTTAATGCGATTAATCTGTTATAGCTTTAATGATGCTAATAAGTATTAAACAAATCCTAATCCGTGTAGATTCGTTGAAGGAGACGCGACGTTGTATCTTCGTGTTCATTCATTCGTTTGTTTTTCTCTCATTTGCGTTAAGGTACAGATATTCTGACCTTTTCAGTAAAGGTTTCTCATGATTTCCTTTCTTCGTCATTTCTCTTATACTTATTAGGATTTCCTATGCCATTGCTATGATTCCCTTATGTTTATGTGAATCTCTTTGTCGAATCTCATGTTTGTTGAACTTGCTATGTTTGATTATGAACTTCTGAGTATGAACATTTGATTTTGATCTTCTGATTATGAATATTTGATTATGAACTTCGATTATGAACATCGATTATGAACCTCGATTATGAACGTATGATATGTGACTGTGATATGAACCTTTGATTTATGAACATTTGATATGAACCCTTTCTGATTTGTTTGATCTGTTGCTTATCTGAAATCTCTGTTTATTGAATCATGAAACATCTGATTTGAGCTTATGATATGAAAACTCCAATTTGTAAATCTGTTTGACCTTTATGATGAATTATGATCTGTGTCATTTATGACAATCTGTTTGACCTAAGTTAGTTTGACACCGAGCCAATATTTCACTAGTCATGGGGTTCCATGTCCGTATCATGATGCACATCCGATATGACTCTAGGGCGAGAGTGATGTTCGCCACGTTCTGGATGGTGGAGCATATTTTGTATATGTAGGAAGGAGCGTATGGATGCATCCTAGATCGATCTGTTATCGATATGATTTGTGCGGTGAATGATGTCGTGTGCAATACGCGTCTTCACAAATTCTGGGAGCTAGTTACTCCATATATTATTGAGGCCTCCCCTCACATTTTATAAGGTATTAGAGGTCACCCCTCCGAATAAGGAAGTGACTTCGATATGATATGTTCGGGCTCGTGGTAGATAATTAAATCTGTATCTGTTATTTCTGTGTTAGATATTCTGTTTATGATTCCGTATTTGTCAATGTTTCCCTTTACATACTGAATTATTATATGTTTATTGAATGTGTTTATGCTTTGACATGTTTATGTGACTACCGTCTACTATGCTAGGATATGATTAAAACAACATTATTAAAGATTATATAAAACAACATTATTATAAAACAACATTATTAAAGATGAAAGGGCAACAAAACTATATTATAAAACAACATTATTAAAGATGATTTGTGTCCACAAGATTTTGTTATGTCATCGTTATCAAATATTCTGAATCATGAAAGTTGCACATAAATAAGTCAAAGCTTCCAGCTCTTGTTTTAAGGTTTTGATTCGTAGTATGTTGTTTACACCTCATAATGCTTACAAATTTGCATTTGGGAAATGCAAGAAAAAAGATACAAGAACGCTTACTGGTACATTAAAATCAAAATCAACAAAAACAGCCTGCTTGAACACTGAGGGATCCTTCCTGCTGACAAGCTTCCAAAAACAGCCCCTGCTTGAACATTGTACAATCAAGAAATGTCAAGCTTTATGAGTAAAATGATACATATAAGGCCATACAGTGCATCCTTTTAAATCACCACTTTTATGTATTGAAAATTTCCAGGTACCTCTTCATAACAATGACTTGTGAACAAATTTATCGCTTTCCATTAGATAAATAAGATGACTCGACCACCATGCATTTAACGGTTCTTCGTAAATTCCCTGATTAATTTCCAAATATACAATCTTTATATAACTCGCATATATCAAAATAATACAAAACAAATATCTCAAACTCATATTCAACCGAAAAGCTACACAACCATCTGATCTCCTAGTAGAAAAGGCTAATAAACCCATCTTGAACAATTTTTTCTTATCTAGCAACATAATAAGTCACAACTTCACAACTAAGAAACGGAAATCAATAGCGACACAATTTAACGTAATCCCCATTTTCAATACCCTTAAGTTCTAGACATACAATATTCAACCCTTAGTAATCACAATGCTAATTCAAAACTATATATAATGTCTACAAAAAGCCAAGCTTGTAATTATGTTATCCACAAGGTTCTCAAGGCTGTTTTAACTATGCATTAGTACCTAATGCTTGCAATCTACTAATAAAACATAATCTATACATCAAAGGTAAACTATAAACAACATTAGACCTCCCACACTACGATTTCAATAACATGACCAATGGTATAATCTCGCTACTTCTCATTCACAATCAATTCAAATTAGGGACACCTCTCACCAACCAAATCGGACCAAAAACCGACATGACACTACTCTTAACACGAGAAAATACACCTCAACTACACGCTATCATCATCCCTATATCCGTTATAGCAACTTAATAAAAGCTAAATTTGAGTTTTAAATCATAAATCTATTAACACGTTGGAGTATTGGACCATTTTTGTTTAAATGGGTTCATTGGCCAAAAATCACCAAAGTACCACTTTGGTTGTATAGAAAGACAAAAAGCTTAGCTTTCGAGCATGAATAAGATTAACAACACATCTTAAATAACCCTTAGAACGATCAAAATTAGATGCGAAAAAGGGTTGTTTGGGAATGCTTATTACCTGTGCAACTGTTATCTTTTCAAGAAAGGTGAATTACCTCCAACTGAGGAATACACTTCTACTTTTTCGTGCCCGTAGTCCAATGTAAGCTATGCCAAAGGACGTTGCTGGAAACGAAACAACCTCGAAAGAGGAATAATATCATGAACCAAACAATAGCTTGTAAGCAATAATTAATTGTTCTTTTTCAAGCGCATGAATTAAGAGAACACTGCAAAAGAGAACATGTGGTTCGACGTGTTAATACTGCAAGTAAACAAAAATAGGAAAGTTGTGTTGCAATAATACTGCATTACCGATCTTAACATATTCAAGCTTACGAAGGCACTAAAAATTGTTCTAATTTCCATAATTTCATACTTGTTTGCTCTATTAAAATTAGTAACATGCTTTTTTGAAGACGTGCCATTTAGAAGTATGCAAACTTTATCTCACATATCTAAGATATCTCACAAATCTCGTGATGTAAATGCATATAACTCTATAGATACAAAAATATGATTATCTTACATTTTGAAAAATGGCACATATTGATGATGTGTGAGTTTGCCATTGAGCACAATGTCAAAATGATCCAATTATTGAAAATATTCTTATTAATACTATGACTTGTGTGATCACTTTACTTTGGTTCATTGACGATAGGTCCAAGAGCCTTCCTTCAAAGTTAATGTCTTGACAAAAACCTGCATTAGAGAAATAATTCATTTGTCATTATGTGTTAAAAATAATTCATACCAGTATAATAAGCACATTTGATAAAGTTTAAGCTTTATTTTCACATGCTTATAAATCCCAAGAATAATTACCCATTATTGATTCAATTTAAAAAATGTAAGAGTTTGCTCACGGCTAAACACATATAAGTAGGAGCACAATTCAGCTTCTTGTTCTCTAGCTCGTTTCTCGGTTTGCCCACTGGATTCATTAACCATAAGCTTATTAATTTGTATCATTTCATCAACTAAACTAAAATCAAATTCATTAACCATAAGCTTTTAATTTGTATCATTTCATCTACAAATAGTGACACAAACCAACTAACTTAAAATAAATCGACACAACCCTAATATTGCATAACTAAAATTGGGGATCCATACTATACTAATTAACCGCACAATCAAATCTAATCACAATGTAAACACCTAATTTAACAACCACACACAAAAATCATCAGTAATTCATAACTAAAACTAAAACATCAAAATCCCTAAAATGAATCTGAAATCCTATAATCAAGCTGAAATCATTACCTTTAATCGTAATTTATATTAAAACCCTCATCTTGTTGCGTTGTTTAATAAGAATTCGTCATCACGAAACCAAGTACGAAGACCATACATGATCGAAGCATACCTTAAGTGGATTAATTTGTTGAAATTGAATTGGGGTGTTTTGATATTTGGAAATGCGGAGTAAAAAGGGGCGTTTGAACAAAGTGGTTAACTGGCATTGAAGTTTAGGGTTTCAGTTATGTTTAGTTGATAAGATGGAAGATGGTAAATTTTAAGAAAGAATACCACTTTGGAAATAAGAGTTTATACACGTAATGTAGATTGGCACAGTGGTTCAGGAGTTTGTCTTTCAATCTCGAAACCCAGGTTCGAACCTCACAGTCTACCAATTTTTTTACTTGTATAACTGGATATTGTGCCAAGTCACCATTTCCACATCATCATATGATACTCCATGTCATAATTAATATGCCTACTAAGCATTAGTGACGTGTGCTTAGTCCCATATATATGTATATATATATATATATATATATATATATATATTTTAATATTTAAAGGTAAGAATGGTTTTTACAAAAAAAAAATTGGTTTAATTTAAAAAAAAATGGTTTTTAACAAAATGTGTTTTTAATAAAAATAATTGTTTTAAAAATAAAAATTGGTTTTAAATAAAAATAATTGTTTTTAATGAAAAATGTTTTATGTTTAATTTAAAAAGGTAATTTGGTTTCGGGTTCAAGGGTAAAATGATAAATTGGGTTCGGGTAAAGGGTAAAAAGGTAATTTTGGGCTTAGGGTTTGGTTTCGGGTTTGTTTTTCCACTCTCACTCCAAAAACGCGTCCCGAGATCCAAAAATGTAGAAAATCCACTTCCCGGTTCTGTCTGCAAAGCACTTTCTCCAATCCGAGCTCATTTCTGTACGTTTTTGCCCTGTTTTCGATTCTTTGTACCTGAAACATATAAAAACACACTCCAAGGATATCTGCAGTATAATTAGGTATATTTCCATGTTTTTAGACGTTTTTGTGGGTTTTTCGGGCTTAAAATGATGAGTAATAGGCCACTCATCAAATATGCGGACCATAATCCATGTAGATTCGTTGGAGAAGACGTGACGTTGTCTCTCTTGTGTTCTTTCCATTTGCTTTCATTCGCTAAGGTACAAATATTCTTCCCTTTATCAGTAAGGGTTTCTCATGACTCTTTGATCCTTAATTTTGTTTCATTTGTTATGATGTTAGTTTATGATTCTATTCGATATGATTTCCTTTGATTAGATATTCGTTTGGTTATGCCATATGATGATTATTCGTTTCATTCCATTCATTTATTATCTTTGATAAACAACCTTTGTTAGCTACCCTATGTTTATTTATATTGTTGACATAATCCATTGCCCACGGTACTAACTAGTTATGGAGGTACCATGACCATGTCACTGAGGCACCGGTGGCATGACGCTATATGTGGAGGTGTGATTCTGTCCACAGTGTTCCCTTTTGTGCGCATTTGATTATGATATGACTAATTCCACGGGCCTATATATATTTGCCGAAAGCAGTGTATTAGGGACGTGATGTTTTATTTTTGACAGGGGGCGTATGGATGCATCCTAGTTACTCAGTTCTGATATATGTGTGTACCATACATGTCTGGGAGAATCGCGACTCCATCTTTAATGATTTAATTATGATGTGATATGATATAATATGAAATATATGTTTCGTTTTGGTCTATTCATGTAGCATGTTTAGGCACTTGGGCATTCCTATGACAACTCATTTATTTCATTATGACCCCTTTTAATTATTCCTTATTCCATATTCAGTCCTTATCTTCTTTAAAATATTTGTTCAGCAGGTTTTTGTTGGATTCGTTTCGCTTTTTCATTTTTGACTTATTGCTTTTCATTCTTTATATCTGTTCACTGAACGTTAGTTCAACCGCGTTTTCTTTTCCATGCGGCAGTTATTGAGCGGGATGCTGGGATTGAGTGATGAGAGTAGGAGCTTTTAGTAGACCCAACCTTAGTTTTCCTTGTCATTTGAAATTAGTTTGGGAGTTATGTTTTGTTTATTTCTTTTAGAAATTGAGAATTTATGTATTCCTTAGAAGTTTTGTATTATGACTTGTATTTTATATATTAAAGTCTTCAGCTTACGTTTATTATGTTCTGATTGGCAACATAGTGTGACATTTTAACCCTTGTCGGGTTGGGATGTTACAATAATATTCTAACTACGAAACTTCAAATCTCAATATAAGACTTCTAAACGAATAAACCTTGAACCCGAGCAGTTTCTTTCCCTCCGTTGTTTCTTCTTTGCTACTAAACCGACTAGAATATTAGATGATAGATTACGTTAGTCGGCCCAAGCCCGTTTGTGGGCTTAGGGTCCATCAGGGTTTCGTTTATGTTTCATGTAATATCTATATATTGTGGTTGAATAATACATTATGCCCACGGGGTTTATCATTGAATAATACATTATCCAACATGGTATCACAGCTCTAGGTCTGATCCTTGGATGTGGTTGGCCACCTTAGCCGCCGCATCAATGTCACCCTGTCAAACCCTAGCCACCGTCGTTAAAAAACAAAAACAAAAACTACAGCCAAGTGTTTGACGAGATCAGCGGCCGTGGCTTCGTAAATAAATTCCGAAGAAAAGCATACCGGAATTGCAATCGTAGTCATAAGGACGCACCGTCAGGCACCAGAACAAGTAGTCATTCATAAACCAAATCATTTTTTACGGATTACGCGATTGGCTACCTATCAAAGTCTTGATTATTCATTAAGATAACTATCTTTAGTTTTATTTTTGTTTTTTAATAATTTATGTTTCTCGTTTGTATTCCAATCCGAGCATTCGCGATTTCGCCGCTCGGATTGCGGAAGAGTATTAGATGAATAATAAATATGCCCAAGCCCGATGTGCGGATTTATGACTTCTAGGGTTTTATGTATTAGCACTATAAATATATGATTAATGAAATATGATAACCCACGGGTTTCATTATTCAACATAGAAGAGTTGATAAACAATGAACTAAGTCAAAAGTCTAAAAAAGTAAGAATGACTACGGAAGCGTTTAGGAGCGACAAGCGGTAAGCATTATAGTTAAAAAGCTTGTTTGGCAACACCTCAACAAGCGTTAGAATATTTTATTACCGCTCCAATCTAAATGCTTCTTGATTAAGCATTCCACAATTGCTCCAAGCGTTTAGTTTATGAAATTACATATATACCCTTATTTGTTTAATCATTTATTTTATTTTAATATGTATATGACCTTTTTCGTAATTTTACAATTTATAATTACTGCTACAACTACGTTACCAAACAAATTTTTTAAACAAACAACTACAGCTCAAGCTATCGCTACTTTTTTTATCGCTTACTACTTATCTATGCTACGTGTCGCCAAACATAGCCTACTACTTCTTAGTTCCTTAATATACATTGCTACCAGCTAATTAAGACCATTATTATCATATGCTAGTCAATGGCTATCCCGCTTATTCATTAAAGTGAGGATATTGTGTTTAACCGGCCTAGCCTCTCCGGTAATGTTCACCTTTAAACAAGGTAAAAGTAAAAAACTAGAGAATTGGAATGAAAGCAAACCACATGTGTCATATAAAAAAACGAAATTATGTTCATTTCACTATCTAATTAAAAATAAATTTAAAAATTAAACTTAAGAGAAGATTTGATAATCATTTTAACTATTGTAAGTTTAATCTTGTTTGTAATTTGTAGCCTGGGCTTTAAATTATTGAACTTTTTACTATGTACTATCATCTTATTAAAATTAGAACTAATTTATGTGATGATATATAAATAAATTAGGTCTATTATCTATTTATCCTTATGTGTATATGATGCAGAAAATCTTTGCCGCATCTTAAAGTAGCTCTAGATCAATTCCTATTAGCAGGGTGGTGTGTTTAAGATTAGTTCGAAACCCTGTTCATCGATAAATATAACTCTGGGATAACTTACTCGACACCCCTTATTTTATGTCACTTATAATCAGTACATTACAAGGTTAGCAATAGAACAACAAATTGAATGTCACAATATAACTTTCATGAAATACCAACTGTCCCAAAATGTGTTAACTGTGTTTTGAACTCATAGTTATTATTGAACAGATTCATGATTTATTGCTACTCATAACTACTAGTAATTTGGTAGTGGTATTTATAGTTCTTAAATTTTGTAAAGAATATCTAACTAAAATTATTGTTGAATTCGTTGCCATTTTAATCTATAGATGACATCTATTAACCAACTACTTTCTTACCTGTTAGTGTGGTGGCAACCATGCCTAACCAAAGTTTTCATGCCTAATCACCCACCAATAATATCCTTCCAACTCATCTCATACCTATCTCATACCTAATAATAGATTTTTAGTGGCAACCATGCCTAACCCATACTTCATCTAATTTTATTTTTATTTTTTTATATTTATATTATATTAAACAATATCAGATTAGGTACAAGTGAATAGCCTTAAGTTGCTTATCTTGAATACTTGTTTACATACTTGTTTTGTCTTGTCTTGTGTTACTCCACCAACCCAATACCACCATCTTCAACCCCATTACCAATATCATATTCTATTCCTCACTGAAAATTACCACCTCATCTCCATTTTCACACACCTCAGTAGGAATCATTTGCAGTTTGTTATCTAACTTTAAAGCAGCAACAACATCAGCAAAAGAGCCGTTCAACGGCTAGTTTTTTGGACCAAGTCTTCATGCCAAATCGGTGAAGTATACCGATTTACCACACATCACCCCGATACCGATCCATGCCGATTTAGTGGCAATGCTCAGCCCGATCGGTATGGTTCATGCCTAATGCATGCCGAGAGGCGTTGCCACCACCCTTAGTTTCAGGTTCATGTTCATTTCATTTCATTCCGTTAAATCTTATTAAATTCATAACCACTTCACTAAAAAATGATAACTCATAGTATATATGTCAACGAGTTGACTTATTAGCAGTTGACGCTTATAGTTAGGTCTTGATAAATAAAAATATAAATATTATAGCTGAAGGGACCTCAAAATTATATATATTTTTTAGCGTTAACAAGCTAACAAGTGCATGTGAATTAGTTTAATCGGACGAAAATGGACACGAACGTTTAAACAGATAAAATTTCTTGTTCATGTTCGTTTTATTAAGAAAATGAGTTGTTCATATTTGTTTATATTCGTTTGTTAAGACACTAAACTAAGACTAAACGAACTTAAACAATCGAACATAAATGAAAATAGACAAACAAATATAAATTTTATTAAATTATGTACAATATATTGCTTTTATAAGTGTTGTACGTTCTATTTAAACAACCCAATTTTAATATTATAAAACTAAAAGATATAGCATACAAACATAAATAAATAAATGAACTTAAACCAACGTTAACAAACGAATACTTGGACGTCCACGAACATAAATGAACATACGTGAATTTTGTTCATGTTCGTTCATTTAGCTACATGAACGTAAAATATTGTTCATATTCGTTCATTTAATAAATAAACGAACATTTTACCAAACGGTTCATGAAATGTTTAGGAAAAATTCAGTTCGTTTACAGCCTTACATGCCAATCCACGTTTCACATGGCCGTTAGATGTTTGATGTAATAATTTAGAGGAATACATTACACGCTACTAAAAAAAACCCTAGTGACACTTTAGCAACGCCAACTTCATCAATGACGCACTATATGTCGCAATGTAAGTCACAAACTATTTTCAAATGATGTTGTCGCAAATTGCATCACAAATTACGTCGCTATTTTCGCGACAGTTAAAACCGTATCACAAGCAAAGTCCCTAATTGGATGACATCTAGACGGACGTGACTAAATGAGTCGCTAACTTGTTAAGTTATTAACTCTATTCGTACTACCAAGTTATAATCATACTAGGGATATCTACAGATGTGCCTACGAAAACCAAACGAACTTCATATAATAACACTTGTGTTACTCGTGTGAAGATATACATGTATGAGCGTAAATAATTTAGATAACAATTTGAGTTTAATCTCACAATAAATGAGTATATATATGATTGTGCACATGTATACTTCGAGTTTTTACCAACTAGTTGCTTTTTACAAAAATACTAGAAGGGTATTCGCGTAATGCGATTATAGGTATCTTATTACTAAATATTACTACATTCAGCTCTATTGCTGATGTTTTAAATGTGTGTGAGAGATATGAAATAGTTTGTGTGTATTTATATCGTAGATGCGGTTATATGTTTTTAATAATCATTATTGATAATAATGATTTTTAGCGGTTACACGTTTTTAATAATGGGCTATAAATGATTTGAAAACTGTATTTAATTTTATTGAAATATCTGCATTTGAATTTTAATAATAAGATGTATTGAATTTTAAGTCTTCATTTTATAGTAAACGTGTAGACTTATTTTTTTTAAGACTTATTTTTAGATTATTCTAAATACATTATAATGTAGTTAAAATTTACCTGTATATAAAAAGTCGAGTTAAGAAAACTCTCCCTCCCTTTGGCGACTTTGGAGATTATCTAAACCCTAAATCGTTCCACCCTTGATCTTCAATCTGTCCATTACAATTCTGACTAACGATTGGATTATAATCATCTATGATCTATCTTAATTCTTAATTGGTTATTGGTATGATTCTCGATCCTGCTTGGTTCTTTTTAGGGTTGTCTCTTTCGCATCTTAGGGTTTTCTAAGGATCGGTTCATTGTTTGCTCTTTATTCCCAATCATTGTAGTTTGAACTGATCATTATTATGGGTTGATTATTGTCCTTTATTGCTTATAAACCCTCGTTTGTACCTAGGGTTTTACACGGTTTTGTTGAAGATTAGACGTTAGCTTCTTGGTTTTCTGGTTATGCTTGTATTCTAGGGTTTGTGGTGATGGATAATTTGGGAGAGTCGTATGCTGAACCTTCACGTTCAGTTGATATTAACAATATTAACGATTCAAGTGTCTTTGAGCAGCCTCAATCGTTGGATTCGTTGTTGTATGTGACTATGAGGAAACACAAGAAATCTAGTAGGAATGTTGTGAGGATTCACATGTCTCAGGTGTGGAGTCCTCTCTTAAGAGTAAGCATGATCTTATTGCAACTTTGTTTGGCGTATCTTTTAAAACACTAGAGGATATTGATGCTTTCACTAATGGTTTGGATGTTGGTATAAATACGGTGTGGGATGAATTGGATAATGATGTTCATAAGATGGCTAAGGATGCTGTCTTGGGTTTGTGGGAGGCTTTCGGTGAACATAAGGCTAAATCTAATACCTCTATACCGCTTCGAGTCTCCTATTGTCCAATCTATGGACATTAATACTAATGCTACATCCTATCTGGAGCTAGGTTTAAGGGATGATCAGCCTAGAGGTGATACTAATTTTCGTCCCTTGGTTGCCGAACCTGTATTTGAAGGTGTTAACATCTCTATTCCCCGCAAAGTGGTTGAAAAAGTTAGTTCTCGTTTAGAACATACTTTATATGGCTATTTTATGGGAAAGAGGATGGCGTTTCCAATTGTTGAATACTATGCTAGGAATAACTGCAGGAGAAACATGGCCTAAAAAGGATTATGATGAATTCCAAAGGCTTCTTTTTCTTCAAATTTGATACATTGGCCGGTGTGGAAGCTGTTTTGGAAGGTGGTCCTTGGATGATACGTAAATCTCCAATTATTCTCAAGAAATGGTCTATGGATACTTGTTTGCGTAAAGAAGAATTGACTAGCATTCCGGTATGGGTTAAACTACATGATGTTCCTCTTCAAGTTTTTGAAGAGGATGGTATTAGTTTGATTGCTACTTTTATTGGTAAACCTATTATGCTTGATTCGTACACGACCTCTATGTGTAAGGAATCGTGGGGTAGAAGTAGTTTTGCTAGATGTCTTGTTGAGGTCAATTTCGATCTCGATCTCGTGGAGGTTGTTACTATTGGTTTTCCTTCACTTTCAGGGAGGGTTTTACTAAAGAGACTATCCGTGTTGAATATGAATGGAGGCCACCCGGATGTGGTATATGCAAAATATTTGGTCATATTCATGATCAATGTCCAAAAAGGTGGTGAGTTCTCCTGTTTTATCCAATTCACATGTTGTAACTCCTACCGTGGTTCTCGAACAATGATGGATTCCAAAAGGTGGGTAAGAAAAAAGATCGAAGAAGGGTAAAGCCAAGTCTACGAATGGTAATCGGTTGTTGGTCCATCCAGCACTGATGTCGATATGCGCCGAAGGCAACACCTAGTGAACCTACTAAGGGAGCAAATACTATGGGTAATGCACCTACATCGTCGTCTATGTTGAAGTTTACTCGCTCTACCTCTCAGGATGGTAATATTACTACATCTAATTAGATGTTGCCTTGGTGAACGATGAAGATGAAGATGAAGAACATGTTACACATGTAAATAAAGAATCGGCTAACCCAATTACAGGTGAAAGTTCATCTTTCACGGTAGCTACTGGTTAGCTAGGTTGCTTTGTTTCTTGGTTAAGTTCTTATGTCTTGTCATAAGTTCTAGTTTTTTGTTATTTTAAGCAGCTTAGTTGTCTACCTTGTTATGTATGCTTTATCGCCTATGTAACGGGCTGAGATATGGGACTTCACCCATATCCTTTGTACTTAAATGTTTTTTGGAGTAATACATTTACCGGGTCGTTTTGACCTTTTACCCAAAAAAAATAGTTAAAATTTACCATTGTGCGGCAAGTCTAGAAATATTGCCTATTGTATGGTGTTTCTTTAGTTTTTCATTTAAATATTTTTTCTTTTTTTTCTTTTTTTGCATTGCACGTCAGTAAAGAAACAACAATCAACAATCTTTTGTAACTTTGTGCTCTACTTCACATTATATACTTTGTTTTTCTTTTAGCTAATTATGAATCTAATGTTTGAAATTGTAAAATGTAAAGTAGAGTTTGTCTTATAGGCATTATTTTGGTGATTTTAGTGTCATCGATGGTCATTTAGGTAATAACGATTTACTAAAGGTTAATGAGATTTCATATTCGGCTCGGATACGAGTTAGAGAAGTGTGGAGTGAGATATAAAATAGTTTGTGTGTATTTATATCGTAGATGCGGTTATATGTTTTTTAATAATCATTATTGATAATAATGATAGCGGTTACACGTTTTTAATAATGGGCTATAAATGATTTGAAAACTGTATTTAATTTAATTGAAATATCTGCATTTGATTTTAAGTCTTCATTTTATAGTAAGCGTGTAGGCTTATTTTTTTTAAAACTTATTTTTAGATTGTTCTAAATACATTATAATGTAGTTAAAATTTACCATTGTGCGGCAAGTCTAGAAATATTGGCTATTGTATGGTGTTTCTTTTGTTTTTCATTTCAATATTTTTTTTTTCTTTTTTTGCATTGCACGTCAGAAAAGAAACAACAATCAACAATCTTTTGTAACTTTGTGCTCTACTTCACATTATATGCTTTATTTTTCTTTTAGCTAATTATGAATCTAATGTTTGAAATTGTAAAATGTTAAGTAGAGTTTGTCTTATAGGCATTATATTCTTGATTTTAGTGTCATCGACGGTCATTTAGGTAATAACGATTTACTAAAGGTTAATGAGATTTCATATTCGGCTCGGATACGAGTTAGAGAAGTGTGGAGTGAGATATAAAAAAGTTTGTGTAAAACCCTAAATTTCAAAACGAATACTAAAGACTAAATTACCCTTTAAAATCAAGATTATAAAATACGTAAAATATATTAACGTTCATTTAAAGAAATTAAAAGATCTAAATTATGAATGTTTAAAACCTAACGAGTATATTAAGTAATCGACATTGGTACGATGGAAAAAAAATTAAAAGTCACACATATAAGTTATTTTGGGCCGTTTCCTTTTAAGCCGAATACCAACATAAACATGGGCCTCGTTTGTTTCGTTGCAAGCCGAGTATACACATGAGCTATGGGCTCCGGTTTGGTTTGTGATCCACCCCCCATTAGGCCATGTCGGGCCTTGTTCTTTTTTTTTTCTTTTACAAGCGATCCACACACCAAAAGCCCACCCATTTGGACCGATCGGTACATGTATATATACACTCACCAACCTCAAAAAAATTGAAACCCTAGTTTTCAAGGTCTCGACACAAGGGTTTTGTTTTCCTTCTCTTTTCTTTTTCCGATCGCTGCTACATCCTTGGTGTTGGTGCGTTGATCCGAGCTCGCAAAGGTATAACAACGTTTCCATTCGTCTCACTTATAGTTACATGCAAACGTAATATATGGGAGTTATGAATCGAGCCACATGAATAAATCAAGCCCTAAAAATCAGTTATGATAGCCATTAATATGTAATCACAAAGGTAGAAACCCTAAGTCGTTATAATCATGGGTGTTTATGATTTTATGTGAAGAGTTGTGTGCGTGTTGGATCGCTAACTAGTGTAGCGGGTGTGTATTGTTTTATAGGACTGAATTATGGATTTATAAACATGTTATTATGAGGTTAAAACAGGTTGTGTGGCTTACATGGGTCATGGGTGCGTTTGGGTAGGTTAAACATGTGCTTATGTTGGTTTTAATAAACCCTAAAACTGGACAGCATCATATGTCGAACTTGTGCGTGTCATAGATCGAATTTTATAAGTACAATAATCTGGGTTTTTGTTGGAAAAGTTTATTTTATATCTTAGTTAAGTTTTCCAAGTGGTTTGGTCGAATTTGGAGTTGTCTAAGTCGTATTTTTGAATTTTACAAGATCAAGTGTCAAAGCTGCTGAGAAACGGGTCTGAAATTTAGTTGGATTGTCTGATTTTTCATTTGCAAACCATAAGTTAGTAAAATTTCTCCTTTTACAGGATTGACATTTAGGATATAAATGAATATCTGGGAGTTTTGGGAAGTTTTCCAAGGTGTCTAAACAGGTCCAATAAGTGTAAACTTTTAAGGTGTATTTTCTGATTTCGTTCTGGACAGGTCTGGACTTATGATTTTCCGTAGGCCATTTGGCATGGAAATAGAACCCACCAATTTTTGTAGAGTCTCTTAACCCATATGGGAACCCCTGGGATTTTGCTTGATTTCATTTGAGCTAAGTAAGTATTTTATAAAAATCGCTAAAGTCTGGTCCGAATATGAGTTTAAGAAATTGAGAGATAAAATATGATATCAATAGGTAACACACTTACAAATGCATAAGAAGCTTATAAAATGAGAATATACTTATAACTCTAAGAATGTTAATGCGATTAATCCGTTATAGCTTTAATGATGCTAATAAGTATTAAACAAATCCTAATCCGTGTAGATTCGTTGAAGGAGACGCGACGTTGTATCTTCGTGTTCATTCATTCGTTTGTTTTTCTCTCATTTGCGTTAAGGTACGATATTCTCGACCTTTTCAAGAAAGGTTTCTCATGATTTCTTCGTCATTTCTCTTATACTTATTAGGATTTCCTATGCCATTGCTATGATTCCCTTATGTTTATGTGAATCTCTGTTTGTCTGAATCTCATGTTTGTTGAACTTGCTATGTTTGATTATGAACTCTCGATTATGAACATTTGATTTTGATCTTCGATTATGAATATTTGATTATGAACTTCGATTATGAACATCGATTATGAACCTCGATTATGAACGTATGATATGTGATCTGGATATGAACCTTTGACTTCTGAACATTTGATATGAACCCTTTCTGATTTGTTTGATCTGTTGCTTATCCGAAATCTCGTTTATTGAATCATGAAACATCTGATTTGAGCTTATGATATGAAAACTCCAATTTGTAAATCTGTTTGACCTTTATGATGAATTATGATCTGTGTCATTTATGACAATCTGTTTGACCTAAGTTAGTTTGACACCGAGCCAATATTTCACTAGTCATGGGGTTCCATGTCCGTATCGTGATGCACATCTCGATATGACTCTAGGGCAGAGAGTGATGTTACGCCACGTTCTGGATGGTGGAGCATATTTTGTATATGTAGGAAGGAGCGTATGGATGCATCCTAGATCCGACCATGTTATCGATATGATTTGTGCGGTGAATGATGTCGGTGTGCAGTACGCGTCTTCACAAATTGGTGAGCTAGTTACTCCATATATTATTGAGGCCTCCTCACATTTTATAAGGTATTCGAGGTCACCCCTCCGAATAAGGAAGTGACCGATATGATATGTTCTGGCTGGTAGATAACTAAATCAGATGTTATTTCCGTGTTAGATATTCTCGCTTATGATTCCGTATTTGTCAATGTTTCCCTTTACATACTGAATTATTATATGTTTATTGAATGTGTTTATGCTTTGACATGTTTATGTGACTACCGTCTACTATGCTAGGATATGATTAATAGGTTTAAGTGTGATTCGCATGTTGCCATCTGATTTTATGTTAGTTTACCATTATGTGAACTCGTTGATCGACGTGTGATGACTATGTTGGTGGTAATCAATTGATCTCAGTATGTTTAGTGTGTATAATATGTTCAGCTTAATCTCGGTGAACTTTGCCTATCCGTTAGTGTACTTGTCCGCTTATGTCCGACCTGCCATGTTTGAATTTCCGCTTATGCAAATTGTTTGATCTGGGAAATGATTCAACTTATGGTGTCTGAATTGTTAATTGGCTAATTGCTTTGCTATGTTTCTAGTTCGTTTAATTATAGTTTCCAAATTGTATTTCCTATTTGTATATGTGACTGCCATGACTTTGATTGCTATTGTTCATTGCTACTATACCGCTTGTTTAAGTGTGTTAAATGTACATTCATTGACTAGTATGAATGCCATGTTACTTTCTAGGAACTGTTTTCGTTAGCCTTTAGACTCTTCGTTTGGTTTATATGTAATCTATTTTCTTGATATGTTAAGTGTCTGGTTATTCTGATGTGTTTGCGTTTGTGTCATTAATGTGCTATGAGGTGTTTTTAATCGTATGTGTTCTTCCGGATTTCGATAATTATGCTTCCGCTGAATCTTCAATGATTCGATTCGATTCCGTTGTGATTTCGTTATTCGTATCTTTGATTTGTTTAGCTTTTGTTTCGTTATATCTGCTCCTTTGGGCTTTGTAAGCTCAGCCACATTTTCTTTTCCTGCGGCAGGTATTAAGCATTCGAGATGAGCTTATGGGATAGCCGATCCGGGTTGAGAGTAGAGATTAGCGCAATATTTGAAATAGGGATCTTAGATTTATTTTGATTATTAAGTTATTTATATTTTTCTTTTGTAAGTTTTGTAAAGGCTTCCGCTATTGTATAGTACTTAAGGTTCTAATATGAAACCGTATTTGTGATATCTTTACCCCTCGTTGGGGTGTTACAATTTATGGTATCGAGACGTGTTTAGGACCCTTAGAGCTTAGGCTATGACTGTGAGGATTGGGTAGACATTAGGTTTCACCGCTCGGATATCTTTCGATTCCTTTGACCGTCGTTCGATTTGACTTCGATATTCTTTTGTCTTCACTGAATTGGCCCTCCTCTTTTCACATCGAATTTTGGTTATTTTGTTTTCGCTCGTCCGTTTGTCGATCGTTTAGATGGAGACTACCCGTGGAGCCAAGAAGAGGGTTCCACCCTACATTCTGCAATAGTCCTCGTGCTGGAGAGGTTCGTGAAAGAACACGCCGACCGCCGTTCTTTGGAGACATCGATGATCGCTTGGAGGAAGATTGGACGGACCAACCGAGGGCTAAAAGACGAGACAAGATTCAACCGGTTGAGAAGGTTCATCTACTTCATATGATTTGGGCGACTTATGTCACTTCTGATTCGTTTGTCATACGTTTTAAGACGGTTTGATATTCTCGTTAAGTGATTCTCGACCTGTATTGCTTTTCTCTCGATTTGTTCGAACTCTGTGAATCGTGAAGTTTATTGTCCGGCATTTTGTTAATATCCTTTTCTTTTGATCGTGCGAATGAGTCATGAGGAGCCGTTTATGCAAGTTGTGGCCTCGTTTGTTTGGTAATATGGTAAGTTGTCCATGTTATATCTTGCATGAATGTGTATTCGGTCTGTTTTGGTATGTTACTTGTTACCTATATGTTATCCGTTAGTTCCGATATTAGTTATGTGTTTTGTCATGACCCGAGACAGAATATGATGATAATGAGGACTTGTTATGTGATGCAAGTATTATGACGCCTGATCAACGCGATAATACCGAGATCATATAATTTGAACTTATTGAAATTATATGACGCCCGGGAAATGCCTGTGGTTGATACGTGAAAAGAATATGACTTGTATCCGTTATTTGGCACACCTCATGTTCGTTTGAAATTGTACCTAATAGTGAGATTTTCGCTATATCTCGCTATATAAGTTTTGTACGTTTGGACCCAAATTGTTATGATGTGTGAACTATGGATTGCTAGGTTTGCTCTAAATGTGTACGCCTCTCGCGGTACCCTTATTGTGATCATTGGATATTTCGTGAAGTGTTTGAGGAACATTAGATCCTTTTAGTTTGATTATCAGCGACTAGTGAGATCGTTAGGATTCATTCTGTCTATGTATATGTTTGTTCTCATCATTAGAGATCTGAATAAATTAGAATGTGTTGTTTGATTTTTCGATCTCATCTATTTTCTGTCATTACTATGATAAGTATATGATTATCTGTTATAAGTATTTGACTGTTGAATTGATTTCTGGAAAGTATAAGTATAAATGTTCGACAAGAATTGCTTTGTTCTAAAACAAGTTTCAAGTTTGCTTTATTTCCTTGAAATTCAACCGATTTTTTTTCTGTCCTATTCCGTCTGGTTCAATTTCGAGGACGAAATTTTCTTTTTAGGAGGGAAGAGTTGTAAAACCCTAAATTTCAAAACGAATACTAAAGACTAAATTACCCTTTAAAATCAAGATTATAAAATACGTAAAATATATTAACGTTCATTTAAAGAAATTAAAAGATCTAAATTATGAATGTTTAAAACCTAACGAGTATATTAAGTAATCGACATTATACGACGGAAAAAATTAAAAGTCACACATATAAGTTATTTTGGGCCGTTTCCTTTTAAGCCGAATACCAACATAAACATGGGCCTCGTTGTTTCGTTGCAGCCAGTATACACATGAGCTATGGGCTCCGGTTTGGTTTGTGATCCCACCCCATTAGGCCATGCGGGCCTTGTTCTTTTTTTTTTTTTTACGCCGATCCACACACCAAAAGCCCACCCATTTGGACCGACGGTACATGTATATATACACACCAACCTCAAAAAATTGAAACCCTAGTTTTCAAGGTCTCACACAAGGGTTTTGTTTTTCCCTTCTCTTTTTCCGATTGTTGCTACATCCTTGGTGTTGTGCGTTGATCCGAGCTCAGGTATATAACAACGTTTCCATTCGTCTCACTTATAGTTACATGCAAACATAATATATGGGAGTTATGAATCGAGCCACATGAATAAATCAAGCCCTAAAAATCAGTTATGATAGCCATTAATATGTAATCACAAAGGTAGAAACCCTAAGTCGTTATAATCATGGGTGTTTATGATTTTATGTGAAGAAGTGTGTGCGTGTTGGATCGCGAACTAGTGTAGCGGGTGTGTATTGTTTTATAGGACTGAATTATGGATTTATAAACATGTTATTATGAGGTTAAAACAGGTTGTGTGGCTTACATGGGTCATGGGTGGTTTGGGTAGGTTAACACATGTGCTTATATTGGTTTTAATAAACCTTAAAACTGGACAGCATCATATGTCGAACTTGTGCGTGTCATAGATCGAATTTTATAAGTACAATAATCTGGGTTTTTGTTGGAAAAGTTTATTTTATATCTTAGTTAAGTTTTCCAAGTGGTTTGGTCGAATTTGGAGTTGTCTAAGTCGTATTTTTGAATTTTACAAGATCAAGTGTCAAAGCTGAGAAAACGGGTCTGAAATTTAGTTGGATTGTCTGATTTTTCATTTGCAAACCATAAGTTAGTAAAAGCTCTCCTTTTACAGGATTGACATTTAGGATATAAATGAATTTCTGGGAGTTTTGGGAATTTTTCCAAGGTGTCTAAACAGGTCCAATAAGTGTAAACTTTTAAGGTGTATTTTCTGATTTCGTTCTGGACAGGTCTGGACTTATGATTTTCCGTAGGCCATTTGGCATGGAAATAGAATCCACCAATTTTTGTAGAGTCTCTTAACTCATATGGGAACCCCTGGGATTTTTCTTGATTTCATTTGAACTAAGTAAGTATTTTATAAAAATCGCTAAAGTCTGGTCCGAATATGAGTTTAAGAAACTGAGAGATAAAATATGATATCAATAGGTAACACACTTACAAATGCATAAGAAGCTTATAAAATGAGAATATACTTATAACTCTAAGAATGTTAATGCGATTAATCCGTTATAGCTTTAATGATGCTAATAAGTATTAAACAAATCCTAATCCGTGTAGATTGCTTGAAGGAGACGCGACGTTGTATCTTCGTGTTCATTCATTCGTTTGTTTTTCTCTCATTTGCTAAGGTACGATATTCGACCTTTTCAAGAAGGTTTCTCATGATTTCTTTGTCATTTCCTTATGCCTATTAGGATTCCCTATGCCATTGCTATGATTCCCTTCTGTTTATGTGAATCTCTGTTTGTCTGAATCTCATGTTTGTTGAACTTGCTATGTTTGATTATGAACTTCCGATTATGAACATTTGATTTTGATCTTCTGATTATGAATATTTGATTATGAACTTCGATTATGAACATCCGATTATGAACCTCTGATGAACGTATGATATGTGACTGTGATATGAACCTTTGATTTCTAAACATTTGATATGAACCCTTTCTGATTTGTTTGATCTGTTGCATCCGAAATCTTCGTTTATTGAACCATGAAACATCTGATTTGAGCTTATGATATGAAAACTCCAATTTGTAAATCTGTTTGACCTTTATGATGAATTATGATCTGTGTCATTTATGACAATCTGTTTGACCTAAGTTAGTTTGACACCCGAGCCAAATATTTCACTAGTCATGGGGGTTCCATGTCCGTATCGGTGATGCACCTCTGATATGACTCTAGGGCAAGAGTGATGTTCTCGCCACGCTTCCTGGATGGTGGAGCATATTTTGTATATGTAGGAAGGGCGATGGATGCATCCTAGATCGATCTGTATCTCGATATGATTTGTCCGGTGAATGATGTCGTGCAAGTAACACGCGCTTCACAAATTCTGGGAGCTAGTTACTCCATTTGTTATGAGGCCTCACATTTTATAAGGTATTCCGGAGGTCACCTCATAAGGAAGTTACTTCTGGTATGATATGTTCTGGGCTCGTGGTAGATAACTAAATCTGTATCTGTTATTTCGTTAGATATTCTGCTATGATTCCGTATTTGTCAATGTTTCCCTTTACATACTGAATTATTATATGTTTATTGAATGTGTTTATGCTTTGACATGTTTATGTGACTACCGTCTACTATGCTAGGATATGATTAATAGGTTTAAGTGTGATTCGCATGTTGCCATATGATTTTATGTTAGTTTACCGTTATGTGAACCTTTGATCTGGTGTGATGACTATGGTGGTAATCAATTGATCTGTATGTTTAGTGTGTATAATCTGCTCAGTTAATCTGGTGAACTTTGCCAACCGTTAGTGTACTTGTCTGCTTATGTCCTGACCGCCATGTTTGAATTCGCTTATGCAAATTGTTTGATCTGGGAAATGATTCAACTTATGGTGTCTGAATTGTTAATTGGCTAATTGCTTTGCTATGTTTCTAGTTCGTTTAATTATAGTTTCCAAATTGTATTTCCTATTTGTATATGTGACTGCCATGACTTTGACTGCTATTGTTCCGCTGCTACTATAATCGTTTAAGTGTGTTAAATGTACATTAATTGACTAGTATGAATGCCATGTTACTTTCTAGGAACTGTTTCCGTTAGCCTTTAGACTCTTCGTTTGGTTTATATTTAATCTATTTTCTTGATATGTTAAGTGTCTGGTTATTCTGATGTGTTTGCGTTTGTGTCATTAATGTGCTATGAGGTGTTTTTAACTGTTATGTGTTCTTCTGGATTATAATTATGCTTCCGCAGAATCTTCAATGATTCAAGATTCTGATTCCGTGATTTCGTATTCAGTATCTTTGATTTGTTTAGCTTTTGTTTCGTTATATCTGCTTCACTGGCTTTGTAAGCTCACCGCATTTTCTTTTCCGGCAGTATTAAGCATTCGAGATTTTGAGCTTTCTATGGGATAGCTGATCTGGGTTGAGAGTAGAGATGGTTTATATTTGAAATAGGGATTTTAGATTTATTTTGATTATTAAGTTATTTATATTTTTCTTTTGTAAGTTTTGTAAAGGCTTCCGCTATTGTATAGTACTTAAGGTTCTGATATGAAACCGTATTTGTGATATCTTTACCCTTGTCGGGTTGGGGTGTTACAGTTTGTGTGTATTTATATCGTAGATGCGGCTATATGTTTTTTAATAATCATTATTGATAATAATGATTTTTAGCGGTTACACGTTTTTAATAATGGGCTATAAATGATTTTAATATTGTATTTAATTTAATTGAAATATATGCATTTGAATTTTAATAATAAGATGTATTGAATTTTAAGTCTTCATTTTATAGTAAGTGTGTAGGTTTATTTTTTTTAAGACTTTTTTTTAGATTGTTCTAAATACATTATAATGTAGTTAAAATTTACCATTGTGCAGCAAGTCTAGAAATATTGCCTATTGTATGGGGTTTCTTTTGTTTTTCATTTCAATATTTTTTATTTTTTTTCTTTTTTTGCATTGCACGTCAGAAAAGAAACAACAATCAACAATCTTTTGTAACTTTGTGCTCTACTTCACATTATATGCTTTATTTTTCTTTTAGCTAATTATGAATCTAATGTTTGAAATTGTAAAATGTTAAGTAGAGTTTGTCTTATAGGCATTATATTGGTGATTTTAGTGTCATCGACGGTCATTTAGGTAATAACGATTTACTAAAGGTTAATGAGATTTCATATTCGGCTCGGATACGAGTTAGAGAAGTGTGGAGTGAGATATAAAAAAGTTTGTGTGTATTTATATCGTAGATGCGGCTATATGTTTTTTAATAATCATTATTGATAATAATGATTTTTAGCGGTTACACGTTTTTAATAATGGGCTATAAATGATTTTAAAATTGTATTTAATTTAATTGAAATATCTGCATTTGAATTTTAATAATAAGATGTATCAAATTTTAAGTCTTCATTTTATAGTAAGTGTGTAGGTTTATTTTTTTTAAGACTTTTTTTTAGATTGTTCTAAATACATTATAATGTAGTTAAAATTTACCATTGTGCGGCAAGTCTAGAAATATTGCCTATTGTATGGGGTTTCTTTTGTTTTTCATTTCAATATTTTTTATTTTTTTTATTTTTTTGCATTGCACGTCAGAAAAGAAACAACAATCAACAATCTTTTGTAACTTTGTGCTCTACTTCACATTATATGCTTTATTTTTCTTTTAGCTAATTATGAATCTAATGTTTGAAATTGTAAAATGTTAAGTAGAGTTTGTCTTATAGGCATTATATTGTTGATTTTAGTGTCATCGACGGTCATTTAGGTAATAACGATTTACTAAAGGTTAATGAGATTTCATATTCGGCTCGGATACGAGTTAGAGAAGTGTGGAGTGAGATATAAAAAAGTTTGTGTGTATTTATATCGTAGATGCGGCTATATGTTTTTTAATAATCATTATTGATAATAATGATTTTTAGCGGTTACACGTTTTTAATAATGGGCTATAAATGATTTTAAAATTGTATTTAATTTAATTGAAATATCTGCATTTGAATTTTAATAATAAGATGTATCAAATTTTAAGTCTTCATTTTATAGTAAGTGTGTAGGTTTATTTTTTTTAAGACTTTTTTTTAGATTGTTCTAAATACATTATAATGTAGTTAAAATTTACCATTGTGCGGCAAGTCTAGAAATATTGCCTATTGTATGGGGTTTCTTTTGTTTTTCATTTCAATATTTTTTATTTTTTTTATTTTTTTTGCATTGCACGTCAGTAAAGAAACAACAATCAACAATCTTTTGTAACTTTGTGCTCTACTTCACATTATATGTTTATTTTTCTTTTATCTAATTATGAATCTAATGTTTGAAATTGTAAAATGTTAAGTAGAGTTTGTCTTATAGGCATTATATTGGTGATTTTAGTGTCATCGACGGTCATTTAGGTAATAACGATTTACTAAAGGTTAATGAGATTTCATATTCGGCTCGGATACGAGTTAGAGAAGTGTGGAGTGAGATATAAAAAAGTTTGTGTGTATTTATATCGTAGATGCGGCTATATGTTTTTTAATAATCATTATTGATAATAATGATTTTTAGCGGTTACACGTTTTTAATAATGGGCTATAAATGATTTTAAAATTGTATTTAATTTAATTGAAATATCTGCATTTGAATTTTAATAATAAGATGTATCGAATTTTAAGTCTTCTTTTTATAGTAAGTGTGTAGGTTTATTTTTTTTAAGTCTTTTTTTTTAGATTGTTCTAAATACATTATAATGTAGTTAAAATTTACCATTGTGCGGCAAGTCTAGAAATATTGCCTATTGTATGGGGTTTCTTTTGTTTTTCATTTCAATATTTTTTATTTTTTTTCTTTTTTTTTGCATTGCACGTCAGTAAAGAAACAACAATCAACAATCTTTTGTAACTTTGTGCTCTACTTCACATTATATGTTTATTTTTCTTTTATCTAATTATGAATCTAATGTTTGAAATTGTAGAATGTAAAGTAGTGTTTGTCTTATAGGCATTATATTGGTGATTTTAGTGTCATCGACGGTCATTTAGGTAATAACGATTTACTAAAGGTTAATGAGATATCATATTCGGCTCGGATACGAGTTAGAGAAGTGTGGAGTGCACACTCGTTGGGCTAATATATTTTCAACTATGACAAAAATGCAAAGGTCAAGGGGGTGCAGCCAAACGGTATATTTAATGCTCTAAGTAAGTTATCCGTTTTTTCCCTATAAATTCCCAACCGATGTGACTGTTGGAAAAACAGTTATGAGAGTTGGTTTCAACCAACTTTAATTGCTAACTGTCATATAGAAACTGTTTTGTACAAAGATCTATTAGTCTCATAAAGACATACGAAAAACACATACAATTCCTCTCTTGTTCCTACTTTGTGATCTTGTGCTTAGACACAAAGTGTTTCTCTTCTAAAATTATACCGATAGAGATTTCGTGCAACCCATACATATATAATGCCGAAATAATAATAAAAATAAACTCAACACGATTCTAGTAAAATATCCAGGATAATCACAAACTTTACACAAATTTCTAACACATCCAACATTAACAAAAGTAATCAAATCATGTATCTTTTTTGTTAAAAAAAATCATTTTTTATTGGAACATCACATTGCAAGTGAATTTCAATATGAGTGAATCAAATGTAGTACTACAAACTTAACAAAGCCTACAAATAAAGTAAAATTGGCTCAAAATACAATAAATAACAAAGTTCAAACTACAATTTATGCAAATGCCAAACACTACTTTACATTCTACAATTTCAAATATAAGATTTATAATAAGCTAAAAGAAAAATAAAGCATAAAACATCAAGTAGAGAACAAAGTTACAAAACATTGTTACTTCTTCACTGACGTTGAAACACAAAAGAAATGAAAAGATAAAGAAACACCTTACGATAGACAATATTTCTACATTTGCCACACAATGGTAAATATTTTTGTCGGAAGCAACTAGTTGGTAAATGTGACAACTCGAGATTTCCAGATATTCGATTTTCGAGAAATTATGTCTGTTTTTCATTCACGAACTTTCCTGAACTCATTCGACGTGAAAACAAGAAGTTATCTCGTGAAATGTGAAAATTAGACACAACGCGTATTGGCACAACCGACGATTTGATTTAAATTTGATATTCTACACGAAAAATTAGTCGTGTAAATACTCATTTTTATTGGAAAAATTATTCGAAACGCAATGGCGTAAGTTTCATAATTTTTACCGCGCGTTTACTAGTGAAAATAAGCCCGGAACCTAATATTTCAAAAGATTAAGAAAATTACACAAGTGGTCCATGTGGATAAATTCTGCCCACGCCCTTGAAGTTCCTGATTTTACATGTTTGGTCCTTGTGGTTATTTAAAAGGATTACACATTAGGGTTTCGTCATTTTAAAAGGATTACACATTAGGGTTTGGTCATTTTATCATAACCCTAGCTCAGCCACTTTCTCCCATCTTTTTCCGGCACCATCACCGGCCAAGTTCCGACCATCCACCACCTCTGCCACGCGCCACCTTCCTTTCCAACGATTAAGAGGTAGAAGCTTAGGGTGCGTTGTTTAAAACAGAGATCGATAAGGGTTTTGGATTGGGTTGTCACGGTTCGAGAGCCACCACCATCGTATCTCTAATATCGTCTTTCTTCTCTCGGTAAGCCTAAAAGCCACAACCCTTCATTGTTTTCGTTTATGACGTTTTGCTTAATTTGTCGTGGAATAAAAAAAAGGAAAAACAAAAACCCATTATTAACTGATTTTAATAATTTTCGTGGAATTAATAATGAGTTGAAATTATTTGTTAGTAGATTCATGGTTTAAACGAGGATTAAAAATCGTATCTGATGTGTTTCTTGGGGTTAAGAGATTCAAAAAACGTCTTCTTTTTATAATAATTTTGTGTGGTATAAGTTTTGAAAGCGTGTGGTACTGCTGATGTGTTTCGTGAGCTATGATTGTAAATGCTCTTGTTGATGCTTGGTATTTTTGAAGTGTGTCTCGGATCGGTTCTACCTTCAAGTGGTAAGAAAGAGCTAAAGAAGTGTTGGTTTGTTTTGGTTACGTATACGGTTCGGGTCAGCCCGTATGGGTCGGGTCAAACCGGATTATGGTTAGTAACGACTCACTTTGAATCCAGAATTGATTAATGTCATTGTTGTCGTGGTATAGTTGTAATCGGGTCGAGTTCTGGGATTTTTTTCATATTAAATTGAATCTCATGTTTAGATTTGCTCATGGTTTGCTTAGCTTCATTGGTTTGATCTCGTTAGGCAGTTGGGGATTTGCTAAATTCTTTGTGTCATGCCTCGTGCGTGTTTGGATAATGAGCTACCACATGGGTGGTGGTCGTTTCAGTTAACCATGTGCTTGAAACAATTTGAGTAACAAACCCGTTGGCGTGCATTCATGTTTATTTTGAATTCATTTTCCAGATTTTCAGATTGTGGTGTTTTAAATTGGCTAGTGGTAGAAATAGTAATAAAGTGGTATGCTAGTTTGTGTTATAACTCGGCTCGATGCGACCCCCATAAGGTGTGTCATAGTGTTATGTTATTACGGGTCCCGGCTCAATAACCCAAGAAGAGTGTGCTTGGGCTTAGTTAATGGGTCAAGCCCATTTAAATTTGGATTTAAATGTAAGTGTTAGATAATTATTATGATTAAGTATAATGTTAAATAAGTATCGAGTACAAATAACGAGCTAGAGAGAATAATTAAATTGTTGTGATTTTGGGATCGTGGTAAGTTTCGGCTTATGTTGAGACTCGGATTTGGATACGATTGTGAATTGGAAATTGGTCATATACTGAATATATATTGATTATGACTGGGCATTTGGACATTTGGATCGTTATTTGATTTACGATATTAGCCGTTGGACTTATTGGACATTTTATGATTTAACGGTATAATATATTAGACTCGAAAAGAATTTAATATATTTGACACGGAACACTCACAAAATATTCAATAAACTCAAAGCTAATAATTACACGAATGATAATGAAACAAAATTTATAAATATTGTAATTTCAAACTTGGTTTATGCAAATTCACGATGACAACGTGATATAAACGGACGCGTCATGCTGAAATTTATAAAACCTTTCCAAACTTATAAGATTATGAACTCGTAAACGTATTGTGTTTTATTATAAAACACATATAGCTTTCTTTTCAAAATTAAAATGATTTTCTAAAGCATATGGGATTATGGGGTAAATGCCGAAACTTACCAATTGACTTATATATTGAAGTAATTAGGTATCGTTATTGTCTTGACATGTTTCTAGTCATTGTCTTCTTGACGTAAGTCTTGGTAAATTCTTTCTTGACTATTCTTTTATAACATATTGGAATATATATTATACTTTGGTGTGAGTTACATTTTTGTATACTTTTGGCGTGAGTTGTATTTGGAGTCTTTGCTTCTTACCACCACACGAAACGTTAAAACTAAAGTTTTTGGGTTATTATTAATGGATTTTTGAAATCTTTGATACAAGTATTCTATGAAAACTAAGGCACGTTGTCTTTCGGAAATTATTTTTCTTTGCTAGACGTATTCTGAGATAGAAAATTGCTATTAGGTTGTGCCAGTGTCGTATCATTATGCTTGTACATTTTGGATATCGTTGTGTTTTTCTTGTGAGACAGCTATGCTTTGCTCACTCATGCCAGTTGTGATTCTTACGTTGCTTTGTATCGAGGTTAGTTCATGGCCCCTACTTTTACTTGCTTTTAAACTGTTTCGGGAGAGAATACATGCTCGTTTTTACTAAATGAATTGTTTGATTGATTTGAATAAAGGATTGTTACTTGGATTGGTGAAATGTGAGATATGGTTTGAATACGTTTTATGTGGTCACAAGTGCTTGAAAACTGTTTTGATTGGACCTGGAATATTTTAGTGAGCTATTACGTGCTAGGTCAAGGTTAGAAACCGAATCGTTGTTATGAATTGTTACATCCTGGCTTAGGATGGTGCGAGTGTTATGAATAGATCTATTGGGAATGGTCACCCCGTCCGACCAGCTTGGCTCATGTGGGGGACGTATAACATGTCAATTGATGCGCGTTTAGAGATAGTCACGGCCCGTGCTATCTAGTGTTGGTTTCATGACTTATCCTGCGTAATAGTTAAGCTTGCGTAACACTATTTTCGTTGTAGTGTCTGATTTTGATATGGTCCAAGTAGTTGTTATGAGCTATTTTTGCGGATAAATATTTTGATACTGTGAATTAGGTAGGGTATGACTCGGTTAAATTTGACTTGTTTATGAGAAATGATTTGCACTTGAAAATCATGTGGCCCACATTAATATTTTACTAAACGTAAACTTTGTTTTCGCGACACTGTGGATGACACTTTGGTCGCAAAGCTCTTTTGGAGCTCGAAGTATTTTACTTAAACCTATGAACTCACCAACCTCGTGTTGACACTTTTAGCATGTATTTTCAGGTATTGAGGCAATAGTTTACTTTTGGAGGCGCTTGGGCAGTGGCATGACATGGTCATAGACGACTATGATATTTGTGTTTAGGACAGCTTATTTATTTTGGGCCTCTATTTCCACATTAAAATTTATTGTAAACTTGATTTATATTGAATAAATGAGTTTTCTTAAGAAAAACCCGTTATTATATACTTTAGTTGTAATACCAATTAGTAGCACCCAAGACTTGTATGCTTCCACTAAACCCAATGTTTCGGGGGTGTTACAGTTGGTATCAGAGCTTAGGTTATAGAGAACTGGGTAAATTTTCAAAACCTAGAATATAACCGCGTTTACAAAAACTTAACCCTATGACCGATACGTGCCTGCATACCAAGCTGATGCCTCACTTGTAACTTTTATTGCTAATATATTTGATGAGATGTGTGCCTTACTATTGGATGAGTATATCCATTTATTTATTTTTTCTATCTGCTATAAGTATCTTTGACATACTTATGCTTGCGCACCGTACCTGTTGTAGCGTTGCGCCTCTTTCCCTACATAATCTCATCACTCTTCCTAGAGTGTGGACATTTGTTTAGGTCTTTTGGAAACGGATTTTGGAAGTGAAGGACATGATGCTAGCGTAACTAAGTTGAGTATTTAAAAATTCATTAAACCTCGATGAATATATATTGATCACCTATATTCAGCCAGGGACAGTGGGACATAGCCTGATCACCTATTTCCGACTCATAGGTGAATTTTGCGATACTGGGAGTTGTTATAATAGTGTTATGTTCGGTTGGTTTTCGAATGGTTTTTGACAATGAAAAGTTTTGAATGTGTATATGAGCATGGAAGTTTTATAAAACTTTACCTTCACACACAATACACTGGCATCACAACTCTTGTTTATCACGATGTTCTTCCTTTCATATGGAATCCCTTGCATTACCGTCTGGTCATGATATGACTTCGGATTACTTTTGGAATCGTTGGAACCGCCTAACTTGTTTCGCATCGGGTCGAGTTAGAACCGATTGGTCATAAGTTTGTATTCAGGTTGCGTGAAGTGGTAATAAGCTCATTGGCATGAGCTTATTGAAGTGTTTGAAATCAATCTTGGCTATGTTTGAAATTGGGATTGCTAAATTTTGTGATTTTGGCCTCGTTGTGAATTTTAGATTCGCTTGTTCCCGCAGACTTTTTTTGTTTTTGGCATTGTTGCAGACGTCTCTACCCCAAGTTTTATACTCTAGCGATGATGTTCTATCAACGATTTTACCTTAGGTCAAATTATGTTGTCCCTTACGCTCTATTGATGTGTATGCTTTTAGTGTAACCGTTTGGAACCTTCGACGTTCACTCGTACCTGGAATTCGATTTAAAATCAATTGGTAGTTAGGTTTCTTTTGGAAATTATGACTTTGGATTCGAATGTTGTACCCTTCGGCGTCAATTATTAAGTGCTCTACTGAGTCAATCGATTGATTGCTAGTACTATTTAATACTCTCCTTTAGAGTCGTTCTCTGAACTTGCTAAACTCTCCTTTCGACAAAGATTCTATGCCCGATAGAAACCTTAAGACTTTAAGGAGTAACTTGAACTGTGATCTTGGGAATAGACACCTAATCTTTAACTCGTCCCTCGGGAATACCAAATATTTTTGCTACCCTCTTATAGGATAACAAACTGTGAACTAATGACATACAAACCGTTTTCGAATTATTCTGCAAATCATTTTACGGTCATCTTACAAAATGTTTTATTACTATTTCATGAAGTGGAAATTTTGATCTTACTACGGTTTTACAAACGATAAATTGTTTTTCTATTGTCCTATAAGTTGTTTTTACAAATCATTTCACAAATTATTTTGTAAATCAAGTTGCTACTTTGCTACTGTATTATAAAATGAACCTTGGAAATGAATTTCGCGCCTCTAACTGTGTAGTTGTTGGTCGTGTCAACAAACCTGCTCAGTTTCTGCTAATAAAAGAAACAGACTGTTGGTACGGAGTGAAAGGACCATCCAAATGTTAGAGGACATATTGCGTGTCCGCTTGATGAATTTGTTCATGAAACTGCCAAAAGATTGTTTAGATCAAAAGTAGAGTGCAAACTACTGCGATCATGGGACATGATTGGCAACGGATGTAAACCTTTGAAATTCCATGATTGGAGATAAAGCTATGCTTAAAGTCTCACCATGGAACGGTGTGATACGTTTTGTAAACGTGGAAATCCTAAACCTCGTTGTACTGATCCTTTCTAAAATCTTTCTAGAGTTGGACTGGTAGCTCAGAGATTCGAGCTACCGTCAGAACTTAATAACATTTTCTTGTGTGTAATTTGAAAAAGTGTCGTGCTGATGAGACAGTTGTTGTCCTTTATGGAAGACCATATTGACGAACGTCTAAACGGTACTGAGGAATCTGCTGAAATCATGAACTCTGAAGTCAGACGACTTGATCCAAGTCGTAATTTTGTTGGTAATGTTCAATGGAACTTTAAGAGATGTTCCGAGTTCACGTGGAAGCATGAAAAGGAAATCTTGATATAGTATCTTTGATTTTTTTAAATTCTAACAGATAACTGGAATTGAATTGCGAGGACGAGATTCCGTTAAGGAGGGTAGTCTGTGACAACCGAGATTTCCATATATTCGATTTTCGAGAAATTATGTCTATTTTTCATTCACGAACTTTCCTAACTCATTCGACGTGAAAACGAGAAGCTATCTCGTGAAATGTGAAAATTAGACACAACACGTACTGGCACAACCGACGATTTGATTTAAATTTGATATTATACACGAGAAATTAGTCGTGCAAATACTCATTTTTATTGGAAAAATTATTCGGAATGCAATGGCGTAAGTTTCATAATTTTTACCGCTCGTTTACTAGTCCAAATAAGCCCCGAACCTAATATTCTGTCACACCCCCAAAATACCTGTTTTGCAGCGGAATGAAATTCCTGTGGGATGACTGCCATAACATCACAGTTACAGTTATATTGAACGGCCTAAAGTGTCGTTTTGAAAACACATCGTTTGATATAATAAAACATTCAGAGTTTACAAAAGATAGGTCCCAAAAAGATAGTCAACATTTGCGGAAATAAGTTTGTTACAATCCAAACGATATTTTAAAGTATAAACTTGAATAAAACGGGGCTATGAAAACTCACTTGATACAATGATTATGATGGCAAAAGTGGATACACTGAAATGAGGCGCAATCTCTAACTGAAACTTATTATGAATGATACGATCTAATATAAGTCATGAAACAATGTTGTGCATGCAAACTCATATGATATCCATACCACTTGTGCATTTTTGAAAATAGAGTTTATCGCCGAAATATATGTTTATGACATCACGTCATGTAATTAAATACTTTACAAGTACTTACGTTGAAACGACATCCTACGATAGTCGTTTAGTGATTTATCAAGAAATTATAGTTTTTCGTCGCAAAATAATGTACTTTGATAATTCGTGAAAGTGGCTAAGTAGCCTCGAAAAGCTAGTCGTAAAATAGTGAATATCGAGTGTTAGGAAACAAACTCAGCGGTTTTGGAATGCTTGTAACATTATCTAAAAGTCGTAACAATGAACTTTTGTCCATACGAGTCTCGATCCTAGATAAAAATGATGGTGAAGTGAGGTAGTCGGGCTAAAAAAGCGCGTTCAGTTTTCGGAAAAGTTTGAGAAGTCATAAGTTACTCGTTATAAATCCGTTTGATCGAACGGTGGACATTTTGGAAAATAGGCCTAGTGAACTAACTTTTACTTAAAGATACTATTTTTCCAAAACCAACTCGATCATTGAGAAAACGGCTCCAAACATGGGTACCGAAAAGACTGCTTTTAACACTTAGAAAAATATTTAAGTGTTAGTGCTGAAGAAAATAGTTGTGATAGTCGTATTTCAAATATGTATATCTTTAGCGTTATAGGTCCGTTTTCTACGTTCTTTATATCCTCGGAATAGTGATAGTATGTATTAATATATTTTTAGTAAGTCGACTCTTCTAATTTAGGTTTACAACTCGTTTTCGACGTTTGAAAAACCCTTGACAGCAAGTATATTTTCAGAAAAATAGTTTTCGTCGTTAAACTTGAAAATAGCGTAACTTCTTCGTTATAAACCCCGTTTAAACCCGTTCAAGCGACCACATTTTCGTTTTTAAATCTATTTTCTGAAAATGTGAACCAAAATATTCCATGACCTGTCGAAATTTCCAGATTTAATAAAAATGAACAGCCCTTAATTATATGTTGTCGAAAATGATTTTTATAGTGTAATACTTGTTCTAACACATTCCAATCAACACCAAAGCTATTCTAAATGTACCATACACCTTCTTAGGGTGTCATGGGTTCCTAAACTTCACCAAAAATGATAAGGTTCATAGGAATATTATTAGGATAATTAAAACTCATTATATGTAGTAAAAATCAAATAAAAGTGGTATGATTCATAGTATATTTGCATACTTTTCTTACTAGATCATAAAAATATATCAAGAATGAGTGTAAAAGAGTAGTAAAAAATATGAAAAGCTTACTAGTAGTATGATGAGGTTTTTGAGCTAGAAAACCTAATAATCTTGAGGTTTTTATTTTTCAAAACCATAACTAGATTATCACTAAGAATTGATTAACACTTGAAGCTTTGAAAAATCAATGGTTTCTTGTTTTTGTTCATCTTGGCGATCACCACAAGGAAGGAGAGGTTTTTCTCCATTTTTCACCTTATAATCATTTGTTGTATGTATGTTTTAAGAAATAAAATACATGTTTAAGAAATATCCAAGTCAAATGTGCATAGGTGTAGTTTTTATTGTCAACAAAATCAAGCCAAGATGGTGACATGGGGGGTGGTCCGCAAGATTAAATGGGGAAGCAAGGTTATGTGTTTTTGATAATTAAATGCATATAAAGTTATGTATATTGATTATTTTGTACATTAAATAAATTATTTAGTGTAGCATTAGCTAGAAATTGATTTTCGCGGAACAAAATAAAATATATTGAAGTCATAAAAATTATAAAAATGCATTTCTCGCAAGTATTGAGTGAATAAATATTTATCGAATTGAATTTACGAAAACCGTCGTGAATATATATATATGTAACAATATATATACAAAATAAATCCAAATCATCGGGTAAACTAATAATATAATTTTTATAGTCTTAAAATGTGTATAAAAATATATCTGGACAATTGTTGGAAGGGTCGGATCAATTATTCAAAATAAATGATCGTGTGATAGCGTTTATTTAATAAATAAATACACGTTAATGAAATATGCAAACCCATACATAAATTAATAGGAAAATGATATTACTGATGACATGTAGACTAAATCTAGTCTATATGTAATGTTCTCAATGATGTTCCATGAATACGCAGCTTAACCCTCCAGGTTACGCGTATTTGATACTCGTAAACCTAGTTTACGAAAATGATGAATAGTGAATCATGAATAGTGATTTTTCTCTGGGAATGAATAGTGTTTCATGAATAGTAAAATTTTGAAATAACCTCTCAAAGTCTCAAACCGACTTCAAAAACGATGAATAGTAAAATGATGAATAGTAATCGGTGAATAGTAATTTCCCGAGATGAATAGTGAAATTTTCAAAGTTTGTAAAATGACCTGAAATTACGAGTTGCCACATTCGCCCACCCAAAAAGGAATTCAGTCCCTGAATTCAGTTCATGTTGGTTTCTATCAGTCCCTGTTGGTTTCTATGGTGTTATTTGTGAAAAGGTGAGGATATTTGAGTCGCATCGGGTCTTCCCGCGTTTTATGAATTGTACTACGCCTTTCCAGGGCGAGACTTTCAACATAACTCTGTTGCCAAATTGAAATTGTAATGGTTTGTGACTTATGGAACACATTTCCAATATTTTTGCGGTTTATATCGACGTAGCTTTTCTATCTATTTGTTGTTGCTTGTAACTGATTTTTGATCTATACGATCTCTTTGTTGTTTCATGAATAAGTTATGGATTAGTGTGTTGGACTTTCCTGATTTTGGCCCGTGAATAAGTGATTGACACCTCAACTATAGAGTGCCTCAATTGGTGCAGTCAATATGTTCATGTGATAACTATTGTTGTAAGGGAACTTGTTCGATGAAGAATGATTTGCCTAATCATTTCCAGAAACAATCACATATGCTTTGAGCATATCTTCTAATGTTTGAATTGTTCTCTCGCTCTGACCATTGAGCTGAGGATAATAGGAGGTACTCGTGTCCTAGTAGGTTCCATAGGAATCTTGAAATAATTGTCAGAAGTCTAAGGTGAATCGGCTACCTTATATTAGGTATAATTGAAATTGACTCCATGTGTCTCATGACAAATTCCAAAATGTCAAGTCTGTCGAAAAGGGCATTATTGTAAAGAATGGATTATGGGTAACAGTTGTGATTCCTCGCGTTTCTAGTCCTAGCGAATGTCATGACTTGAGTCTTCCTTGCCTAAGGTGCTTAGTCTCCATTACTAAAATGTTTATTGTTTGATGGTGTCTCTCTTAATTTCTCTTATCGAAATGTTTCCACGCTCTATGTTGTAAAGTCACAAAACCCTAAATATTTAAGTGAGGTGGTATGGTGGTTGATTTTCAAGATTTGTTCCGATATTGAGTGCTTCTAAAATAGTTCATCACTGAGATTGTTATCATGCTAGCAAAAACATAGATATCAGCTCATACTATGTCGAAGAATGTTTGTTCTGATTTCACTTGTAGATGGAGAGTCATTGATTGTCCGATATGTTCAGACCTGTTGCATATCTTGATATGAAAGTGAGGTTATCTGTAATTTCTAGAGAACACAATGCCTTAGAGAAAGTTTATATCGATAACCTTAATTTAACTCAATTTTCTTTTAAGGGAAACTTATTGTAGGGAAGTTCACATATTGTTGAGGCCATGTTTAATGGAATGTTCTGTAGTCTCAGTTAGGAGGCTTAATTTATTTCTACAGTGTTACTTAGTGGGTATTCGCTTTGTACTAAATCTTGTAACTCGGTCCAATTGATGCTTTTGAAATGATATAATTTGGCTTCTAATCCAAAGATAGTGGTTCGGAATGTCTCGTGATGTCTTACGATTTTTGTTGAGTTTTGAAACATCTTACTACATACTTCTAGTCCTTGTTGGTAGTTCTGAAATCCTTTCATTGTTTTCTTGTATCGAGGAATCCTCCTCTTAGATGGTATAGAAAGTCTTTCCTAAAAAGGTCACTGGTAAAATTTCAACTTATCGGTTGAGTGAGTAATGAATGGCGTAGGTATCTATAGAGGGTTAACAAAAGAGATGTTTATGAATAATTTATCTGATTACAAAGCTTTGCTTTTGAGTGAAGATTGTTTTAGAAAGTTTGAAAAGTTGCTTGTTTCTTTCATGACATAATCTTTCCTGAATTATACATAGGTGATCAGGCTATGTATAATCAAGGACAAATGATGTGATGCTTGGTTTTGTTAAAATGGTATTATATTTCTCCGAAGTTTTAGATGGTATTCAACGTGTTGCTTTGTAAGATAATGGCCTAATTTTTTTTTCATAGTAACATGAAAATCGTTTCACGTAATGGTAGTAAATAGTTGATAGAATGACTGAAAATCAATTTATAGGGTGGTAACAAAACAGCTTGTTTTAGAACTTTGTGAAACAATTTTCTTAAGATGTTGGTAAAATAGCTTGAAATAAAATTATGTGAAATAATTTCATAAAGTGGTAGCAAAATAACTTGAAATATGATTTGTTGAATGGTTTGTAGGATACATGGGAGAACCTCATAGAATGGTAATAGTCTCCTAATTGGTCAAGAATAAAGTTTCCCTAATCCCTAATAAGATAGCAGTATATTGTTGCGAAATGATTGAAAATTGGGCAATTGAAATAGGGAATGAAATAAACAAGGGTTGTGATTATCGTGGAGATAATAAAGGATAAATATTACATTAGATAGAAAGGTACTTATTATCTGTTCATGTCGATGGTCTAATCATGTCTCAAGTGTAGGAGCAGTAGGCTGTCTAGCAGCAACAGCTTTGAAACTCTCACCGTCCTAAAACCTATAAAATAGTGTAGTGTATATAGTCTTAGTGATAGATGGTAATGGTGTGTCAAATCATGCACGCTTCCCAAGCTGCAAGTCAGATGTATGAGTAGTGTCTATGAGATGTGATGGTACGGATGGTGCTCTAGAGGATAATGATGATGATGATGGAAATCCTAGTGGTAAGTTAGGAGATGATGGTGAATGAAATACTATTCTCTTTCATGTTGTCTCGCGATGTTTCAGAGGTAAAGCTAGAGTATGCACTATTGGACGACTAATAGTGTTATGAGTAGCTGATGGTGGTTGTATTACATGAGTAGCAGGTGATCTAAGAATGAGGGTAAGAGAATGTACTTTCTTCCTTGCAGTAAGCATCCTAATAGGTCCATTAGGACTAAGCCTATAAGTCCTACCAAATGGTATGATCTGTCCCGACTGAATGATAGAAACTGTCCTGATCCTATGGTGAATCGATGGTGACAGTGGTGGTGTAGGTGCAACTTCGCCCTCCTCAAAGGGTTCAGTCTCCAAATCGGATAATATGTTTGGTAAGTCTGGTATAGAGTCAACTGATGTTAAAACTATAGTAGGGAATGACAAGGTATCCTCCATGTCAGAGTCTGATGTGAGTATGATGGGATAGGTATCTGAAGACATCAATGTGACAATCGATTTTAAATGAAAGTAAATAACCCGCATAATGTGCGTATAAAACCGCATGTATAGTGAATATGCACTTATGATGAAATGATGAGATGCTATGATGATGTAGTTATAGTCTAGGGTCAATGATACAACCTAGTTCTCTATAACTCTTGCTTTGATACCAATCTGTCACACCCCCAAAATACATGTTTTGCAGCGGAATAGAATTCCTGGGGGATGACTGCCATAGCATCATAGTTACAGTTATATTGGACGACCTAAAGTGTCGTTTTGAAAACACATCGTTTGATATAATAAAACATTCAGTGTTTACAAAATATAGGTCCCAAAAAGATAGTCAACATTTGCGGAAATAAGTTTGTTACAATCCAAACGATGTTTTAAAGTGCATAAAATCCATGTGATACGCGTAGTCACCGCTACTCTATGATAAGTCCTTATGCATGCCATGAAGTATATGCCTTAGATACCTGAAAATACATTACTAAAAGTGTCAACACAAAGGTTGAGTGAGTTCATAGAGTTTATGTAAATGTTTTGTACGACTACCACAAGTATAAGCCATGTATGACAAATATGTCACATAAAAAAAATGATACAATTGCTATAAGCACATGACATCGAAGCTAGACTGATCATGATGTTCGCCCCGACAGAGTGTTTTTCCAAACAACTCAAATAATGATATTAAATGAAATGCATCCGTTTGACCAGTTGGAATCCACCAACCCGGATGGAGGAGTCACCCTTAATAGATCTATTCACTCACTCTCGCTTACTCCGTAATTAACGGTTCATGATTATGAAATGGGGACATTCAATTGGCAATGAGGTAACTTAAGCAATGTAAATGAATTTGATATACTTGGGCTCGTAATAAAAATGATGTGCAATGTATTCTCCCCCGTAGGTTTGAAATAAAGTATACACTTGAATAAAACGGGGCTATGAAAACTCACTTGATACAATGATTATGATGGCAAAAGTGGATACACTGAAATGAGGCGCAATCTCTAACTGAAACCTATTATGAATGATATGATCTAATATAAGTTATGAAACAATGTTGTGCATGCAAACTCATATGATATCCATACCACTTGTGCATTTTTGAAAATAGAGTATCGCCGAAATATATGTTTATGACATCACGTCATGTTATAAAATACTTTACAAGTACTTATGTTGAAACGACATCCTACGATAGTCGTTTAGTGATTTATCAAGAAATTATAGTTTTTCGTCGCAAAATAATGTACTTTGATAATTCGTGAAAGTGGCTAAGTAGTCTTGAAAAGCTAGTCGTAAAATAGTGAATATCGAGTGTTAGGAAACAAACTCAGCGGTTTTGGAATGCTTGTAACATTATCTAAAAGTCGTAACAATGAATTTTTGTCCATACGAGTCTCGATCCTAGATAAAAATGATGGTGAAGTGAGGTAGTCAGGCTAAAAATGAAGTTTCTGGGCAGTTTTCGGGAAAGTTTGAGAGGTCATAAGTTACTCGATATAAATCCGTTTGACGAACGGCTGAACATTTTGGAAAATAGGCCAGGTGAACTAACTTTTACTCAGAGATACTATTTTACCAAAACCAACTCGATCATTGAGAAAAACGGCTCCAAACATGGGTACCCGAAAAGACTGTTTTAACACTTAGGGGGCGTTTGGTTCGTGCAATTTTAATTCATGGAATTTCAAATTGTGAGGAATTTCAGATTTTGAAGAAATATAAAGTCCGAAATTTAAATTGATGTCACGTGTTTGGTTGTCCAAAGTTAAATACCATAATTATGTTAAATGACACAACTAACCTTAATAATTCATATACATTCTTTTTTATCCAGGGCATTATTGTCCAAGTTGACAAATTAAAAGTATTGGACCCACAGAATTTATATTTCTTTATCTTCTCACAGCTTTTAAATTTACTCCACTTAAGGCAATTAAAAAGATGCGGGCCCACATTTAATATTCTCCTTGTTGACCAACCAAACACGTTTAGAAGGGGAATTTAATTTCAAATCTCTCGAAATGCCCTCAAATGATGTGAACCAAACAGCCCCTTAGAAAAATATTTAAGTGTTAGTCTTTGAAGAAAATAGTTGTGATAGTCGTATTTCAAATATGTATATCTTTAGCGTTATAGGTCCGTTTTCTACGTTCTTTATATCCTCGGAATCGTGATAGTATGTATTAATATATTTTTGATAAGTCGACTCTTCTAGTTTAGGTTTACAACTCAACCCTTGACAGCAGTATATTTTTCAGAAAATTAAGTTTTCGTCGTTAAACTTGAAAATAGCGTAACTTCTTCGTTATAAACCCGTTTTAACCCGTTTAAGCAACCACGGTTTCGTTTTTAAATCTATTTTCTGAAAATATGAACCAAAATATTCCATGACCTGGCGAAATTTCCAGATTTAATAAAAATGAACAGCCCTTAATTATATGTTGTCGAAAATGATTTTTCTAGTGTAATACTTGTTCTAAGACATTCCAATCAACACCAAAGCTATTCTAAACCTACCATACACCTTCTTAGGGTGTCATGGGTTCCAAAACTTCACCAAAAATGATAAAGTTCATAGGAATATTATTAGGATAATTAAAACTCATTATATGTAGTAAAAATCAAATAAAAGTGGTATGATTCATAGTATATTTGCATACTTTTCTTACTAGATCATAAAAATATATCAAGAATGAGTATGAAAGAGTAGTACTAAAAATTATGAAAAACTTACTAGTAGTATGATGAGGTTTTTGAGCTAGAAAACCTAATAATCTTGAGGTTTTTATTTCAAAACCTTAACTAGATAATCACTAAGAATTGATTAACACTTGAAGCTTTGAAAAATCAATGGTTTCTTGTTCTTGTTCTTCTTGGCCGATCACCACAAGGAAGGAGAGGTTTTTCTCCATTTTTCACCTTATAATCATTTGTTGTATGTATGTTTGAAGAAATAAAATACATGTTTAAGAAATATCCAAGTCAAATATGCATAGGTGTAGTTTTTATTGTCAACAAAATCAAGCCAAGATGGTGACATGGGGAGGTCGGCAAGATCAAATGGGGAAGCAAGGTTATGTGTTTTTGATAATTAAATGCATATAAAGTTATGTATATTGATTATTTTGTACATTAAATAAATTATTTAGTGTAGCGTTAGCTAGAAATCGATTTTCGCGGAACAAAATAAAATATATTGAAGTCATAAGAATTATAAAAATGCATTTCTCGCAAGTATTGAGTGAATAAATATTTATTGAATTGAATTTACGAAAACCGTCGTGAATATATATATATATATATATATATATATATATATATATATATAACAATATATATACAAAATAAATGCAAGTCATCAGGTAAACTAATAATATAATTTTTAAACTCTTAAAATGAGTATAAAAATATATCTGGACAATTGTTGGAAGGGTCGGATCAATTATTCAAAATAAATGATCGTGTGATAGCGTTTATTTAATAAATAAATACACGTTGATGAAATATGCAAACCCATGTATAAATTAATATGAAAATGATGTTACTGATGATATGTAGACTAACTCTAGTCTATATGTAATGTTCTCAATGATGTTCCATGAATACGCAGCTTAACCCTCCAGGTTACGCGTATTTGATACTCGTAAACCTAGTTTACAAAAATGATGAATAGTGAATCATGAATAGTGATTTTTCTCCGGGGAATGAATAGTGTTTTGTGAATAGTAAAATTTTAAAATAACATCTCAAAGTCTCAAACCGACTTCAAAAACGATGAATAGTAAAATGATGAATAGTAATTTCCCCAGATGAATAGTGAAATTTTCAAAGTTTGTGAAATGACCTGAAATTACGAGTTGTCACATATTCCAAAAGATTAAGAAAATTACACAAGTGGTCCCCGTGTTTAAATTCTGCCCGCTCCCCTAAAGTTCCTGATTTTACATGTTTGGTCCTTGTGGTTATTTAAAAGGATTACACATTAGGGTTTGGTCATTTTAAAAGGATTACACATTAGAGTTTGGTCATTTTTTCAGCATCTTAGCTCAACCACTTTCTCTCATCTTTTTCTGGCGCCGTCACCGGCCAAGTTCCGGCCATCCACCACCTCTGCCACGCTCCACCTTCCTTGCCAACGATTAAGAGGTAGAAGCTTAGGGTGCGTTGTTTAAAACAGAGATCGATAAGGGTTTTGGATTGGGTTGTCACGGTTCAAGAGCCACCACCATCGTATCTCTAGTATCGTCTTTCTTTTGTTTTTCCTCAGTAAGCCTAAAACCACAACCCTTCATTATTTTTGTTTATGACGTTTTCCTTAGTTTGTCGTGGAATAAAAAAAAGAAAAACAAAAACCAATTATTAACTGATTTTAATAATTTTCGTGGAATTAATAAAGAGTTCAAACGATTTGTTAGTAGATTCATGGTTTAAACGTGGATTAAAAATCGTATCTGATGTGTTTCGTGGGGTTAAGAGATTCAAAAAACATCTTCTTTTTATAATTATTTCGTGTGTTATAAGTTTTGAAAGCGTGTGGTACTGCTGATATGTTTTGTGAGCTTTGATTGTAAATTTTCATGTTGATGCTTGGTACTGCTGAATTGTGAATTGGATTTATTATACCTTTGTGTGGTAAGAAATAGCTAAAGAAGTGTTGGTTTGTTTTGGTTTAGTATACGGCTCGGGTCAGCCCATATGGGTCGGGTCAAATCCGATTAGGGTCAGTTACGACCCACTTTGAATCCAGAATTGATTAATGTCATTGTTGTCGTGGTATAGTTGTAATTAGGTCAAGTTCTGGGATTTGTTTCATATTCAATTGAATCTTAGGTTTAGATTTGCTCATGGTTTGCTTAGCTTCTTTGGTTTGATCTCGTTAGGCAGTTAGGGATTTGCTAAATTCTTTGTGTAAAGCCTCGTGTTTGTTTGGATAATGAGCCACCACATGGGTGGTGCTCTTTTGAGTTAACCATGAGCTTGAAACAATATGAGTAACAAACCCGTTCGGGTCCATCGTGTTTCTTTTGAGTTCTTTTTCCAGATTTTCAGATTGTGGTGTTTTAAATTGGCCAGTGGTAGAAATAGTAATAAAGTGGTATGCTAGTTTGTGTTATAAATCGGCTCGACACGACCCCCATAGGGTGTGTCATAGTATTATGTTATTACGGGTCTCGTCTTAACAACCTAAGAAGGGTGCGTTTAGGCTTAGTTAATGGGTCAGACCCATTTGAATTTGGATTTAAATGTAAGTGTTAGATAATTATTATGATTAAGTAAAATTTTAAATAGCTATCGAGTACAAATAATGAACTAGTGAGAATAATTAAATTTTTGTGATTTTGGGATAGTGGTAAGTTTCGGGTTATGTTGAGACTCATATTTGGATACGATTGTGAATTGGCAATTGGACATATACATAATATATATTGATTATGACTGGGCATCTGGACATTTGGATTGTTATTGGATTTACGATATTAGCCGTTGGACTTATTGGACATTTTGGGATTTAACGGTATAATATATTAGACTAAATTTTTTTTTATATATTAGACACGAAACACTTACAAAATATTCAGTAAACTCAAATATATTAATTACGCGAATGATAATGAAACAAATATTATAAATATTGTAATTTCAAACTTGGTTTATGTAAATTAACGATGACTTGGGAACGCGATATAAACAGACGCGTCATCTTTGAAATTTATAAAACCTCTATAAACTTATAAGATTTTGAACTCGTAAACGTATTTTGTTTTATTATAAAACACATATAGCTTTCTTTTCAAAATTAAAATGATTTTCTAAACCATATGGGATTATGGGGTAAATGCCGAAACTTAACAATTGACTTGTTTGTTGAAGTAATTAGGTATCGTTATTGTCTTGACATGTTTCTAGTCATTGTCTTCTCGACGTGAGTCTTGGTCAATTCTTTCTTGACTATTCTTTTACAATATATTGGAATATATATTATACTTTGGTGTGAGTTACATTTTGGTATACTTTTGGCGTGAGTTTTATTTGGAGTCTTTGCTTCTTACCACCACACGAAATGTTAAAATTGAACTTTTTGAGATATAGGTAATGGATTTTTGAAATCTTTATACGAGTATTCTACGAAAACTAAGACACGTTGTCTTTCGGAAATTATTTTGCTTTGCTAGACGTATTCTGAGATAGAAAATTTCTATTAGGTTGTGCCAATGTCGTACCGTTGTTCTTGTACATTTTGGATATCGTTGTGCTTTTCTTGTGAGATTGCTATGCTTTGCTCACTGATGCCAGTTGTGATTCTTGCGTTGCTTTGTATCGAAGTGAGTTCATGGCCCCTACTTTTACTTGCTTTTAAACTATTTTGCGGGAGAATACATGCTCGTTTTTACTAAATGAATTGTTTGATTTATTTGAATAAAGGATTGTTACTGGGCTTGATGAAATATGATATCTGTTTTGAATACGTTTTATGTGGTCACAAGTACTTGAAAACTGTTTTGATTGGACCTGTAAATGTTTTTGTGAGCTATTACGTGCTAGGTTAAGGTTAGAAACCCAATCGTTGTTATGAATTGTTACATCCTGGCTTAGGATGGTGCGAGTATTATGAATAAATCTATTGGGAATGGCCACCCCGTCCGACAAGCATGGCTCATGTGGGGGACATATAACATGTCAATTGAGGCGCGTTTAGAGATAGTCACGGCCCGTGTTATCTAGTGTTGGTTTCATGACTTAGCATGCATAATAGTTAAGCTTGCGTGACACTATATTCATTGTAGTGTCTGATTTTGATATAGTCCAAGTGGTTGTTATGAGCTATTTTTGCGGATAAATATTTTGATACTGTGAATTAAGCACGGTATGCCTCGGTTAAATTTGACTTGTTTATGAGAAATGATTTGCACTTGAAAACCTTGTGGTCCTTAATATTTTACTAGAGGTAAAATCTTTTTTCGCGACACTGTGGATGGCACTTTGGTCGCAAAGATCTTTTGGAACTCGAAGTATTTTACTTAAATCTATGAACTCACCAACCTCGTGTTGACACTTTTAGCATGTATTTTCAGGTATTGAGGCGATAGTTTACTTTTGGAGGCGCTTGGGCAGTGGCATGGAATGGTCATAGAATTTATTGTAAACTTGATTTATATTGAATAAATGAGTTTTCTTAAGGAAAACCCATTATTCTATACTTGAGTTGTAATACCAATTAGTAGCACCCAAGACTTGTATGCTTCCGCTAAACCCGATGTTTTGGGGGTGATAAAATAAAAAACTCCATATACATCTATAAGTTTTATGTAGCATTTATCGTGTTACTCATATGATATTATTGTTATATAGTGGGTTATTATTGTTAGATCAGGATTACACTAGGTCCATTGTATTGTTATTAGGCCTATCTCATTTATGTCTTATTTATATTGGATGAACAATTTATTCATAATTGAACAATTTATTAGTCACAATTAACATTCCAACATGATATGATATCTCTAATATAAAGTGAATACATGTACATTTATACATGAGCATATATTTTTTTCTCGCGTCTGAATAAAATTTCTTCATTAGTAAATACACACACATTTATACATGAACATATACTTTTATCTCCGCGTATGAAATAAACCTTTTTCACTAGTAAATACAGGTTTATTTATATATGAGTATATATCTTTTTTGTTCACATTTGAATAAACTTTCTTCATGTGCAAATACATACACATTTATACATGAGCTTATACATTTATCTTCGCGCGTGAATAAACTTTCTTCACTAGTAAATACACGTACATTTTTATGTATATATTTTTTTCGCATGTAAATAAACTTTCTTCATTAGTAAATACATGGACATTTATACATAAGCATACATTTTTTTCTTTGCGTGTGAATAAACTTTCTTCACTAGTAAATCGATGTACATTTATACATGAGAATATACTTTAATATTCGCGTGTGAATAAAATTCTTCACCAGGAAAATCCATGGATATTTAAACACGAGCATATATTTTTATCTTCACATGTGAATAAAATTTATTCATTAGTAAATTCACGTACATTTTTACATGAGCATATATATTTTTCTTCGCGTGTGAATAAACTTTTTTCACTAGTAAATACATGCACATATATAAATGAAAGTCTTTGTGAATCCATACAACTTTAGTTTTTCCGTTTCTTTGTCCCGAACCGCTCTTTGACTTTGAATTCTTCGATTTTTCATTGACTCATCGTCAACTCACAATCACATATGTAACAATTCGCATTTTTGGGTTTTAACTATTCATCCTCGGATTTTCACTATTCACCATTACTATTCATTTTTACTATTTATCGTATTTAGGGTCATTATTTAAACTCAAACTTTTTCCTGAAAAATTACTATTCACAAGTTACTATTCACCGTATGTTTTTATTATTTACTAATTTTTAAAAATATCTAGATATTTATAAATAGTAACTAGATATTTATATATTATGAGTACATAGTACATTGTTTATGCATGAAAATCATGTAAATGTATTTACTTATTCAATTTACACGAAATTAATAAATAATAAAAAAATACGGTGAATAGTAACTCGTGAATAGTAATTTTTCAGGAAAAAGTTTGAGTTTAAATAATGACCTTAAATACGATGAATAGTAAAAATGAATAGTAATGATGAATAGTGAAAATCCGAGGATGAATAGTTAAAACCCGAAAATGCGAATTGTTACAGTCTCCACCCCTTGTTTCTGTTGCTCTTATTTCTTGACATCGAAACCTTAAATTTCTGTTACTGGTTTGTTCACAATTGTACCAAGTCCGTTGGTTTGATATTATACCAATTCTATTAGTTTCGAGATTTACACTAAGTCCATTAGATCACATAACTTGTACCACGTACATGAAATCATCCCATTTTGTAGATTTCGATAACCTCGACAATCTACCCGGTAGGGGGCCACCAATCGTTTTGTGTTGACACTTTTTAGCATGTTTATCTCAAGTCCATAATGAACGAGGCTGGCACGGAGGGGCACATATACTCAAGAGGGCTATAAATTTTATTATCATTCGAAACCTAATTTGTGTAAAATACAAAATTACTAGGACCTCATTTTGTAAACTCTGATATTTATATAAATTGAATGATAAATCTTTTAAAACGACTCCATTAGAGTTTGGTTCCTATTGTTATGACTGTTGTGCCATGAAGTAACATCCAGTTTGAATTCCGCTGCGTATCACGAAATCGGGGGTGTTACAGATTGGTATCAGAGACTTAGTTATAGAGAAACGAGTCTAAATTGAGACTTAAACTATAACTACTTTTACAAACAAAACATTTTATAGCTTTTCGCTCTCCGTGCCTTCCATCCTCCAGACGATTATGTGACTTTTAGACATTTTATTTTACATAAACATATTAGTACATTAAGATATAATACACACCGAATTTCGGGACGGAATTCCCTTAAGGGGTGAAGACTGTAACAATTCGCATTTTCGGGTTTTAACTATTCATCCTCGGATTTTCACTATTCACCATTACTATTCATTTTTACTATTCATCGTATTTTGGGTCATTATTTAAACTCAAACTTTTTTCTGAAAAATTACTATTCACAAGTTACTATTCACCGTATTTTTTATTATTTACTAATTTCGCGTAAATTGAACAAGTAAATACTTTTACATGATTTTCATGCATAAACAATGTACTCTGTACTCATAATATATAAATATCTAGTTACTATTTATAAATATCTAGATATTTTCAAAAATATCTAAACACTATTCATCAAAATATCTAAACACTATTCATCAAAATATCTTTATATTTTCAGATATTTTCCCTATAAATAGAAAGAAAACTAGTTCATTATTTACACAGAAAAACACACAAAACCCCCTCCTCCTCCTTGATGCCGCCACCCTCAACCCTCCATACTTGATTTTCAGGCTTCGAGTTATATACATAAGTTGAAGGCATAATTATTCTCTACGCAAAAATTAAGTTTATTTTGTATTTCCGCGGTTGGATTAAGAGCTACAAAATGGTGGATAGGAGCTGTGGTTCTCAGAAATTTCTTGAAACTTTGGCAAGGATAGATCGACTAATTCTAAGGATTGGTTTTTATTATGGGAGCTATTGGGATACTTGTGGGGTAGATATGAGGTGATATAGAGGTTTTTATAGTTTAGGAAATGGATTTTTGAATTTAGATGCGGAAGCGCTGCCCAATTTGCTAGTATCATTCATCAGTTATTATCAGGTGAGTTCATGGCCCCTCTTTAAATTGTTTTGAACTATCTTTGGGGGAGATACATGCTTTTAACTGCTTTTAAAACAATCATGATTATTTTTAAACTATATGTTGTATCTGAACTAAATATTTATTTATACTAAGTAACAGTATTATCATACTTAGAGTTTCGATATCATGGATCATTAAGCACTATGCGTAGTGAGCACGAATATGATCATTAGATTTATTGGGATTAATGTAACCATTAAGTTGACTCAGTTAGAGCAAACAAACGCAACAAATATTTGAGAACACTAGGTATAAGAGCAGATTACCTACTAGGCTATGATTGCAACAATTATTCCAATTTCTATTAGTACGAGATTTACATTTTGGTTTCATAAAGATAGTGCAATAACAAACGATTTTCAACGCTTTGGGTGTATAACAACGTAACCCAAACACAAAACGATTGGTGGCCCCCTACCGGGTAGATTGTCGAGGTTATCGAAATCTATAAAATGGGAGGATTTCATGTACGTGGTACAAGTTATGTGATCTAATGGACTTAGTGTAAATCTCGAAACTAATAGAATTGGTATAATATCAAACCAACGGGCTTGGTACAATTGTGAACAAACCAGTAACAGAAATTTAAGGTTTCGATGTCAAGAAATAAGAGCAACAGAAACAGTACCTTCATGTGATATTGTATTTAGTACAATAGTCATACACTTGAAATCCTAGAAAACTACAATTACTATTTATTTATACTAGTAACGATGATTTTTACAAGGTCTTCACATTATTTTTTTATAAACTCTGTGAACTCACTCAATCTTTGTGTTGACACTTTTTAGCATGTTTATCTTAGGTCCATAATGAATGAGGCTGGCACGGAGGGGCACAGATACTCAAGAGGGCTATAAATTTTATTATCATTCGAAACCTAATTTGTGTAAAATACGAAATTACTGGGACCTCATTTTGTAAACTCTGATATTTATATAAATTTAATGATAAATCTTTTAAAACGACTCCATTAGAGTTTGGTTTCTATTGTTATGACTGTTGTGCTATGAAGTAACATCCAGTTTGAATTCCGTTGCGTATCACGAAATTGGGGGTGTTACAACATATGAGACAGAAGGACTTCTATAGAATCCCATCTATGTGAATAAACTTTCTTCACAGATAAATACATGCACATTTATAAATGACCATATACTTTTTTCTTCGCGTGTGAATAAACTTTCTTCACTTTTAAAGACACGCACATTTATACATGAACATATACTTTCTTCTTCGCGTGTAAATAGATTTTCTTCACTAGTAAATCCACATACATTTATAAATGAGCATATACTTTTTTCTTTGCGTGTGAATAAACTTTATTCACTTGTAAATAAACGTACATATATATGTGAGCATAGATAAAACTTTCTTCACTAGTAAACACACATACGTTTATACATGAGCATTTTTTTTTCTTCACGTGTGAATACAAAATTCTTCACTAGTAAATACACGTACATTTATACATGAGCATATAATTTTTTCTTCGCGTGTTAATAAACTTTCTTCACCAGTAACACATACATTTATATATGAACATATATTTTTTTCTTCGCGTGTGAATGAACTTTGTTCACTAGTAAATACATGTACATTTATACATGAGCATATACATTTATCTTCACGTGTGAATAAACTTTCTTCACTAGTACATACACGTACATTTATATATTATATTATTCGCATGTGAAGAAACTTTCTTCACTAGTAAATATACATAAATTTATATATGAGCATATACATTTATCATCGCGTGCGAATAAATTTTCTTTACTAGTAAATCACTTACATTTATACACGAGCATATACTTTTTTCTTCGCGCGTGAATAAACTTTCTTCACTAGTAAATATACGTACATTTATAAATGGACATACACTTTTTTCTTCACATGTGAATAAAATTTCTTAACTAGTAAATACACGAACATTTTTATACACTTTTTATGAATAAACTTTCTTCACTAGAAAATAGACGTACATTTATATATGAGCATATACATTTATCATCGTGTGTGAATAAACTTTCTTAACTAGTAAATACACGTACATTTATACATGGGCATATACAATTATCTTCCCATGTGAGTAAAGTTTCTTCGCTAGTAAAAACACGTACATTTATATGCTTTTTTCTTCACGTATAACTGAATTTTCTTCACTATTAAATACAAGTACATTTATACTTGAGCATATACCTTTTCTTTGTGTGTGAATAAAATATCTTCACTAGTAAATACACGTACATTTATACAAGAGCATATATACGTTTCTTCGCGTATGACTAAACTTTCTTCACTAGTAAACACATGCATATTAATATACATTTTTCTTCATGTATGAATAAAATTTCTTCGCTAGTAAATACACGTACATTTTTACATGGAAATATACCTTTTTCTTCACATGTGAATCAAATTCTTTACTAGTACATACATGTATATTTTTATATACTTTTTTCTTTACGCATAAATAAACTTTCTTCACTATTAAATAGACGTACATTTATACATGAACATATGCTTTTTCCTTCTTTGTGAATAAACTTTCTTCACTAACAAATACACGTACATTTAAACATGAGAATATACGTTATTCCTCACATGTGAATAAACTTTCAATAAATTATTAATTTAAGTTGTTGCTTTGAATATTAAGTTTTATGTCTTTGGGTGTAATCTAAATAGTTTCGTAATTGGTATTCTTTGGAATGTTGAAAGTAGCTATATGAGGTGTCACGTAGCTTTTAAGGATGTGTGAACAACTCAGCCACATTTGAATATATACGTCTCATAGCTTTTTAAAATGTGTGAACAACTTGCTCACATGTGAAAGTAAATATTACTAGGTTTAAAAGCTATAAAAAAACCAAAAATATTGTTGTTTAGGAAAATTTTATTGTCTCCAACAATTTTAAATCAATAGTATTGCAAGAAATATGTCTAAATAACAGTGGGCATAAAAATAGCCATAGTTCTTATGTCTTTGGGTGTAATTGAAATAGTTTCGTAATGAGTGTGCATAGGAACAAGTTGCTATTAAGTTCCGCTATGTCTAAATAACAGTGGGCATAAAAATAGCTATAATGCTTATGTCTTTGGGTGTAATTCTTATGTCTTTGGGTGTAATTTAAATTAATAATATCGCAAGAACAATGTCTAAATGTGTGTTTTAGCTATTAAAGATGTGTGAACAACATTCTCACATGTGAAACTATATGTCTCATAGATTTTTAAGTTGCGTGAAAAACTTGATCAAATGTGAAAATATATGTCTCGTACCTTTTTAAGACACCTTGTCTTACAAATCCCTGTCGCACTGAATTTTCTTTTACACTAAAATTTATAAGAATTAGGATATAAGTACTCTTAAGCTCACTATTGTTTTTAATTAGTGTTACAATCAATATTTTGATAAACAAAAAAGATTTTTGTGTTTTTTAGGCTTTAATCTGTTTGCATCTAGAGCAAGACAAGTCTTGAAGATGATAAAGCTATTCTTTTTGGCATGCTATTTGAAGAAGACTGTCTTCCATTATCTCGCGGTTATAAGGTTGACCAATGACCACATTATGGAACATTGCATCTCCGGTGCTGAGTCAATAAAGATCTATCAAAAAATATGTCTAGGTCTCTATAGTCGTTACAGTAGCTGCCAAAATGGTAATTTTGAATAAAAAATGCTATATAATTTCAATAGTAAACTTGAATAATAAAACAAATTAATTGCTTCTATTATTTTACCTGCAAATTACACCTGGTAAAGCGAAGGAAAAGAAACATCATTTAAACTCTGCATTTGGAGCAAACTCCTTTACTTTGATTACTTTTAACATATTCTTCTTCATGATCTGCAGGTTTTTTCAAACATCCATGAATAAATAAGTCACAAAAATGAGACAAGAACAAACAAATAATACTCGGGTAGCCCATAAAAATGCTTGAGTAAATCATTACCTGAATTTCATACACCACACTCTCATCAAGTTAAAAACACACACACACACACACACATTTAATAAGTTCTGGTGCACAAAGGCGGAGCTAGGGGTAACGGTGGTCACGTGCCCCCCCAAAACAACTTTCCGGTGTAGCGTGTTTTTTTCCAGATTCTCATTTTTCTCAGCATTTTGCCCCCTTCCCCCACACACACAAGTAATTTCGTCACTCCGGTTCGCAGTTTTAATGGTGGGATATGGTTATCTAAAACTGAAAATGAAAGTTGTTTTAATGGTGAACGGGAGGTGTCTAAGGAGAAGATGAAAGTGAAAGAAGAAAAGTAAATGTTTTCATGATTTGGATAGTCACGTGGATGAGTTAACAATTGTACTTTTTCTTGATTTATTAATTACCTCTCAAGCCTTTTTTGTTTTATATTTGATTTTACACTTTTATAATAGCTTAGTTATATTTAATTTACAAAATATTATTGTACTAGTAAAATATAGTTTCGGGTACCTAAAAATTGATTTTTAATACTAGTAACACAAATAATGTTCTTTATTTCTAGCATCACCAGTCACCATTAATCAAGTCTAATAAAATTGGATTTTTAGCTTTTATAGTTTTATTCAATGATTGCAAATCTTTTTTACATGATGACTATTGAATTAAAAATTATTATGGTAGCGCGATTTTTTTCGTTTTAAATCAGGCTTGATGTAAAAAAAAAAATTGCCCCCTTTTGAAATTTTTTCTGGCTACGCCCCAGCTAGGCATCAGATTTTCCTTTCCCTCTCTTCTGAAGATCAGTGACTATTCCAAATTGTAATACCCTAAGATCGGTTTTCCAAAATTCCTTTATAATTTGAAATTTTACCTAAGTGTTATGAACATTTTTAAATAATTAAGACCCTATGCTATGTGATGACTAAATTAATACGACATTTAACCTAAGTTCTTAAGCAATTAAATTTGCGATACAACTATATGTCATACATATTCAACACATTCAAGTACCATACATATATATGTCCTAAACCTAGCTATGTTAATGTACATTGTTTTTCCTAAGCTTCTATGCATCTTATGTACCATTTAAATCAAGCTTACCCTATATTACAATAAAATCGACATGCACTTATGATGTGCTACGTGTGTACAAGTTTTAAATTTATAAAAGACGATTTACCAATTTTACCAATAACACATACGAGCAAGTGCACTCGTCCATTATAGCAAGATTTTGAAGGTAACTCGGGATCGTTCGCAGGGATTTGAGTGAATCTGATTAACAAGTCTAAATCAACTAAGGCAATCCAAAAGCATATAACAATGAAAATAGATATAATGAAATTCAGATGATTAAAAACTACACTTGCTTAAACTAGTTTCTTATCCTTGATTAGTATGATTGTGTTAACCTCTTAACATGTTGGTTATGATAATTAGTTGGTGTACTAATCTATTGTTCGTACAAGTTAAACCTTCGTCAAGATTTTAGTTCATAAAAACAAGCATTAAGTTTAAGCAATCAATTCAAGATCAATTCAAGTTTCATATGTTTATTTTCACAAACTTAAACACAAAAACATCCATTTGCATTATCAAATTTGCTTAAGAAATGGTCAATACAAAAGGTAACCGATTATAGACAAAAGGTTACAATTGATTGTCAACAACTAATCTTACGACCTTTTAGATGTTTCCAATCAATCCAACTTGATAATCAAAAAGCGTTCTTATTACAACCACACCTTAGTTCCTTTGTTTAATCAAAAATAATGGGTAAAAACAATCATCCATAGACAAAATGATTATAACTAGTTGAATAACAATAAGTTCTTTCGACCTCTACAATTACTATCAACTAGTCAAACTTGATTAACAAATGTCACTATGAAACTTTAGCACAATTGGATCTTAGAATCAACTAGAAATTGAATTAAAACATGTTAACACAATCACAAACTAATCATATGATAATCAATATCATTTAAGCAAGTGTATAAAGAAACTAGCCACTCATAGCAAACATAAACATAAACTCAGAACTTTGAACATTAGAAAACATGATTAAGAGTCTTACAAAGCTTGGAATAAGATTACAAATGGTGAAATAATGATTCCCAAAGTATTGGGGTAGACTCCTTGGGGGGGTTTTGGCCTCCAAATGCGGTACTTCTGGAACTCCAAACTTTCCTGGACTTCTAAGGACGAATTTGAGAGCTTTAGAGCTTTGTTTGATGAGTAGAGAGAGTTGTATTGAAGTGTGTGTCTCATATGCTCACAAAAGGTCTCTATTTATACTAGTTCCAAGACCTAGGGTATTAATTGCTGAACTTGGCCTCCAAGGAGTTAGGAAGGGACTAGAATACACCAAGGGAAGGACCTAGAATCGTTTGGATACAAAGGGGAAACTTAGTGATGAAGATTTGGCAGAAACAGGTCTTCCAACCGGATCGGTCGCATGACCAACCGATCCGGTTGGTCTTCTACTAGTACTCCAACCGCATCGGTTGCGGGAGGCAACCGACCGGTTGGTCCAGCTTTACGGGCATCTTTTGACCCTCCTCCAACCGATCCGGTTGCGGTTGCAACAGATTCGGTTGGTCTTCCTGAGTGACAAAAAATCAACCTTTACTTAATTCTGGCTTGTAAAGCTTGGTTCTTCTATCATCTTGGTCTTCTATGGTACTTGAAATACTGATTTGTACTTGTCATGCTTCACTGAAACGGGAATCTTTCATTTGTTGAACATTCTTTTACTTTTCCTTTCGTTTCCCTGCACTTGGTTATAATACTAGACAAACATCTTTTGATGCGATTAAGCACTGAAATCATACAAATATAACCAAATAACATATACAACAGTACACATAACGCAACTGAAAACATGTACAATCTGAGCGTTATCAAATTCCCCCACACTTAAACTTTGCTTGCCCTCAAGCAAATCTAGGAAAAACATCCACTGGTATGAAATTATGATTACGAAAAATATGATGCAAATCTACCAAGTACAAGTACGAGAGAAGATTCATCAATTAAGCTTTTAAGGATGAAACTTTCAAGATGTTTGACGATATCCAATGATTTTCTTGCATGATTAACATTTCAAAACACCTCACGAAAAAGGAACGAAATATAATTCACTCAATCACTCAATTTTTAGTGGAGTTACAAGATAAATCACACTCATTGCTCAATCATGATTAGATTATTACCATATGCTTGTACAAGAAACAAAACTCCACCGACGTGGCGTAAGCACCAAGCAAAAACATCTAAAGAGGACTTTTATTCGGGTTATAATGTTAAGGCTTAGGGCTAAGGGTATGGATAAGGCATGGGAATGTTAATGAAATTGGTGTTAAAATAAAAATAGAATCAAGTCTAATACCCGTATTTCTAGCTACCAAACAATCCGCAAACCAATAAATGATTATAGCTTCATTTTCTTTTCTTCGGATTTCCACAACTCTTCGCTTTGATTTGCCTTGACAACTTTTCTTCGAACATAGCACATAAGCTAATACCTTCACATTTTCATCATTTTTTTATTTTTTTTTTATTATTTTTTTTAAACATAACTCTTACTTGAAATGGCTCACACAACTAACAAGGTGCGGTTACTCAATCATTTGAACAATCTCCTCATTCCAGGTGACTAGGAACCAACCGTTTAGACATTGACAAGGATAAGGCTAAAGTTTAAAGTGTAAAATCTTTTTGTATTTTCTGGATTTATTTAAAACGAAAAGGATGGCTTAGAGGGTGTAACTAGGGCTAGCTAATATAGCATAATATGAAAAATGGAAGGCCATTTGGGTTAAATCCTAAGGTGCCTCTTTATCACACAAATTTACTTATATCGCACGAATGCGATCTCACTAAGGTCTGGTAATGATTTACAAGCACAAGTTCTAGAATAAATTAAATCACCGGCACACTCATAGCAAAAGATTCAAGCATAAAAGATGTATGCTTTATATAGAACAGGCTCAAATCCTCACAATTTTAGTGGTAAGGTCTATAATTTGTGCTAGCAAATGTTTATTGATCTCAGAATGGATTGCAATATTAATCGGAACACATCTCAAAGTTTCAGATATTACAAGTTTTACCAGTGGTTTGATCCATTTATTCTTATATATTATCCTAAAAGCGTGAAAGTAACTTGATCACAAGGAAAAACAAAATTTTAAATTTAAGCTTAAAACTCTAATTTTCCTATTCGCCCCCCACATTTAATTTAAACATTGTCCTCAATGTGAAAAATGAACTTCAAAGTATAGAAATAGGGAATATAGAGAAAAAACCAGATATTCCAATGAGTTTGTCAGCTTATTTTTATTTATCCAAGCGTCCACTAGAGTAATCATTACCTGCACAAAATTTTATATACAAACAAAAAGAGTTTTATTAAGATGTGGCACCCCCCACACTTAAGTTCAACCAAAGGTTTAAACTTTTCGGCGTGACCACATAAAATCAAATCTGAAACACACGGGTTGCCTCCCGAGAAGCGCTTGTTTTATTAACGAGTCGTCAGCCTGACTCGAATTTTCCCGAATTTACTTGGCCACAGATGCAGCCTTGAACATTTTGAAAAGTTCGGGGACATACATGAATTCTTCACCAGTAGCATCAATATCACTCCAGATGAACTCAACAGAAGGTTTCCAAGGAACACTTTGTGGGATTCTTCCTGGAAACGGTGCTACGAAGGTGATGGTTTTGAATTCATTTTCAGGTGATACTGTCTCAACTGATATTTCATTCATTTGCTCTTTATCGTAGTATAGTTTGATTCGATGCCCATTAACATTGAAACTTCCACCCTGTTTGTCATAAAGTTCGACATAACCGGATGGATATCCATGTTTAACGATATATGGTCCAAACCATCTTGGTTGTAATTTAGGAGCTTTGAATTTGAATTTCATGTTGAAAAGCATAACTTTATCTCCGGCTTTGAATTCTTTTCGAATCCTCAGCTTTTTGTCGTGATAAGCTTTTGTTCTGGCCTTATACAGTTTGGAATTTCATAAGCTCGGAGTCTTAATTCATCGAGTTCGTGCAATTGCAAAAATCTATTTTCTCCAGCTATTTTGAGATCGGTGTTACAGTTTCTAAGAGCCCAGTAAGCACGATGTTCAACTTCAAACGGCAAATGACAGGTTTTTCCATACAGGAGTCTGTAAGGAGTTGTGCCAATAGGAGTTTTGTAAGCCATACAAAACGCCCACAGAGCCACGTCAAGCTTTTTCAACCACACTGAAGGATTGTCCTTCACTGTTTTTTCGAGTATCCTTTTAAGAGTTCTGTTGGTGTTTTCAACTTGGCCACTGGTTTGTGGGTGATAAGCTGTCGCGAATCGATGATGAACCCCATATCGTTTCATGGTTTTCTCCATTTTTCGGTTACAAAAATGGGTTCCACGATCGCTTATCAAAGCTTTGGGGATTCCATAATGAGCGAAAGCCTTTTTGAGAAGTTAACGATGACGCGAGCATTGTTTGTTGGTAAAGCTTCAGCTTCTGCCCATTTGGACACATAATCTATAGCAATGAAAATGTATTCGTATTTGTGGGATTTAGGAAATGGTCCCATGAAATCAATTCCCCAAATATCGAATATTTCACACACTTGAATGCTTGTCAATGGCATTTCATCTCTGCGTGAAAGGTTGGTGGTTCGTTGGCAAGCATCACAGTTCTGAACAAGTGTATGCGCTTCTTTGAATATTGTTGGCCAATAGAATCCAGCATCAAAAACGTTTTTAGCTGTGGTGGAAGGACCATAATGTCCCCCAGTCGGGCCATGATGACATTCGTCAAGAATCTTGCGGGTTTCAGAACCAAAAACACCTCTTTGGATCATTCCGTCAAGGCACATTTTGAAAAGATATGGTTCTTCCCAGAAGTAGTATTTAAGTTTCGAAAAGAATTTGCTTCTTTGAAAGTGAGTTAAACCTTTTCTGAGAATTCCTCCAGCGAGATAGGTCACAAAGTCAGCAAACCAAGGATCGTCATTTCCATCAGCGGTCATGAGGGTTTCATCGGGGTAGTAATCATCAATTTCTTCTTCCTTTAACTCCTCAAGATCTGGATTTTCAAGACGTGATAAATGATCAGTGGCTAGATTCTCGGCTCCTTTCTTATCTTTGATTTTGATGTCGAATTCTTGGAGTAGCAGAATTCATCGGATAAGAAGAGGTTTAGCATCTTGCTTGGTGAACAGATATTTGTGTGCTGAGTGATCGGTGAACACGACTATTTTTGAGAGTACGAGATAGGATCGGAATTTGTCGAATGCGAAAACTACGGCCAGTAATTCTTTTTCTATGACTGTATAATTTTGCTGAGCACTATTTAGTGTCTTGCTAGCAAAATATATGGGCCGAAAGTGTTTTCCTTCTCGTTGGCCTAAGACGGCTCCAACAGCAAAATCGCTGGCATCGCACATAAGCTCGAAGGGTAGTAACCAATTAGGTGAAACCATGATCGAAGCACTAGTTAGTTGAGATTTAAACTTTTCAAAGGCTTTTATGCAATCAACATTGAAGTCAAAGACAGAATCTTTCTCAAGAAGTTTTGTCATTGGACGGGATATTTTCGAAAAATCTTTGATAAAGCGGCGGTAGAAATCGGCATGTCCTAGAAAACTTCTAACGGCTTTAACGTTAGTTGGTGGTGCAAGTTTTGTGATAACGTCGATTTTTGCTTTATCCACTTCCATGCCTGCACTGGAGATTTTTTGGCCAAGCACAATTCCTTCGGTCACCATGAAGTGACATTTTTCCCAGTTAAGGACAAGGTGTGCAGCTTCGCATCTTTCGAGCATTTTATCAAGATTGGAAAGACAAGCTTCAAATGAATTTCCGAAGACTGAAAAGTCTTCCATGAAAACTTCCATGGAGGTTTTGAGCATGTCTTGGAATATGGCTATCATACACCTTTGAAAAGTCGCAGGTGCATTGCAAAGACCAAAAGGTATACGCCGATATGCGTAGGTTCCAAAAGGACAAGTGAAAGTGGTCTTTTTTTGGTCATTAGGATTGATTGGAATTTGAAAGTATCCTGAAAATCCATCGAGGAAACAAAAGAATTTATTCCCTGCTTGTCTTTCAAGCATTTGATCCATGAACGGGAGTGGAAAATGATCTTTTCTGGTGGCTTTATTTAATTTACGATAATCAATACAAATGAGCCAGCCAGTGACAGTTCTAGTAGGAACTAGTTCATTCCGTTCATTGGTCACAACCGTCATTCCTCCTTTCTTGGGAACACAGTGAATGGAACTCACCCAAGGACTATCCTCGATTGGGTAAATGATACCAGCATCGAGAAGTTTTATGATTTCCTTTTTGACAACTTCTTTCATGTTGGGATTGAGTCGACGTTGACGTTCCACAACAGGTTTAATCCCATCTTCGAAATTTATTTAGTGTTTGCAGAAATTGGGACTAATTCCTGGGATATCAGATGTCTTCCAAGCAAAAGCCTTTTTATGATTTTTGAGGATAGAAACTAAACTTTCTTTCTCATTGGCCTCGAGTGTAACATATTGGATTTCACATACACATCAAACCATAAACAAAGAGGCGTATAAGATAAGTTTTAGAGAGAGAAAGTTAGAGGTTGGGGAAATTTAGTGAGAGAAAGAAAAATCTTATTATGAGCTCCAACTCTCTACCTTGGGAGGTAGAGAGTATTTATAGTCTTACAATTAAACGCCACCTGACGGGCTGTGGATCAGGCATACAGTGGGTAAAGACCCGTCCGTCCTCCACGGTGTTACTAAACTAAATACTACTTAACATTAAATAACTACGACTACGAGCTTTCTAACGATTACGTATACTTGAGGTGACCGACACTTTAACTACTGGATTTTCCAAATCCTAACAATCTCCCCCTAAGGGAGGTCACCTCAAACACACATTAAAATTACACAGAAAACAAACAGATATTTTCATTGAGATAGTTCTTGAATTCTTGTTCATGTTCTTGGTTCTGTAGCTCGTAGTCTTTGATTCTTCATCTTTGCATGTTTGTATAATCTGAGTGGAGGTCTTTAACTGATCCACGTGATACTGAGTTTTGAGTCACTTTGAAATCATCACCATATTAAATCTCGACACATCCATTGTGGTGTTGGTATTTATGTGATGTTGTGACTGTTGGACCGACATGCTCACATTCTGGATCATGATATATTCTTATCAGAGTAGCGGAAGCTTTCGTTGATTCATGATATTGGCGGCGTAGCGAAGCATGGAGTGATAATACCAGAGTCATTGATGCACTAATCATGATTTCTTTGGAACTGAATGTGTTGAGTGAGCATGCGGCTATGGATTGACCGCTACATTCTGATCAGCTGCAAACATTGGGGTGTACCTGCATAAGACAGTTAGCAATAAAGTGCACGAAAGTGTCTTTGATCACTTTCAATAAATTGAGGTACACGGCCCACGGTTCCACGTTGATCAGATACAAGTACTTTGTGATCGTATAATTCGAAGAATTTCCTTGACAGGGTTTCGCATTTGCTCTAGCGTTCTCAAACCAGAATGTTTCAAAGAAGACAACACGGAGTGAGTGAACCAGCGAAATGAGATTCACTGATTGATGAAAAGAGATTTGAAAATCAATTATCAATCATAAACACCTTTTATTTTGAGAAATAAGTACACAGTCGATGTGCTAAAGAAAAGAGTTTTTAAGCACAACGACTGGTTTTTCAAAGGTATCCGTCAATCCATAACCTGAACCAGGATTGATTCAAAAGATTGAATCGCTCCATTGTTTCTGTTCAGTTGTCACATGGTTGATCTATTGAATAGATCTCACATGCCACCTACCAGGAGTTTGTTTGATGTTGGCTCCAGAAGGCTTTCCATCTTCATTGTGAACATGTATGCATATCACTCGGATGTTTTGGCAATACCACAAGGATAATGCGTAGGACTCATAAGATATAATCTCTTTCCACATTGTGTGAAACAGAGAGTCTTCATTGAAAGTGTCCTAATGAGATTTATTGATGATCTCGTGGCTCTAGACTCAATTGTGCATATTTGGTTCCTATGCCGGAGACTAGGGAGAGGGTCTCCTTCTTCAATATCAACAATCTCTAATAGAGAGTCGATAGATTATGTCGGTTCCCCGTGAGAATGAAGCAAGACCTTTTAAGAGGAGCTTGAGTGGTTTGGAAAGTTGAAGTGCAGTCGTCCTTTGGGTCCATAACGTCTTGTCTTCAATATCGATGTTACCTTGGTAACCACCAGTAGTATATGAATTGAACCCGGTTTCTGCCCTAAGGTTGAATAGTTGGAGGGCTATTTGTTTTCACCCTTTTCTCATTCAATTCTTTTTCATTCTTAAACCCCTTCAGTGCTTACCGAGACTTCATTACTAGAACCTTGTTGGGTTTATTCCATTAGACTAGCTCGGACTCAGTCCGCACTCCTCCCATATCTCACTTTTCTCCTTTTTTCCATCATACCTAAGGACTTCTACACTATCTAGTGGATTGTCCTGGTAGATCCCTCGGTTCTGGCGGATCATGGGAACTCAACCTAACATTATCATCCTTATATCACCATGCATAAAGTAGAGTTGGTCGGTCTTCTGGTGTAGTTCTTCCGCCTTGAAACCAATTGAAAACCATTTGAAAATCAATCAAGATACTTGTGATATAGAATCAAAGTATTTTGTATCTTAATTGTTTTGATATTTTAGAAATGCTCCCCATCAACATATGCATGAAAATTCAGAATTTGTTTAGCACATGGAGGCAAGAGATATTTGAAATCGTTAGATTAAGAATGAAAGGTCCAATCTTTTGATTAACATTTTCTAAAAATGATCATCATCACTTCCCAATCAATTTGATTAGATAAAACATTTTGAGGAAGGATGAGGTTTTCAAAAATTTTCTCCCCCTCAATATATGCCTTGAAGTTTGAAAGAGTTTTGCACATATTAGAGGGAACCTGCACTTAGAGACAATTCAATCACGTTTCAATAATTTGAGGTTTAAAGTAGATGCTCCCCCTCAACATGTGCATGGAAAATTTGAAATCGTTTGTCACATGCGGGGAGGAAAACATGCTAAACACTTATGAAACCATTTATCGAATTATCAGTTTAAATCCAATTAAAATCACAAATTTTCCCCCGATCACAATTATCAAATCATTTGAGATTTGTGATCTCTGTAGATTTAAATTGATTTTGAAAGCTTTTAAGGAGAATTGTGACTTGATTATGAAAACATTATAACTGATAAGGATCGGATTTTGAGACTTTAAATTCCATTGATTAAACATGCATAATTATCTTTTGAAAACATAATACTAACCAGGGTCTGGAACCAATTGTGTAAAATATTGTAAAACATTTTAGAGTAGACTTTGCTCATTTAAGTGGAAATTGTTTGAAAATAACACTTTTTGATTAAATTGAAAAGTCATTCTCCCCCTCAATCAATGACGAAAGTTGTTGATTGATGGATTGAGATTTTGACACTTGATAAGTTATTTTGATTTTCAAAAATAGAGTCCTAAGTGTTTTCAAAACAATTGAGTTTTCATAAGATTGCAAATATTTTTCAGATGAATCATTTAGAAGGAAAAATATTTGAAATTAAACATTTGTCTTGTTTGTGAGAAACATTTGTTTTTAGAATCAAAGCATTAGGTTTGAAACATGAGATAAAGCATGGCTCTGTTCTTTCTTTGAAAAGCGGGTTACTGCCTGAAATGACAATAAACCATATTTTTACTTTCTCCCAATTTTTTATTTTATTTTATTTTTAATTTTTTTTAAAACAGTCGAACAACATCTAAAGTCCCGTGTCACTCTTTGACTGACAGCACAAAGACCGTAGATATATATCGAATCAAAAAAGAAAAGAAAAAAAGACAATATATATATATATATATATATATATATATATATATATATATATATTTTTTGTTGAGATTTTTGAGTTTTTCAGATTTTTATGGATTTTTGAAAGTTTTATATTTTTCTATTTGCTTTTAGTAGGTTTTATAATTTTGTATTTTACTTTTTGAATAAATATATACAAAATATAGATGAAGGAAAGACCTTTACTCCTCGTTTTCCTCCTGAAGACGTTTGAGTGTTTCTGGTGGAAGACTTTTCACGCCAAGTCGAGGAAGAATAAACTCAAAACGTTCTCTCAGAAGTGCTTTGGTGAAGATGTCTGCTAACTGGTATTCTGACTTTACAAAATAGAGTTCCACCACACCATTTTCCACTTGCTCCCTGATGAAATGATGTCGAATGTCGATGTGCTTTGCTCTTGAGTGTTGAACGTTGTTGCATGAGAGAGCAATAACACTTTTATTATCACAGCACAGAGGGATTATCTTGAATTCAAAGCCATAGTCAGATAATTGTGATCTCATCCAAAGGATTTGAGCACAACAAGATGACATGGCTATGTATTCAGCCTCTATAGAGGAAATAGAAGTACTCATTTGATTCTTTGAAGACCAACTTACAAGCTTATCATCCAAAAACTGAGCACCTCCTAACGTACTTCGACGTGTATCTTGACATCCTGCATGATCAACATCGCATAGCATTAGTGACATACCGGAGTCCTTCGGGTACCATAGTCCCATATTGATGGTTCCTTGGAGATACCGAAAGACCCGTTTAACCGCTTCAAGGTGCTTTTAGTAGGCTTAGCCTGATATCTAGCACACATGCACACAGCGAACAAGATGTCGGGTCTACTAGCTGTGAGGTACATCAGGGATCCAATCATACTACGATATTTCGTTTGATCTACCATGATCCCGGAGTGGTCCTCATCCAGTTGGTACGTTCAATCATGGGAGTGTCAACAGGGTCACTAGAATCAAATCCAAATTTTTTAAAATCTCATTTGCATATTTAGATTGATTTATAAAAATGCCTCCGGGACTTTGTGAAATTTGTAATCCCAAGAAAAATGACATTTGTCCCATCATTGACATTTGAAATTTAGAACCCATTTCATTTGAAAACGGTCACACTCATTGGGGTCAGTCGAGGCAAAGATGAATATCATCAACATATATTTGAACATGAATTAAATGTTTGCCCGACTTCCTGGTGAACAATGTCGGATCAACTGCTCCTTTCTTGAATCCATAGATAGAAGAAACTTTGATAGTGTATCATACCATGCCCTTGGAGCTTGCTTTAAACCATAAAGAGCCTTCTTCAAACGATAAACGTGAGTAGGATGCTCTGGATTCACAAAGCCTTCAGGTTGGCTGATGTAGACGACTTCTTTAAGATCTCCGTTGAGAAACGCCGTTTTTACATCCATCTGATAGACTACCATGTTCTTACTTGCAGCATTAGCCAAGAAGATTCTGATTGCCTCGATACGAGCAACAGGAGAAAATGATTCTTCAAAGTCAATACCCTCCTCTTGACGGTATCCTTTGGCAACGAATCGAGCCTTGTTCTTTAAGACATCACCATGCTCATCAAGTTTCACTTTGAAGATCCATTTTAGAGCAATGATCATAGCACAATCTGGAGCAAGTACTAATTCCCATACATCAAGTCGATCAAACTCATGAATTTCTTCTTGCATGGCATTGAACCAGCAGTCTTCATTCATGGCGGTTTTAATGTCTTTTGGTTCGACCTTAGAGAGTACGGACTTGAAGAAGCACCATAAGGCATCGGTTGCAAGTTGTTTTCATGTGGATACGGGAAGAGAGGGGTTTCCAATGATGTTATCTAATGGGTGATCATGTGTCCATTTTCTAAGGTGTTCATGTGGTTGTTGTTGTGGAACTGAAGTAGCAGAGTCGATATTTCTTGATGAGGATGGTTCTGATGATGATTCAGGAGCAAATATGTTTTCAAATGGAGCATCTTCTAGAGTAGCAAAGGGATTAACTTCATCATTGATTCCAGAAACAATTCCATGATGTACATTTGATGATTGATGATTTGTTGATGAGACAGAGTGATCAGCAGCAGGCGCTTCTTGACTTAATGATATTGAGACTGAAGGATTGACTTCATTCACAGGGATAGACGCAGCCTCTGTTGATTGAATTGACATTTTATCAGCATTTGGTTCATTGTCTTCATCAAACATTGGATCAAACAATTTCTTTAAATCATCTTCAGATGGAGGTACATATGGAGTTGCTTGAGAGTTTGGTACAAGGGTTGAACCAATGGGACTGTTTTGAAGAGCGGGTCCAGAACTGGATTGTCCATGAGCCATTTGACCGGTCAGCTCATCGAACGTAACGTGAATTGTTTCCATGATATTTCGGGTTCTCTTGTTGTAGATTCGGTAACCCTTCTTGTTTGGTGCATAACCAACAAAAACTCCAATATCTGCCTTTGCTCTTAATTTACCTAAGTCTTGACCGTCATTCGTTGGATAGCACAAAGCACCAAACACACGAAGGTAGGAGAGATCAGGTTTACGTTTATGAACAAGTTCATATGGAGTTTTTCCATGAGAGGTGTGTATAAGGGAACGATTTTGGGTGTAGCAAGCAGTGGCAATGGCTTCAGCCCATAGAAACATTGGAACCTTCGAATAAATAAGCATTGTTGTTGCGGCTTCCACAAGAGTTCGATTTCGTCTTTCAACTACACCGTTCTGTTGAGGAGTTCGTGGAACACTTCTTTGATGACTGATTCCAACACTTTCATTAAACTGAATTAAGTCTTTGTTAACAAACTCTGTGCCATTGTCTGTTCGAACAATTATGACAGTATTGTTGAGTCGAACCTGAAGCTGTTTGATTAGTTTGATGATGACATATGGAGTTTCATCCTTTGTCCTCAAAAACTTTACCCAAGTAAATCGAGAGTAGTCATGAACAACTACTAGAATGTATTTCTTCCCATTTATCGTTTGCACTCTCATTGGTCCGCACAGATCCATATGAAGGGTATGAAGAACTTCCATTACTGAATTTGTGGGTTTTGGTTTGTGGGCATATTTCGTGCTTTTACCCAATTGGCAAGCTGAACAAAGATGATCTTTTTCATATTTTAATCTGGGTAAGCCTCTGACAAGATCCTTTCTGGAAAGGTTATTAATGGTGCCGAAGTTCAAGTGATTGAGACAACGATGCCATAACCATGACTTTGTTTTAGAAGCCTTTGACAGCAAGTAGATTGGAGAAGACTTCATCATGTCTTCGATAGAGATGGTGTATAGGTTAGAACCACGGGTACCTCTTAACAATTCCACACCATCAAGTTCTCTAACGAAGCAAGTATGTTTTCTAAAGGCCACCTCTAGATCGGAATCACATAATTGACCAATAGAGAACAAATTATGACCAAGACCTTCCACATAATATACCCTAGAGATTACACTTTTTCCGACTACATAATCACCATAACCCATAATTGCTCCAAAATGGTCGTTCCCGAATTTAACAGTCCCGATAAATTTACTCACGAAGTTCATGAGCCGCGACCGGTCTCCAGTCATATGCTTGGAACAGCCTGAGTCCAGGTACCACAGAACGATTTGAACGATCTGCAGTTGAACACAGATAAGAATGGATAACAAGATAATTGGGATCCCCATGCAAGAATGGGTTCCACTTGGTTAGAAACAGTGATTGGAACACCCACATCAGAAATAGAAACATCTATATCAGAAGTAGAAGCAATGGAATCATTAGGAATAGATGTAGTCTTTGGTGTCAGATTTGACCTATTCAAAGTATGTTCACTTCTTAACGGAATAGTTCTACCAGAGGCATCCATTTTCTAGTGGGCATAGTCTTAGCAGATTGAGGGCAAAACCGATTATTCTTATGGCCAAAAGGTATCCATTGATAACCTATCCTTCTAAATGTTCTTCTTGTGGGTTTCCACTGTTTTCTAACTTTCATTCGTCTTTGCCTTTTAGCCTTCTTTGCATAATTTTTAGCATTAACAATTTTAACTGGGCATTTGACAACATTAGACAAAGCATTCACACCATAATCATGATTAGCAACAGAATTCACATAGACGTCATTACATGGTTTGCAAATAGTATCAGAATTCGCATTAATTACAGTACGCTTAGAGCTAACACTAGAATCAACATGATTCATTTTATTCAAATTCTCCCTACGGTGATATTCTACTTTCTTCCAATGCACATTCTTAGCTTGCGAGGTCCTATTATTCCTTGTATTGCCTTGAGACTTTGACCTGCTCGCATTAATGTCACTGATTACTCCTGTAGAGGGAATGGGAATATTAGTTGGTTTTGCTACTTTTGCATTTTCTGTTTAGATGTGCTGGGATGTGAACTAATTGAAGGCACACTAAAGTTCACCTTTTTGACACTAGAGGGACTGGGATCTGAACTACTTGAAGGCATACTAAAGTTCACATTCATAATATTGGGCATTGAATGAGTTGCATACTTGGCACTAGGCATAGAACAAGGTATCAAGGGATTGACTTGCTCACCTAAGGTTTTAGGGCATATTGTAATTAAGCATTCTAGAAGTTCTTGAGATCGTTTGGCATATAAGCATGCATGGCCAATTGCATTATCATGTGGTTTCTCTAACTTATCCTCTTCTACAATCTCACGGAGACATTCTAGACTATCCTTAAGGTATGAGAAATATGTTTGAATAGCAAGTTTGTTATTCCTAAGATGAGGAGGAACATATTTCACGGACAAAGCATATTTATTACAGACATGCACCTTTGAAGCACCATTCTCCCCATTGGTCATTGGCATTTTCCCTTTTACGACTCTTGATTCTCAATTTCCTTTTGCAATGAAGTTATTTTTTCATTATTTTTGTTGCGAGTGACTTTTATTGACTCAAATAACTCATTGAAATGACGTTTAACCTTTTCATTTTCTTCTAGAAAACTCTCATTTTCCTTTTGTAAGGCATTAACCAAGTTTTGAAGATGAAGGTTTTAAGAATTCCGAGAATCTAAAGGAGGAGGCATTTGGGAGCCAGTCACATTGTTCATTTCACCCTTTAATTAAGAGATTTGGGCTTTTAACTTTATGATCGTGTTAAAATGAGCTCGAATCTGTTCATCACGTTTGCTAATTTCAAAAACTGCATCAAACTCTGGAACATCTGAGGATATCTTGATGTTTGAGGTTTTAACATTTTCTTTGAGATGTTGATATTTTAGTTGTAAATCAAAATGTTTAACTTCTAGTTTAGAAAAATGTTTTACCAAATTATAGGGATCATCCTGTTCAATTTTCTCACTTAATTTAGAGTTTTTGATTTCAAGCTCAATGACACGATCATGGGAGACTTTCAAAGCAACAGATAATTCATGAAATTGAGAAGCATTAATGGAACAATTTGTAGCAGTGTAAAACACATCTTGAGCAATACATTCAGAAATAAGATTCTCATTCAAGGTATGCAAGTTCTTCCTCTCAATCTCATTATATTTTAATGCTCGCTCATAGTCACTAACCTCAACTATCATTGCATCAAATTCCTTTTCCATTCCTTTAATATCTGAATCAATCCCCTTTTTAAGACTCTCAAAATGATCTTTTAGTTATTTAAAGAAAGGTATGACTTCAGTTAAATAGCATTCTTTTGTTTGCTCAAAACCCCTTTCCCTTGATTATCCCAGTGGGTGTGATCCTTTTCTTACAAGTTTTCTCAAAATCTACAAATAGTTGAAAAATAACATATTGACTTATTAAGGTCTTGCTCTTAGTGGCAATAGTTCTAGGAACTAAATGCATTGGTGTATTTGGAGGATACAGATCATCGCAGGCATTTTCCTAAGGGGAGGGTTTGTTTCAACAAGATTTTCATCTTTTTGCTTATCTAAATCCTTTTCCGAAACACTTGTTCGGTGTTAACAACGTTTGAGGCTTAAACTTGTTCAAGGAGATCCAATTTTCCTTTTGTAATCATGGGGTTTGATCGTTATGTTATTCTTTTTACATTCAGGATCATCTAGCTTCTTATTCATTTTCTCCTTAGATGCATCATCTAATGTTCTATCTTCCTCAGTGCACTCAACACAACTAGGTTTCTGTCTAGGTTTAAGAATCTCATTACCATCATAGATTACATTATGGGCAGCTCTAGCCTTTTTAACAACCTCTGGATTTGGTTCCTCAACAAGGGGAATACTATGCTTATCACTCAAAACTCTGTGCTTAGTGATTAAGTGAGCAGTCTGAATGGTATTTCCTTGTACATACAACTTATTTTCAAGCTTGTTTTTCAAGGTTTTCAGATTAGAAAAATCATTCAAAAGTTTTGATTCCTTAGCACTGAATTCTTGCTTAAGCATTTTAACATTTTCTTGAAGTTCTTGTTTTTGCTTAGCAGTTTTAGAAAGCTTTTCTTGTAAGGAGTTTAACTCTTGTTTTAATATTTCTTCTCTAAACTTACTTTTTCTAATAGTTGTACGTATTTGGTCATCCATTTCCTGCTCATGGGTGGTTAACTCAAACTTAGCACACTGTTCATAAATAGCAACTCGTTCTTTATAGGCATTAAGTTCAGAGATAACAGAACCATCAGGGGCACATGCAGTGTATTCGTCAAAAACATAGTCATCATTGGTGCATAAGATATGTCACTTGGTACAATCTCACTTTCACTTTGTTTCACATATTGATCATATGGGACAACATTGATATTACCCATATTTTCAATATCGACTCAATAATTACAGTTGATTGTACTTTGTCATGTATCTTTTGCTCATCAACTTCATCGTATAGTTTTAGTATCTCAGAAATGATTTTGTCTTTGGATGGACCAGCTTGTGGAGATGAAGAGACTTTAGGAGGGACCATTGGAGAAATGCTAGCCATGAAAATGGTTTGTGCAGTAGGTTCATCATCAACGTCAGAGTCGTATGCATCACAATCAGCGACTTGAAAGGCATTCGATGATTGTGGCCTATCTCCTGAATTGGCTTCTCATCCACATCTGCATCATATGTCTTGGCATTTCCCTCGGCAAGAAACAACAATTCTTCTTCATCCAAAGCTGCACCATTATCACGAGCTTGAACAAGCAACATCTTATCCTGAAGTACTCTGCATTCGAGGCGTTTTGGCGATGTGCAGTTCCTTGCAATATGTCCTCACCACCACGCTTGTAACACTTGATCGGCTTTGCTTGTCCCTGATTTCCATTCCTTCCCTATTCGATTTGCAGCATAACCTCTACCAACTCCACCTCTTCCTTGTTCATACTGCCTTTCTTGAACTGGTTGTACCATAACCTTCCCATCTCGACGGTGGCTTGATTGTGTAGATTGGATGCTGTTATGAGGTTGTTGTTGGTGTGTGGGAGAGAGTTCATGTTTTGACTAATCATGAGAGCCAGTTGATTAATGAAGTTTCCACGGTGCATCAGCATCATCGGCTTGTTTGAACATAAGATCGGGAATGAGTTTGTGATTACCATTACCCATGGGTATAACTTGAGATGCTTTGGTGGTAATTCCAATGTTTGAGTAGAAGGCGGTTGAATCATTTGATGAGCTTGTCTCTCCCGGGTTGGTTTTGAACTGATCAAGAATCCTTTTTTCAAACATAGCATGTCTCTCATTCGGAAGAAGGAAGGCATAGAGTTGCTCATAGTTTGTATTCTTCAATCCTTTGGTTAGCTTCACAGAGGTGACAAACTTGTGCCATTCGGGATTCATGTTGTTCACAAATTTGAGTTCATGAATGTTTGGCATGGTCATTCAGATGTTCCTCATGTCATTAACAAGCTTGTGGAATCTCACGTAATACTCATAGACACTCTCATCTGGTTTCATCTTGAAGTGCTCAAATTCATCATAGAGTTGTGATTCTCTGTCTTCCATAGTTAATTGAACCGAGAAAGAAGCATCTTGACATTATCCCACATTGCCTTGGCTTCGGTGTTGTGATTGATAAGCTTGTAGATATCCTTTGGTAGACCTTGAAGTACGATGTTAGAAGCCGATATCGCATCGAATCTCTTTTTCTCCTTATCATTGAGCTCATCATATGTCTTTGGTCTGCCTATTCCATAGATCATTGTTCCATCTGCAGCTGTATCAATTAAGTCTCTTGTAGTCTCAATCGGATAAGGTCCTTCATCAATTGATTTGAGAATGTTGACCCCATTTTCCTTTCCAAGACAGTACAATCTGATTCTTTGAGCCCAAGAGTCGTAGTCGATTCCTGTCAAGCATGGGTGGACGGGTATCTGAACCACCGCTTGAACATCCTCAGCAACAGTGGAGATGAGTGTAGGTATGTTGGTAGACATGTTTAAAGATTACACGGGATTTTATAACTCAATGATTAAACCGGAAATAGATTCTTTCACGGGATTTTACTAAATCAAAAGAAAACCGTATTACACACAAGAGTCAACCAAGTCGCTAAGAATCCTTGAACCAAATTAAGCTAGGCACTAAGTTGCTAAGTAATTTGAGGACAAGTTGCTAAGTTTCCAAATCGCTACAATTTTGACAACAAGTCGCTATGCACCAAAGTAAGCTAAGATGTCAAGTCGCTAAATAGGAACTCGCTAAGTACCAAATCGCTACCACCAAGTCGCTAAGAAACTTAAAGAACAAGTCGCTATCAAAATTGAAAGCAAGTCGCTACCTTACCAAGTCGCTACCGTAGTGGAGAATCCACTAAGTGTACTGTTTGTCGGCTTGTCTCAAAAGGCAAGTCGCTACGGCCAAGTCGCTACCAAAACACACTACAACTCGCTACCTTTTACTCAAGCAAGTCGCTACCAAGAAATTCACTCCGAGAGCCAAGTTGCTACCAAGAAAAACTTTAAAAACACACTTTTCAATCCAAAAAAAGCTCAACCACAGTGATTCAAGCTTACCAAATCAAAACCCAAGCACATACAATGATCCTAAACACAAAAGTACACCCAAAATTCGAACTTTAACACAAGAAGTGAACCAAATAATGCAAAAACCACTAAACTTTTTCAAACTCAAAAACCATCTAAAACCACTAGAAATCCAAAGGTGTGTAAGAGATGATCTAACCATGGCTCTTGATACCATTTGTAACATATTGGATTTCACATACACATCAAACCATAAACAAAGAGGCGTATAAGATGAGTTTTAGAGAGAGAAAGTTAGTGGTTTGGGAACTTTAGTGAGAGAAAGAAAAATCTTATTATGAGCTCCAACTCTCTACCTTGGGAGGTAGAGAGTATTTATAGTCTTACAATAAAAGCATGCACTGACGGTGTGGATCAGGCATACCGTGGGTAAAGACCCGTCCGTCCTCCATGGTGTTACTAAACTAAATACTACTTAACATTAAATAACTACGACTACGAGCTTTCTAACGATTACATATACTTGAGGTGACCGACACTTTAACTACTGGATTTTCCAAATCCTAACATCGAGTAATGAAGATATGACTGCTGGAAGAAGTGAGTTTTCCTCGTGTAAGCATATTCAAGATGATCAGGGAGAGATTTGAGTACGAGATCTGTTGGTGGTTCTTTGATAAAATATTTTATTCTCATCTCGTCATCGAAAGTTATTTATTTGAAATTCTCTTCCTCCATTTCTTCCTCCTCCGTGTTATCTCCTTCGAACTCTACTTTCATGAAATCAACAAACTCTTTGTCAAAGTCTGTTTCATTGATTTTTTCGGAAGTAGTCATGAATGGATCAGATTTGTTAAGTAATGCATCCAATTCTTCGTCAGTGATTTAATCGATAACATCGATGTTGAAACAAGTGTCATCACTGAAACGTGGATAGCGCATTGCTTTATCGATTAGAAAGGTGATTCGATCTTCTCCAACTCCAAGGTTGAGTTCTTTTCCTTTCACTTTGATGATTGCATCAGCGGTATTTAGGAAAGGTCTTCCTAAGATGAGTGGGACATTACTATCTTCTTCCATCTCTAGGATTACAAAGTCCACGGGAAAAATAAATTTACCAACTTGAACAAGCATATTCTCGGCAATACTAACAGGATATTGATAAGAATGATTTGCTAATCGAATGCTCATTTTTGTTGGTTTAAGGCTGTTGTTGCATAATTTGGAATACAACGAATAAGGCATCAAATTGATACTTGCGCCAAGGTTGGCTAAAGCATCGCATTGGATATTATTCCCGAAAGTACATGGAATAAGAAAGCTCCTAGGATCTCCGAGCTTTGGCGGGATTTTGTTTTGAACGATGGCGGAGCATTCTTCATTAAGGAAAGTAGCTGATATTTGCCCTAGCTTTCTTTTGTTATTAAGAAGTTCTTTCAAGAATTTCCCATAATTGGGCATTCTGGCTAAGAGATCAACAAGAGGAACATTGAGTCTAACCTCTTTGATTATTTCAATGAACTTCTTATAACGTTCTTCCATTTTTTCTTTTTTAAGGCGTTGAGGATATGTAATTTTTGGTGTGTACGCCTTGACAGATGGGGTGGTTTTCTTTTTGGTGGTTTGAGTTGGGTTGGTTTCCCCGGCTTCATCCTCACTATCTTGGGTGATAGGAGTATTTTCATTCGGATTTGGTGGTGGTTCGTACGAGAGACCACTTCTTGTGAAGACAACATTGATATGCTCATTTCTCGTTTGTGGTGGATGGTAAGTTTTATCATTTGATGGTTTTGGGTTGGATTAGGTGTTACTTGGTAACGAACCAGATGGTCGAGAGGAATGTTGTTCAGAAAATCTGCCAAATTTGTTTTCAACATCTTGGATAGATGCTTGATGATTTTTCTGTCCTTGCTCAAGTTTTGATTTGAGATTGAAAAATTGATTTTTGATGAAATCATTTGCATATTTTTGAGCAGCCACGAATTCTCCCATGGTTTTTTTGAATTCGGATTCTTCCATCTTCTGTCGGAGTTTTGTTGCAGCGGATTGTCAGTTCGGGGTTGAGAATCACAGTTATCGTCCCTTGGTCGGCGGTCTTGCCAATTTTTAGAATTTCTACCGTAATAATTACCACGATATCCTCCTTGGACATAATTTGTTTCTCCTTCGTTAGGTCCACCCATGGTCTTATCGTCGTACTCAGACGATGGGTGATTTCCTCCACAATTGTTGCATCCTTCTCGCATTTCCTTCATTTCTTCTTTGATATCTTTGTATTGCGTGTCGATTTTTGAGGTTAAGGCTTCCATTTTCTCCATGAGTTTTGAGGTATCGCTGTTTTCGACAAAGGCAACAGTTTTTCGAAGAGGTTTGGTTTTTGAATCTTTAGACCAATCGAGTTTGAAAAGTACTCGATCTTCGAGTAATTGGTGTGCATCGTTAGGGGTCTTATAGAGAAAAATTCCTCCGGCATCAAGGATGCCTTGAGAGATTTCATCTAGTCCATGGTAAAAGATTTGGATAATGGTTCCTTTGGATAATCCATATCCATGACAACTACGAAGCAAATCTTGCATCCGAAGCTAAGCTTCGACAAGTGATTTGTTAGGATTTTGTGTGAAAGCACGAATTTCTCCCATGTCGATTAAATATGGCGGTGGAAAGAATCGACACAAAGGCTTGCCTCATCTCCTTCCAAGTGTTGATAATTCCCGGGGTCAATTCATTGTACCATACTTTAGCATCTCCGGCGAGTGATGATGGAAAAGTTTGAGTTTGATGGCATTGACATCGGTGTCGCCATAACGGAACATGCCGCAAATTTTGATGAATTTGGCAATGTGCTTATGCGGATCGGCCCGCGCACGGCCATCGAATTGACGGTTGATAACATCAAATAGTCCTGAATATTAAGCGTCAATTGCCCCCGTTAATGCTCGTTATTTATATCTTTTATATGGATTTACGCTTGTTTTCCATTGTTTTACAATTTCAGGTAAATTACGAGCATTGGAGCTAAAGAGACGCGGAAATGGAAACATTACTAAATATTTATCATAGTATGCTTATTTTGAAGAAGTTACAGCGTAACTCATCTCTCACATTACGCCATAACTATTAGTGACCCGAAGTCCAACTTATCAAGAGGTTACGGTAGTAACTCCTTCCAAAGGTTCTGGCGTAACTCCATTAGGTCAAAAGAGGTTCCACGCCCGATACTTACGTTGTAACTCTGCATCACTACGGCGTAACGTGTTTATTGAAGACTACGGTAACCACTTATAAGGTTCTGCCGTAACTAGCATATCTAGTGCATTTACGAAGAAATAGAAGGTTACGGCGTAACTCATCTTTTGGTTCGCCGTAACCCGACACAACCTATAAATACCCGCGAATTCCGGCATTTGAGTATCCCATTCCACACAACACCTCGAGAATGTGGGAAAAAGCTCAAGGGAGGTCTAGGGAAGCATCTGGTTGTTTCCAAGGGAGAAGTCACACCATTACGATAAGCTTTAGCGTTTATTATTTCGTTTACTTTCAATTCATGTATTTCCTACCTTTGAATATTGAATTGATGTGCATGATTAATATGAGCGGCTAAGCACCCTTGGTGCTAGCCTAGTTATGATTCCTTAATTGTTTTGTTTGCTTTTACCTTTACTTCCATACAATTATTTCTAAGTGTATGCATGCATAGTTCTTTGGTAGTCACCCCTGGTTGGGTAGTTTTGAATGGCGATAGAGGCCAATTGCCTAGGAGATATGACCAACTGACCCTTGGTGAAGCGGGAGACGGAAGGGTAAGATATAACCAACTGGCGACCCTTTCTACTTGTGCGATTTGACCAACTGATCACCTATCGTTTGGATGAACTTAAGAATTGGGGGTGTAGTGTCTAAGTTCCTAATGGCCGAGCACTCACTATTTAGAATCTAGCATGTAGCGGTACTTAATAACTTCGGCTTTTAGGGGACCGGGAACAACGGGACTTATGACTGGTGCTTTGCTGATTTCTCTGTGGTGGCATCTTTAATGATAGGTTAGGGCGAATTGACCAAATGCTGTCCTCTCGAATTTGACCCCACCTGAAGTAATTGGAAGTAGGTAGATGTAGACATAACTAGTTAGGAGGATTAATTAGGTTAGCACCACTATTCCTCTATTGATTTCCCTTGTACCATTTATTTGCTTTTATATTATGCATTAGTAGTTTAATTAATTAAAGCCCTTCCAAACCATTAATATTCTGTGACAATTAGACTAAGTAATTATCCGACACACATAGCTCTTGGGACGACCTCGGCTTTACCATTTACTACACTACACACGACCGGGTACACTACCCGTTAGTGCATTAGGGTAGACCATAGGTATAGCGAGATACTATAAATATTAAGACACAGTGATAAAAACACCGCATCAAGTTTTGGCCCGCTGCGAGTGAACTATTTTAGGATTTCATATTAAGTATGTTTTAATTTTCTTTCGATAATGTGGGATACAAGACTCATAGCTCTAGGCCCTTTCTCGGCTACCCCATTTATTGACCGGAGAAGCAATTTCGGAGAAAGAGGATCTATTCTCCGGTTCCTATTCACAACATCTTCTCATTTCTACGAATCAGACCGGTCGGACCGCGAGAGAGGTCATCAATGAATATAATATCAATGACCTTACCATGGAGCAGTATTTGGACCGACCAAACGATAACTGCCAACGAAGCTTCACTAAGGATTCTCCTACCGAAAAATACTCCATCCCGATCATATTATTAGAGTTACATGAGCTTAAGTTGTTCCGGAGACAAAGATGAGGACGTTCAGGGATCCGCGTAGATAAAGTTCTCCACTTATCCTCCCTTTTCAGCGTCGAGGGTACTCCTAGTTACTCGATCCTTGCAAGGATTTTTCCTATGACTCTCACTTTGGAACAACAAAAGATGGTATAACAAACTTCCTAGTGAAAGTAAAGAAGCATGGGGAAAACTAAAAAAGGAGTTCGTCCAACAATTTTGCCCTCCTTCTAAAGTGGCTAAGCTTCTTGGGAAAATCTATCAATTCATGTAGATTGGAGAAAAAACGTTGTACCAAGCGTGGGAAAGATTCAATGAGCTTCTCTTTCATTGCCCGACTCATGATTTAAACAAACATCAGATCGTATACGTTTTCTATCGGGGATTAATGCGAAACCACGAGAACTCCTTGATTCACCAAGACCTATTCTAGCATGACTCGATCGAGGCCTTGGAATGTATTCACGGATTTCGAGCATTGCTACAAGTGGCACATGGATACGGATACTGAACCGAGATAACCGACCATAAGGTAATGAAGACTATAACAAAGCAATAATACAATTACGGGAAATTTTTGAAAACGGAGATTGGAAAGAGAAGCATGTAGGGTTGAAAAAGTTAAAAGTGTATTTGAGACCGATTTCGGGAACAATTTTGAGAAAAAGATTCTCGACCACATCAAAGAATCAAGAGAGCGTGACGATAGGATTGAAAAGATGATGAAAGCATTCGTGGATATCTGATCTCTTCTATTAAAATGCACGATAATAGGATAAAAATTAGAGAAAAGTGTTAGTTCATGTTGAAGCCATCTCGATTACCTAGCGGCTCGGGAGGAAGAAGTTGTCCACATTGTAGAAACTATCCTCGAAGAACCTTTGACCTTTTCGAGAAAAGGTTAGCGACGGATCAGCATGGAGAAACAATCACTTTTGGACCAAACTCTGGCGGTAAACCCTCCCAATAATGCTAATGATACTACGCGGGAATTAAGTTATGATGAGACTATTCGCCTCAACGAAAGATGCTCGTGGTTTTGAGAACGAGCTACCACAAAGGAAAAAGATCCAGGGATGTTTTACTCTCCCTTGCTATATCGAAGCTTTGAACATGTGTAGCATACAGAATCTTGGAGCTAGTATCGTTATAATGCCTCGTTCGATGTTTTTCGTATGGGAATTGGCAACTTAAAACCGGCCAAGATGAAAATTGAAATGGCCGATCGATCCATGCAATCGCCATTAGGAATTGTTGAAAATGTATTAGTGAAAATAAAGAGATTCCTTTTCCCAATAGATTTTGTGATTCTTGATATTCCGGAAGACAACAAGATACCTGTCATTTTAGGAAGACCCATGCTTGCTACTGCTCACACTAAAGTGGATGTCTTTGCCGAAAAATTGACTCTGGAAGCTAATGGAGAGATCACCACATTCGGACCTAATGAACATTTGTCTACCCCAGAGAAGGTTTGTGTAATTGACCCAGTGGGGGATTTTGGTGAAACCCTTGAAAATTTTCTTAATGACCCCGGATCTGGAGAGGTTGACTCGAGGAAGGATTTTGATGTTTTAAGTAAATTTTGAGGAAGAAGATAACTTAGGATTAAGTGTTGAAGACCTCTCTAGTGATGTCGAGATGACCCATTGGCAAGACAACCACCGAAAAACAACCTGCAATCGGACCAACCGCAGTTTTATGAGATGGGGGCACGAATCCATCATAGGAATCCCCACTATCTGAAGATCTCATGCAAAATTGGGTTCATTGACTTTCACCCATTTATCGACATAGATTCCCGGTCAATATTATCTCTAAGGAATGCTACAACCAGGTTATGGTAAAGGAGATTGATTACAAAGGAAACAACTTCCTCGGGATTGCAACAAACATACGAGTTTGTGTAGGAACACACTCGTTTCTAGTTGACTTTGTGGTTTTGGATGATGTTAGCGAATTAAGTGGGCGACGAATTTGGGGTGATTTTCGGAAAAACCCTTTAAAGAAATATCTGGGCTTGATAAAAGCGAAGGAAGGACTGGTTTGGTTAAACATTGGCGATGATAAAATTTGTTTTCAAAATGCCAAGGACTGTCAAAGACTTTAAAAATTGGACTAAAAGACAATTGAGTTATGCTAGACCACTGCTTGGTATTAGTGATGAAGATAAAACTAAAGGTTTTGATCACCCCTACCAAAAGATCAAAAATTTTACTTAGGGTGTTTAGAACTTGGAGATGGATACAAACGGGATGAGAATTTGATCACCTGGCTTCAACATGGAGATTGCCCATCCCACGAGATGTGGACAAACACCTGGTAGCCCACGGCTCTGAGTCTAACTTAAAGACTGTTAATAAAGAAATGTGCTCTTTGAGACAACCGAATTATCCCTTTCTTTTATTTCCTTTCTATTGAGTTTTGTGTTTTCTAACCATTTTGCGAGAACAATGAAGTAATTACTGCTGTAGCGTTCTTGTCTGACGATTCGGCGTAACTCATCTTGGTGATTACGCCGTAACCATCATTTTAGCAGCATAATTCTTGACGCATTACCAATTACGGCGTAATGCCATCTCTGTGGTTATGCCGTAACTATTCGCTTCACGGCTCATACGGGTTTACGATTCGGTAACTCTCTCATGGAGTTACAACGTAACTCTCCTCTTCTTTAATTCTTTTTATTTTAAAAACGGTAACCTTGTATTAGTTTTTAAATGAACTTTGTGGGTGTGTTCCCTGTAAACCCTCACGAGACTTCACTCGTCCACTTGGGACACCAAGTGGTTTAAAGGCTTGTTGCATTTGCTAATGCAACCGTGATTCCTGAAAAGTGAGTTAGTTTTATTTTTTATTTTTAGAATTATGCTTGTCGGTATTGTGATTTCAGGGATTGAAGTTTGTTCATGACGGCTTAAACGAAGGCACGATCCTTTCTCTTGGGCCTTCTTCTCTTTGGAGCAAATTTCAGGGAAGTTCTCGATCTAATTCTACCTTTCTCTTCACCTTTATTTTAATGCCTAGTACAAAAGGGACTTTGTACAATTCAAGTGGGGGACGGAAGTAGAATTATCTCTTGAACATTATTTAGCCCTCATTTTTCTAGTTTATTTTGAAAAATTATGCCATTTTAAAATTTTGACATGTTTTTCCGAACCTAACTAGATTAGACCTTAGCAACACATACAACCCTTGACATTACATGGTGAGATTAGCCTTATCCGTTTCTTATATTTTACCCCAAATCCACCAAATTATGAGTGTGCGGGTAGCTTGTAAACTTTAGAACTTGGCCTTTGCATCATTTGAGACCATAGACGAGGTATGTTGAGTTAGCTCGATGTATTTGGACTTTTCAGTTTTAGAAGGCAATATTATAGGATTATCACCCAAACTGCCTACCATTGTGAGTCTATCGATTAGTCACCTTGACTTTTCGACCCCCATGGGAAAACCCTTTTGTTGCACTCCCCTTTATAGCAAGATACCCTAGATACACCCATTACAGGCCATTCCTTTCATTTTTTCACCCCAATATATTCTTTTCGTTACACTTTCTTACACCTTAGCCTACCCTGTAGTCTTTATTTTGGGAAGTCATCATTTGCCTAAGTTCAAGGTTAGAGTGGAAAGGTTTGGAAATCACGCTTTCATCGACAACAATTATGAAGATCATTGAAGACCCCCCGAATTCCCATTATTCATCTCAAGTGGGGGATGTTATGTTATCATGTTATGTTGAAAAAAAAAAAGTTGATTGGTTATGATTTTGTAAAATGCGATGTTATAAGCACTATAGTATGAGCTTTATTGTTTAGTATCGAGGAGGCCACCTCGGTCACATTTGAAGATTGGAGTTGGAGTTATACCAAGCTGAAGAAGAAAAGTGCACATGTGCCCATCACGGCGTCCTCTAATGACACATCTACCTTACATTTCATGATCCGGCCTCTAGACTTCTAAACTTGAACTTTGGGCGGACGGTAAGTGGTGATCACTTAGTTATAGATATAGACTACACCTTGTTTTCATTTTACACCATTTACATATCCCATGTCTTATCCTACCCTTTAGTCATGAAGCGTGTCTAGGTGATGCAGCGTGAGGAATCTTTGGTGTCTTGGCCATGGATTTGGTCATGTATCATTGATTTTGTCCACTTCTCAGTGACATGTTAGTAATGACGAGTCACCCCTTAACCTTTGTCGTGTCTACCCATATTGCGTTCGAGAATTGTTTAGCCCTTAACTCTAGTTTTGGAGATTTGTGTAACCGCCAAGCTTATGATAGAATACATGCTATGACTGTGCGATTGAGTGATCACCTCGAAATTGACACTTAGAATAGTTGAGAGATTTGAGTGTTTGTTCCCCTTTCGTGAGGTGTTCGGCTTTGTTTTATTCTAGCATAAGGGATTTGTAAACTCATATTTTCCAGGTTTTGGGAGACATCTTTATAGGAATCTATCTAATAAGGTCTACTTGAGGGCAAGTAGAGTTCAAGTGGGGGATATTTGATAACATCAAATAGTCCTGAATATTAAGCGTCAACTTCCCCCGTTAATGCTCGTTATTTATATCTTTTATATGAATTTACGCTTGTTTTCCATTGTTTTACAATTTCAGGTAAATTAATAGCATTGGAGCTAAAGAGACGCGGAAATGGAAACATTACTAAAGATTTTTTTCATAGTATGCTTATTTTTGAAGAAGTTACTGGTAACTCATCTATCACATTAGCGTAACTATTGCGTAACCTAGAAGTCTAACTTATCAAGAGGTTCGGCGTAATCCTTCAAAGGTTCGACGTAACTCCATTAGGTCAAAAGAGAGGCCCGCCGATACTTACGCCGTAACTGCATCACTACTACGTAGCAGTGTTTATTGAAGACTACGGCGTAACCACTTATAAGGTTACGCCGAAACTAGCAGATCTAGTGCATTTACGGAGAAATAGAAGGTTACGGCGTAACTCATCTTTTGTTCTGTAGTAACTTGGACGCCATAAATACCCCAAGAATTCCATCATTTTGGGTATCATTCCATTAACACTCACGAGAACGTGGGAAAATGCTCAAGGGAGGTCTAGGGAAGCATCAAGTTGTTTCCAAAGGAGAAGTCCACCATTATATAAGCTTTAGTTTATTATTTCTTTTACTTTCAATTCATGTAATTCGTACCTTTGAATATTGAATTGATGTGCATGATTAATATGAGCGGCTAAGCACCCTTTGGTGCTAGCCTAGTTATGATTCCTTAAATGTTTTGTTTGCATTTACCTTTACTTCCGTACAATTATTTCTAAGTATATGCATGCATAGTTCTTTGGTAGTCAACCCTGGTTCGGTAGTTTTGAATGGCGATAGAGGCCAATTGCCTAGGAGATATGACCAACTGACCCTAGGTGAGCAGACTGAGACGGGAAGGGTAAGATATGACCAACTGACGACCCTTTCTACTTGTGCGATTTGATCAAGTGATCACCTATCGTTTCATAGACAGTGTCCTAATGAGATTTATTTGATGATCTCGTGGCTCTAGACTCAATTGTGCATATTTGGTTCTATCTGGGAGACTAGGGGGGTCTCCTTTCTTCAATATCAACAATCTCTAAGAGAAAGTCGATGATAATGGGTTCCCATTGAGAATGAAACAAGTCCTTTTAAAGAGAGCTTGAGTGGTTTGGGGAAGTTGTAGTCTTGATGCGTCGGCTGGGTCCATGACGTCTTGTCTTCAATACCAATTATTACCTTAGTAACCACGGTAGCATATGAATTGAATCCGTGTCCGCCTAAGGTTGAATTATTGGAGGCTATTTATTTTCACCCACTTTCACATTCATTCTTTTCATTCTTCAACCCCTCGGCTTCTGAGACTTCATAACTAGAACTTTGTTGGGTTTATTCCATTACTAGCTACGTATAAGTCGCCTCTTCCCATATCTACATTTCTCTTTTTTTTTTTTCA
>OU343224.1:69513951-69543222 GCA_910596185.1 Chrysanthemum makinoi | reverse complement strand
ATCCAAATCATCCAAAGTGTTGTCAACAGGTGCAGCAGTACTTTGATCTAAAGTACTATCATCAAAAGTACTATGATCTAAAGTACTGTGAGAGGATTCTACAGTCTTGTTCTTTTTCTTTGCTTCCTCATAAGCTCTTCTTTGATCATCATTATAAGAATGTGCTACAACATCTTGAAAAAGCATCTGATTAAGTTCATCTTGAATAGCTTGATCCTCAGTAGACAATGAGGATTTTGGCTCATCAGTACTTTTCTCCTTCTCAACAGTTTTAGGTTCTTCATCATGAACAGCATCAGGTCTAGTATGGACTCCATGAACAACATACTGTAAATCTTCTCCATTGTGTACAGGTTGATTTTCTTCTCTAACAGGTACATAGTTCATAGAAGGAGTCAAAACCTCAAGATCAAACATCCAATCGGGACCTTTACCCTTCTGATTTTCTTGATCTTCTAAAAATTCAACATGAAGACAATCTTGAATTTTCTTGGTGACTCTGTTGTACACTCTAAATCCTTTGCTGTTGGTACAATATCCCAATAAATATCCTTCTTATGACTTGCCATCAAACTTTCCCAGATTATCAATTGTATTAGGAATTGTTAGAGGGCATCCAAAAGGTTTCATAAAATGAATGTTAGGTTTGTTGCCCATCAGCAACTCATAAGGTGTCTTCATCTGAGGTTTGGTGACTGATACTCTGTTAAGCACATAGCAAGCAGTACTTACAGCTTCAGCCCATAATTGAATAGGTAATTGTGAATCTGCAAGCATTGTTCTGGCTGCTTCAATCAAAGTTCTATTCTTTATCTCTGCAACACCATTCTGCTGTGGTGTTCTTGCAATGCTGAACTCCCTCTTGATCCCTTTGTTGGCACAAAATTCATCCATAAGCTTGTTCTTGAATTCAGTCCTATTGTCACATCTAATACCTCTAACCGTGAGTCTCAATTGGTTTTCAAGTGCTATTATAAGATCATGAATAGCATCAAAAGTATCATCTTTAATTCCAAAGAAAAATACCCAACTGAAACTACTGCAATCATCTGTCACAACCAAGCAGTACTTTTTCTTGTTTAGACTTGTAATAGAAACAGGACCGAAAAAATCCATGTGTAACAGCTCCAAAGGTTCTCTAATAGTTCTTTCCTCAAGCTTCTTGCATGAAGCTTTGTGTTGTTTACCCTTCTTGCACACCAAACAGGAGTGATCATTCTTGTATGTTTTGGAAGGTAAACCTCTTACTAAATTTCCTTTAACAAGCTTGTTGATGTTTTTGAAATTTACATGGCCTAATCTTCTATGCCAAATATGTGCTTCTTCAAGTGATGCCTTTGCTACTAAACATGTAGCTCTTTCAGAAGAGTGAAGACTCTTCATATCCAAACTATACACATCATTAGTTCTTGGTACTTTCAGTATCACCAAGTTATCATCAGCAAGCTTGAATTCAGGTGAAAGAATGAGACATTCTGTGTCAGTGAATAACATAGGGTGCTTTTTATCACAGATTTGAGAGACTGACAAAAGGTTGAACTTGAGCTCCTTCACATATCTAACAATATGAAAATCTATACGCCCTGCTTTGATGGTTCCTTTTCCAGTGATTCTTCCTCCATTAGGATCATTCGCAAATGCAACTCTTCCTCCATAATAAGATCTAAAATCTGATAGAATCTCCTTGTCTCCTGTCATGCTTCCAGAGCAACCACTATCCACAATTAGACGATCTTTAATACCCGCTTCTGGGTTGCCCTGCACAAAGATAAAAGAGTTAGTGTCTTTTAGGAACCCAAGCCATTACTGACTTGTGTCCCCCTTGTGGAGTAACATACTCAAATTCTTTGAGTATGGAATCTTCACAGTTTTTGTAGACAAAATCAAGCATTATCTTTTGTTTTAAAACTTGTGGTGGATTTTCAGCAAAACTTTCCTTTTCAACAAAAATCTCCTTTTCTTTTTCCACAAAATCATCTTTATCAAAAATCTCTGTTTCACTAGTACTTGTTGAAAGTCTTGTTTGTTCCTCATCAGTACTTTCTTTCTTAACCCATTTAGTTTTAACTGCTGGTGTAGAGTCCGTTGACTTAGCTACTCTTTTGGAGTTGTGACGCCTTCTAGATTGATAGTAATTTGATCTCCTAGGCTTTCCGTTCCAAAAAGTGTTTACAGTACCTTGATTGGTTGAAAATCTAGCAGTACTTTGAGAAGGTACTGCTTGAGTTCTTTGAAAAGTATTTGAAGGTACTGGAGGTTTTGGAAACGGTCTTATATGGTGAGAGTACCTATAGTCTTTTGAAAAGTTGTTATGGTTAACCCTATGTGAATGATTCCAGACTGGTTTATTCTCTCTAGGTCTATGGTTGGTAGATCTGTTCTTTGGGAATTTACTTAGGTATTCTAAGTGGAAGTCACAGTGCTTAATTAAATGATCAAGACTGTAACACACAAAACACAATTTTTGACCCAAACTCCCAAAATTGCTTCCTCTATGTCTATGACCAAAGCTATTATGTCTTCTTGGTGAATGATGAAAACTGTTTTGTCCAAAATTATCCCAAAAAGGTTTAGCAGTATTTTGAAAAGGTTTTCTTAAAGGTACTGCTGAAGATGTAGCAGTACTTTGAGTTGAAAGTACTGCTTGGCTTTTAACATCATCTACCTTAGGTGTCTCAGCTGTTTCTTTTGAGGTTTTAGACCTAGATTGACCAGTAAGCTATTTCCTAAACTCTAGGTTGTCTACTCCAAAACGAGAAACATCAGGCCTAAGGGGTTGAAAACTTCCAGTGGGATGAGGGACTTCATGATAACCATTATCTTTCTTAAACTCAGGAGGTGTTTCACTGACTTATTCCTCATTACTAGATGTGTCTACATAATTAATGAGTTCATCATCACTAGTGGTTATATCCTCAAAATCAAGGTCATCCTTATCACTAGATGGGTTTTCGTCTATGTTATTAAACTCCATACCAAAACCTAGGCCAGTTCTAATGTAAGCTCTTCTCTGTTTTTCAACATAAGTGACATGAGAAAGACCAAACTTTGCTAACAATTCATCTCTCTCCTTAGTCAGTTTCTCAATTTCAGAAATTTTACAATTTAACTTCCATTCACTTAGTTTTAACTGATAATCCTGTGTTCATACTTTTCTGCCCAAGCCATTTCATTATTTTCATGTGTTATTATTTTGGCTTCCATAGACTCTAAAGTAATTTAATAACCTGCTACCTCAGACCTAGGCCTTTGATAATTATCTCTTTCAGTAACATAATCATTTAACACTTTTTGATAAAAATTATGACACTTAGAGCATACCTCAGAGATAGGGGGTGAATTTGGTGAAGTGGCTACCATAGCAAGTAGAACAGGATCATCTTCACTCTACATGCTCCAATTAAAGCTTCCTAGACCATCTCTGGATTCCAAGGCAGCTTGTCCAGGTTCCTCATCAAAAGCTGTGCTCCAATCAAACTCTTCTACTGATTCCTCCACAGCTACCATACAATAGGTTACTGGTTCATCATCAAACTCAGCACTCAGTCAACCTCGATAGATTCTCTTGAGCAACCAAAGCTTTTGTTTCAGTAATAGGAATTTCTTTTAGCTCTAGCTTTGGTTTCTCAGTCATCTGTTTGCTTGATATTTAGCAAACCTGCATTCCCTTACAAAATGTCCAGTCTTTTGACAATTGAAGCATTCAATCTTGGATTTGTCAAAAGTGATTCCCTGTTTTGGTTTGAAGTCAATGCCTCTTCCTGTTTTCTTCATAAACTTCTTGATCCTTGCAGTGATCATAGCAACTTGCCACCTGATATCAATTTCTTCTAGAGCATCCTCTTCAATCTGTGATAGATCTTCTTCATAAGTAACAGTTAGGGTAGCTTGCTGTGCAAAGAAAGAGCACACAACTTCATCAGAGTGGATGGTGTTTGTTGGTGTGGCTTGCTGAGCAAAGGTGAGAGTAATGTAGGCAACAGTACTTGGAGTAGGAGAAGCAGTACTTTTAGTAGAAGTACTGCCTCTCTTTTCAGAAGACACAAAAGCTATACTGTGAGACTTTAAACTAGTTTGACCATTCATCTCATGTTCATACACCTTCAAGTGATTATAGAGATCATCAAAGTCCATAACATCCAAACCAGGTTGTCCTCTGATCATAGTAGCAATCACATGCCATGTCGATGGCAAACTTCTTAAGAACTTTAAATTGGTATCTTCAACAGATACCTCTGCCTTGTATAACTCTAGCATGCTGAGGAGATTTTGAAATCTATCATAGGCAGCATCAAGACTTTCTCTTTCACCAACAGTGAAAGTTTCAAATTGTTGCTTCAGCAGATTTCTGTGCATCTTCTTGGAAGCATCATTACCTCCAAATCTGGTCTTGAGTGCAGCCCATAGTTGCTTTACATCCTTAGCATCATGGAACTTGAGTAGGTGACCATCAAGAATAGCTGACAACAGTATGTTAAGAGCCTTCTCTTGATTTCTTATGGTTTTTGCTGGTAAGACAGCCTTAGGTGGTTTAGGTTGTCCAGGAATTTCTAGAGGATCTTCCACAACTTCATTACCATTGACAATTACATTCCACAATGCATGGTCTATAATAGCAATGTACTGCCTCATCTTCATGCTCCAGAGATCATATTCTCCCTTCTTGATGATTGGTGTCCTGAGTGAGGTGATGGATGGTGGTGGTGCAGCTTCAGTCGACATCTTTAGGGTTTGTTGTTAAATCGGTTATTAAGGTTTCTTCTTAAATAGAGTTTCCACACAAGCTCTGATACCACTTGTTGGATCGATGTACTCTAACCAAACTAACTTATATAGCTTGTTAAGGGTTTAAAAACCTCGGATAAATCCTAAGTTATTAACAATGAAACACTGAGCAAACTCTATTAAGTATGCGGAATTTACTTAACAAAGCTAAGAAGAATGAACTTTAACTTTCAATGATTTTATTAATAACTCTGAATCTGGTTGTTATACAGATTCTTAAACAACTCTAAAACACTAATATCTAACTCTCTAAAACTCTAATAATGCACGTACTTTAGGATTCTAAAAAAATATATTCTAATGCCAATCTAGGGGTCCTTTTATAGGCTTAAGGATAACCATAATCGGTTTACAATTCTAATCCTTGTACGACAAGTAATCTAAACAAAGAATATTCTAGAATAACAAAGCTTTCCATAAACGAATATAGCAGTTCTTTAGCTTTGCAATACTTTGACTTCGACAGCAGTACTTTGACTTTCACTTAGCAGTACTTTGAATCTCCAGTACTTTGACTTCTTCAGTACTTTAACTTTCATATCCCAACAAAAATATAATGAGATTGAGAGGAAGAACTTGCATACCTTAAATGAGAATCTGATTTCTGAATGTATCACTCAAGATGTGTTTTACACTGCCACGAATTGTTCAATTAATGCATCTCAATTTCATGAATTATCTGTTGCTCTGAAAGTCTCCCATGATCGTGTCATTGAGCTTGAGAAAACTAACTCTAAACTGCATGATAAAGTTGAACAGGATGATCATGATAACCTGGTGAAACAGTTTTCTAAATTGGAAGTTGAGCATCTTGCTTTGCAATTAAAATATCAACATCTAAAAGAAAATGTTAAAACCTCAAATATCAAGACATCCTTGGATGCTCCTGAATTTGATGTAGTTTTTGAAATTAGCAAACGTGATGAACATATTCGAGCTCATTGTAACACGATCAGAAAATTGAGAACCCACATTTCACAATTAAAGGGTGAAAAGAACAATGTGACAGGCTTCCAAATGCCTCCTCCTTTAGATTCTCAGAGTTCTCAGACTTTTCATCTTCAAAACTTGGTTAATGTTTTACAAAAGGAAAATGAGAGTTTTCTTGAAGAAAATGAAAAGGTTAAACAACACTTTAAAGATTTATATGATTCAATGAAAGTCACTCGTGACAAGAACAACGAAAAAAATAACGTCTTTACAAAAGGAAATTGAGAATCTGAAGAGTCAAGAAAAAGGGAAAATGCCACTTGTCTTTAATGAGAATGTTGCATCAAAGTTATTTGCAGACTGCAAATATCGTATTTGTTAAATATATTCCTCCTCATCTTAGGAATAACGAACTTGTATTTCATAATTATGTTGCTCGTCTTAAGGATAGTCTTGAATGTCTTCGTGAGATTGTAGAAGAGGAATTCATAAATAAGCCACTTGATAGTGAAATTAGGTTTTCTTGCATTCAGGCCAAACGATCTCAAGAGATGTTAGAATGTTTAATATCAACATGTCCTAAATCCTTAGGTGCGAAAGATAAAGCTGTGATGCCTTGTTACATGCCTAGTGCTAAGTATACAAACCATTCGATGCCCAGCATTAAGAAAGTGAATTTCAATGTGCCTTCAAGTAGTTCAGGAATGCAAAAAGTAGCAAAACCAACTAATGTTCCAATTCCCTCTACAGGAGTAAGAAGTGACACCAAAGCAAGTGGGTCAAAGCCTCAAGGCAACACAAAGAATGATAGGACCTTGCGTGCTAGGAATGTTCAGTGGAAGAGAGTAGAAGATCACCTTAGGGAGAATTTGAATAAAATGAATCGTGTTGATTCTAGTGTTAGCTCTAAGCGTACTGTAATTAATGCGAATTCTGCTACTTTTAGCAAAACATGTAATGATGATTGCATGGTTTCTGTTACTAATCTTGAACGTGGTGTGAATGATTTGATTAATGCTGTTAAATGTCCTGTTAAGATAGTTAATGAAAAAAATCAAGCTAAGAAGGCTAGAAAGCAATGGCGGAAGAAGGTTTGAAAACATTGGAAACCCACAGGAAGGAAATTTAGTAACATAGGTTATCATTGGATTCCTACTTGCCGCAAATTTAATCTTAATGAGATGTACACTAAATTATCTGGATCAATGCCCATTAGGAAATGGATGCCTACTGGTAGAACTATTCCCTTAAGAAGTAAACATACTTTGAATAGGGCAAATACGGACACTAGCACTTGCATCTATCCCGATGATTCCATTGTTTCTACTTTCGATGTGGGTGTTCCAATCAATGTTACTAACCAAATGGAACCCATTCTTGCACGGGGATCCTAATTATCCAGTTATCCATTCTTGTCTGTGTTCAACTGCTGATCGTTCAAATCGTTCTGTGGTACCTGGACTCAGGTTGTTCCAAGCATATGACTGGAGACCGGTCACGGCTCATGAACTTTGTGAGTAAATTCATCGGGACTGTTAGATTCGGGAATGATCATTTCAGTGCAATAATGGGTTTTGGAGACTATGTTGTTGGTAAAAGTGTAATCTCCAGGGTATATTATGTTGAAGGTCTTGGTCATAACTTGTTCTCTGTTGGTCAATTCTGTGATTCCGATCTAGAAGTGGCTTTTAGAAAACATACTTGTTTCGTTAGAGAACTTGATGGTGTGGAATTGTTAAGAGGAACTCGTGGTTCAAATCTATACACCATCTCTATCGAAGACATGATGAAGTCTTCTCCAATCTGCTTGCTGTCAAAGGCTTCGAAAACAAAGTCATGGTTATGGCATCGTTGTCTCAATCACTTTGTTCAGAAAGGACCTTGTAAGAGGCTTACCCAGATTAAAGTATGAAAAAGATCATCTTTGTTTAGCATGCCAATTGGGAAAAAGTAAGAAATATGCCCACAAACCCAAACCCACAAATTCTGTTATGGAAGATCTACATACCATTCACATGGATTTATGTGGACCGATGAGAGTGCAAACTATTAATGGCAATAAATATGTATTAGTCGTGGTTGATGACTACTCCCGATTCACTTGGGTTAAGTTCTTGAGGACAAAGGATGAAACTCCAGATGTCATCATTAAACTTATTAAACAGTTGCAGGTTCGACTTAACAAGACTGTCAGAATCGTCCAAATGGACAATGGAACTGAGTTTGTTAATAGAGAACTCAGTGAATTTTATGAAAGTATTGGAATCAGTCCTCAAAGAAGTTTTCCACGAACTCCTCAACAGAACGGTGTAGTTGAAAGACGAAATCGAACTCTTGTGGAAGCCGCAAGAACAATGCTGATTTACTCAAAGGTTCCAACATTTCTTTGGGCTGAAGCCATTGCCACTGCATGCTACACTCAAAATCGGTCCCTAATTCACACTACTCATGGAAAAACTCTGTATGAACTTGTCCACAATTGAAAACCTGATCTATCATACCTCCGTGTGTTTGGTGCGTTATGTTACCCAACTAATGAGGGTCAAGATTTAGGCAAATTGAAAGCTAAAGCAGACATTGGAATATTTGTAGGATATGCACTAAATAGAAAAGGATACCGAATCTACAACAAGAGAACTCGAAATATCATGGAAACAAATCACGTTACGTTTGATGAGCTAATCGGTCAAATGGCTCATGGACAATCCAGTTCTGTACCCGCATTTCTAAATAGTCCCATTAGTTCTTCTCTTGTACCAAACTCCTTACCAGCAACTCCATATGTACCCCCTTCAGAAGATGAATTGAAGAAACTGTTTGATCCAATGTTTGATGAACACTATGAGCCAATTGCTAATGATCTGTCAAATCCATCAACAGAGGCTGCTCCTATACCTGTCAATGAAGTTTTCAGTTTCTATGTCACTAAGTCAAGAAGCGCCTTCTGCTGATCACTCAGTCTCATCATCAATGCCTCAATCATCAAGTGTGTACAATGGAAATGTTGCTACAGTTACAGATGATGAAAATCCTGTTACTCCTCCAGAAGATGAACCCTTTGAAAACATATTTGCTCCTGAATCATCATCTGAACCATCTTCATCAGGAGAAATCGACTCTGCTACTTTTGTTCCTTAATAACAACCACATGAACACCTTAGAAAATGGACACATGATCACCCATTGGACAACATCATTGGAAACCCTTCTCGTTCAGTATCCACTCATCGACAACTTGCAACTGATGTCTTATGGTGCTTCTTCAACTCTGTACTCACTAAGATCGAACCAAAAGACGTTAAAACTGCTATGAATGAAGACAGCTGGTTCAATGCCATGCAAGAAGAAATTCATGAGTTTGATCGACTAGATATATGGGAACTAGTACCGCTCTGACGTGCTATGATCATTGCTCTAAAGTGGATCTTCAAAGTAAAACTTGATGAGCATGGTGATGTATTAAAGAACAAGGCTCGATTGGTTGCAAAAGGATACCGTCAAGAAGAGGGTATTGACTTTGAGGAATCATTTGCTCCCGTTGCTCGTATCGAGGCAATCAGAATTTTCTTGGCTAATGCTGCAAGTAAGAACATGGTAGTCTATCAGATGGATGTAAACACGGCTTTTCTTAACGGAGATCTTAAAGAAGTAGTATACGTTAGCCAACCTGAACGCTTTGTGAATCCAGAGCATCCTACTCATGTCTATCGTTTGAAGAAGGATCTTTACGGTTTGAATCAAGCCCCAAGGGCATGGTATGATACGCTATCAAAGTTTCTTCTATCTACTGGATTCACCAAAGGAGCAGTTGATCCGACATTGTTCACCAGAAAGTCAGGCAAACATTTAATTCACGTTCAAATCTATGTTGATGATATTATTTTTGCCTCGACTGACCCCAGTGAATGTGACCATTTTTCAAATGAAATGGGTCCCAAATTTTAAATGTCAATGATGGGACAAATGTCATTTTTCTTGGGATTACAAATTTCACAAAGTCCCGGAGGCATCTTTATAAATCAATCTAATTATACAAATGAGATTTTAAAGAAATTTGGATTTGATTCTTGTGACCCTGTTGACACTCACATGATAGAGCGTACTAAACTGGATGAGGACCACTCAGGGATCATGGTAGACCAACAAAAATATCGTATTATGATTGGATCCCTGATGTACCTCACAACCAGTAGACTAGACATTCTGTTCGCTGTTTGCATGTGTGCTAGATATCAGGCTAAGCCTACCAAAAAGCACCTTGAAGCGGTTAAACAGGTCTTTCGGTATCTCCAAGGAACCATCAATATGGGGCTTTGGTACCCGAAGGACACCGGTATGACACTAACAGCCTAGGCAGATGCTGATCATGCAGGATGTCAAGATACACGTAGAAGTACGTCTGGAGGTGCTCAGTTTTTGGGCGATAAGCTTGTGAGCTGGTCTTCAAAGAAACAAATGAGTACTTCTATATGTTAGGAATTAGAAATTCCATAGTGAAGAGTCGGTCACCCCAAATATAATCTAGCATAAGTTAGCTCATAGACATATCGTTATTTACTTGTTTATTAGTTCGTTATTAGCATAGTTTAGTTTAGAGCAACACCGTGGAGGAAGGACGGGTCTTTACCCACTGTATGCCTGATCCACAGTCCGAAGGAGGACGTTAAGTATGTAACTATAAATACCCTCTACCACCTAAGGTAGAGGGTTGGACCTTTCACTCAATCTAACCTTTCTTTCTTTGTTTACTTTCTCTCTCTAGAAAGGCTCCCATCTTCTACTTTCTCTCTCTAAACTCTTAAACCATACGTCCTAATTTATATGTTATGATGTGTTTATGAAATCCAATATGTTACAATTGGTATCAAGAGCCATGGTTTGATCATCGCTCTTACATATCCTTGGATTTCTAGTGTTTTTAGATGGTTTTTGAGTTTGAAAAAGTTTAGTGGTTTTTGCATCATTTGGATCATTTCTAGTGTTAAAGTTTAAATTTTGGGTGTATTTTTGTGTTAAGAATCATTGTAAGTGCTTGGGTTTTGATTTGGAAAGCTTGAATCATTGTGGTTTAGCTTGTTTTGGATTGAAAAGTGTGTTTTTGAAGTTTTTCTTGCTAGCGACTTGGCTCTCGTTGTGTTTTTCATCGTAGCGACTTGCTTCAGTAAAAGTTAGCGAGTTACAGTGTTAGTTGTTAGCGACTTGAGCCTAGCGACTTGTCTATTGAGACAAGCCGACAAATAGTACAAGTTACTGGATTCTCCACTACGGCTAGCGACTTGGTGAGGTTAGCGACTTGCTTCAGAAATTGTTAGCGAGTTGTAGTGTAAATTGTTAGCGACTTGATACTAGCGACTTGGATCTTAGCAAGTTGTTTTTTAGCAACTTAACTGTGTCTAGCGACTTGGTGCTTAGCGACTTGTTGTCATAATTCTTAGCGACTTGGAATTATAGCGACTTGTGTATAGCAACTTGGTTCATAGCGACTTGTGTGTAGCGACTTGGTTCATAGCGAGTTGTCTCTAGCGACTTGAGCATCTAGTGACTTGTAACTAGCGACTTGTCTTCATAGAGGATTGTTAGAAGCGGTTTGACCATTTCATCAGTGCGTTTTGTTGACTTTTCCCGACAAAACTTCAAACGGCCATAACTTTTGAACCATAACTCCGTTTTCAGCGTTCTACCCATCAAAACGACCGTGAGAACGAGAAGAATGGCATGCCGAATGAACTAAAGTTGATTCAGGTAAAACTTCGAGGCCTAAATCCACTCCGAACAGAAGTTATTGAGGTTGTTATGTTTTTAGACCTAAATTTCTCTGTAAAAACGAGCATAAACCAATCCAAATCTCAACCAAACAACATCTCTGCTAATCCTACAAATAATTATATGTCCTTACACACAATTGTCTATCATTGTGTCGATCCATCAGTCATCTTAACACATTCCATTGGTCATTGCTTAACGGTTTGGTCTTGATTTTAGTAAAATCCCGCGAAAGATTCTATTTCTCGGTTTAAATCATAGACTTGTAAAATCCTGTGGATACTACAACATCATGTATTACACTACTGACCCGGTAATTTGAATTACTTAAATTGTATGATGCTGTAGACAATCATGAGAATATTTGCTACACTGAACGGTTAAAGATGATTGAATCAGTCAATGAGGATGTCATATCCCCGGGTAAAATACAGAAATGCACCAGTCAATGTTACAGAATGCTTGTGCAAAGGATAAGGAAATTTGCATTGAACCTTATCGACAACTTCATTCACACCTCACATTGCTTCTATCTATGGGAAGTAAACGAACAGTTACTGCACTTCTCCGTCAAGAATTATCAACGTTCAAGAGCACATTATTCTTAAACTTGGAACAATTGGAACAATAACTTGATAAAGATATGGTTCAAAAGGATAGTTCCGCACTTCAAGTGATCTACAACCAATTTCAGTCATTCATCAGTGGGGAATTTACATTAGATTATGATCAAGACAAGACTGAAATGTCTTTTAAGAAATACACTGGAATGGAAATTAGCGTGTTCATAGAGACACTTATCCAACTCATGGATAATGTGGAGAAGTATATTGAGGAAGTTACTCAGACAGATGAAAAAGTGGATGAGTGTCTGGTGCAGTTGAGAGGTAGCTGTGATAAGTTGGGTAATGTATCAGTCGAAAGATCGGGTGTTGCTGAATGCAGAATGTTAGAGACAAGAAATAATGATGAAAACAGCTGTTCAGTTACTCATAACACACAAGAAGTTGATGTAGAAATCAGAAAAGGGAATGAATGTCGGGCTAAATCAAAAGATTGTTGTGTTGAGTCGGGTAAACCACTTGATGATGGATCAGTTGACACTGAATATAGAGGCTCAGAGATGGATACGCTTGAAACAGCTAGTAGTTTAGTGACTCTTATTACACATGATGTGGATGCAGATATCAGACCAATAAATGAACAAGTGTCATATGATGAGGTACCCTTAAACAATCTGATCTTAATGCTGAACATGATTCTGATAAATGTTCCTTGGTTGAGGCTGAGTCTGAGATTAAGTGTTTCAAAACAAAAGATATGGTTGATAAAAAGGCTTTTGATGAACTTTCAAACAAATTCTCAAATCTTGAAAAACATTGCATTTCTTTTGAAATTGTAATACATAGTCAAAAACAAAGTTTTCAACTTAACAAACCATGTAAAAATCCGGAACTTCCTGAATTCTGTGAACTTTTAGAATTAAATGACTTAAAAGCTCAGCTTCAAGCCAAAAACTCGACTATCAACAATTTGAAGAAACATATTTCTGATATGCATGTGAAAAGTAATTTGGTTACAAGTAATTCTGATGATAATGCTATTGATGATATTCAAATGAGAAATGATGAGCTAGCGGTTTGTATGGCCAAATTACTAAAGGAAAATGAGTCTTTGAGAAAGCATCACATAGACTAAGTTGTCAAAGAAGCTAGAACTAAGTCAATGGAACAAACATACTCTTTGATAGCAAAAATTTATGATCTCAAAGCTCAACTTCAGGAAATGAGTTTCGCTATTGTTACTTTAAAAAATGAGCTCAGAAAAACAACAGGGAATAGTGTGAACACTAAGTTTTCAAAACCATCAAACTTGGGGAAACCAGTTATTAGACAACCGAATGCGTTTAGATATGAACGACCAAAATTTTCAAAAACACGGTTTGCCTCCCAAGTTGATGCGAAACAAGTTTTGACAAAACCAGTCACTTCACCTCACTTGCCTAGGAAAATTGATATGAATGACTTGTATAAGAACTCTTATCTAGAAATGGCTAGAAAAAGGTCACAGAATCGCAAAGACGGAATTTTAGGTGCAAGACCTAGGATGATGAATTCTTCGAGATTTCAAGGCACTGCTAGTAGTTGCGTTTCGATTAAAGCTATTCCCATAGCAGATCACTCTAAGAAATCTAGATCTATTTCTGAATCCAAACAAGCTGTTTGCTCAAAGTGTCTGAAATGTATCTTTAATGCTAACCATGATAAATGCTTCACAAAATCCCTGAAGAAAGTAAATGCTCATGCAATGGTACAACCTGTTATGTCTAGGATTTTCACTAAGTCATCCACAGTGCATATGAAGCAAATGAAACCAAAAGCCTCGCCTAGATGGTTACCAATTGCTAAATCTTTGGAAACTAGGAATAAGGATAAGTCTTCCACTATGCATAAGAAGCCTAACAATCCTACACCTTGCCATAAGTGGATACCATCTGGTATAATTTTTAAGGATGCTGGACTTAGGTGGATACCTACAGGAAGGATGTTTACCAATGGCAATCTCAAAGTTGACCGTGAAACCCCAAAGGGTTTGGATACTAATGTCACTAACCAAAATATATGCAATCAAGTTTGTAATATTAGTGCAGGTAGTCCTTACATAGTTGCAGATACTTCGATCCTTCAATACATGGACTGGCTTAAAGTATGGATAACAAAAGGATTGATATCTCATAACTCACGGGTTCAAGTTACTCAACATTGATATTCAATCGGCTATGACGTCTGTTCACATCAGTTCAGGCCTCGTACTTCAACATTATGGTGTCTGCAGATAACACATCAGGCCCCGTTCCTTAAAGAAAAGAAAAGTGTATGACTCAGTGCGCTTTATCTTCAGCAGAAAAGAACTCTTCATTTTTATGACCATTCTCATCGACATTTTTCATCAACAAGCTTCATGTTTTTCCATGTTCACTCAATCCTCAAGTGGATCTACGTTCATTGGTGTATATTCTTATTCACTGGTTAAATCAAAAATGGCAACGAAGAGTGAATATACTACATGTTGATGGATGGTTGAATAATGGTCATACGACTCTCCTCCAACGCCTAATGTTTCACTCACTAAGGATTAATGGGATTTATTGTTTGGGATTCATTGTTTCAAGATATGTTTGATGAGTATTTCCAACCGCTAGTGAATGTTGATCATCTAAGAAGTACAACTCAGACTACTCAAGAAGCCCAATCTCTAGTTATTCCTCAAGGCGTTGATAATGACTATCATAATATTTCAGTTGCACTCATGAATAATGATCCTCTCTTCACGGATTATTGTTCATCTCAACGTGCACGCTATAAATCAACCACATGAACTTCAAGAAAAATGACTACCTCATCCGCTCGAAGCTATTGGTGAATCTTCCAGATCAGTCTCTACATGTATACTTTTAGGAAGAATGCATTGATGTTGAGGAATCATTTGTTCCGGTTCATTCAGTGGGTCAATGTACATCCGATTGTATGTTTATTCACGTTTTGACACAAGTTGATTACTTCGGAGTTAATCATTTATCACTAATTTGAGATTGAAGTTGACTTTCACAAAGGTGTGTTCTTATTTGATAACTTGCTCGGGCTTAAGAATTTGAGTTGAAGACTTGGTTTATCTAGTTACCAGCAGTCGGGGTGGATGGTTGAAGACCTGGTTAACTATCACTATTAGGAGTTACGTTGTTTTACTCAGTGTCACATGCAAATGACGATGTGGATAATCTCAAGAGGTGTTAATGTCTCATACTTTGTTTGAGTAGTGAGTACTTAGAGATTTGCTTGAAGCATAGATTCTTGACACTGTTCTTTCATCATTAAGTGCAAGCTTAAAATACAAATGCGGGGAATTCGACTTCAGTTTCAAGTTTGGTATATCGGGTTTTCTTCAACAGTGATCACTTTAAATTGTCTACATATGGGTTGATAAAGAAAGTCAGAGAGAGTTTCTGTAGCAGTCGATTCTCACATGATTCATTTGGGCTATTTGAGTTCTTCTCACAAGATTTCAAGTTTATGGGTATATTATGTTTTGCTGATTTTGAGGTATCAAAACCAGCAAGGGGGAAGGAGACATATATCTAAAAGCACAACGAGTACACATGATGAACTTAACACTTCTACCTGATTGAAGTTATCCCGGAAAGACAATGGTCATAACCGTAGAGAAACTCATTGTTTAACTCGTAGCCTTTGGTGTATTATTCCAACTATTTGGGGGAAGGATATATTATTCCAACTATTTGGGGGAAGGATGTATTATTCCAACTATTTGTGGGAAATGGTCTCTGGAGACTTTTGGTATGTGTTACTTCAGCGTTCAGTTGGAAGAAATGTGAGAAGAATATGTGGTACGTGAGATGATATTGCTTATCGACATCTTCTATATGGTTTATGATAAAATGCTTCCGGTTAGTGCTTCATGTACACAATGTAATGATGATTCCAATGAGATTGCAACCATCAGGGGAGAGATATGTATACATCAAGGTCGCACAACATATTCACATGATCAAGCTTAATCAGTTATTCCAGAGTTGACATCCGCAGAGGAGATCAGTGATTCAACCAGTTACTGTGATGTCGTTGTCTCTACTCTTGTTGGGTACGTGTGTACATTATGGGCTGATTGGTTATATGGGAGATAACTGGAATGCAGTTGGTAAAATGAAGATGTTGATGTATTGCTCCCCTGAATAGACAATGGGTCAATCTCGAAGAGTAATGTGTACATCGGGGACTCACAACAGGTTCATGTGATCGGACTTCTTCGAGTTATTCCGGATTTGATAACCACTGAGACGATCAATGTTTCAACTTGTTTCTTTGGTGTTCTCGTGTTCTTCGGGGTGCTGAGCTTCATTCAATGAGACCATTTTTATTCACTTCTACTTCTTGGGGAAATGGTCTTTATTCTTATTTTGTCGGTTTGGGGGGGAGCTACCAAAGTTTCACTTCCAGAAGGCTCAAGTTCTGTCGACGATTCAAGAGCCTCTAAAGATTTGGTGGTGAAAGTTTAAGAGATGATGACTTCTATCTTCTTCAAAGTGCTGAACGATTTCCTTATCTCGGTACTCGTATCATCATCTTCTTAAACTATTTCTCTATCTTTGTATATAATTTTCAAAAAGCAAATTACAAAAATATAAAACCAACAAAAACAAAATAGAAAAATATAAAATCAACAAAAGCCCATAAAAATCAGAAAATTGAAAAATACCAAAAATATGTTTTCTTAAGACATGTCTTCTGGTATCGATAACATCTAAGGTCTTAGAAGTGTCATTCAATAATGGCACGGGACTTTAGATGAAGTTCGAGCAGGAGGTGTAAATATTTTTTTCAAAACATGTCTAAAAAAAATAAAATAAATAAATAAATAAAAATAAAATAAAAAAATGGCTAGCAGTTACTTCAGACTGTAACCCGTGCTAAAACTATGGTTTGCTATTATTTCAGATAGCAACCCGTTCTTCAAGAAAGGAAAGTGCTGCGCTAAACCAATTTTCAAATATTTTGTGCACTTATCCTAAAATTATTTGAGGAAAGTATGTCGAAGGACTGCTGTTCCTACACAAATGTTTTTCCGTCTAAAATTCTTCAGAAAAATATTTGTTGTTTTCAAAAATGGTGGAAAAGAAGTTGCTTGAAAAACAATCAGTATCATAATGTTTATAAAATTTGGAAACTCAATCAATGACTTCTGCGCTTTTAAACTTTTCAAAAATGAGTCATTGATTGAGGGGGAGAATGTTTTCAAATTTATATCATCTATCGGGCTTTATTAATTATCCTATATGCTTAATTAAAAATGATGTTAACCTACGTTGAAGGACTAGATGCCTAGGATATGATTTTTAGGATTAGATGATTAGAGTTTGATAAACACATTATTCCCATACTTTACATGAACTGATAAATATGTTGGATTGACTTTTATTAGTCGATTGCTGTTTGGGTATTGTCGACCACCATATATTTGTATGTGTGTTCACTAACGTATGCAGGTATATTGGTATATAAGAATGTTCCCGATCCGGATCCCACAATTGAATATGACTGGATGCCGAAAGGAAAGGGTAACGATTTCTTGGGTCGACAAATGAAGAAACGGAGCTTAATTTGACTTCTATGGAGAGTTGGCATAAATGCAACATAAGAGGTCTCATTGCATCAGCAGATGGTTTTCTTCATCAGCAAATGAAGAAACGGAGCTTAATTTGACCTCAGTTGGCATTAAAATGCAACGTAAGAAGTCTCACTGCATTAGCAGACGGTTTTTCTTCCAAGCCCTACAGCAACAACATAAGCTTCTCAACCACCTAACGTATCTTTGTGCAGGATACCATTTTTAAACAATTTAAAAAAAATAATAAAATAAAATAAAAAAATTTGATTAAATTGTTTTGAAAATGGAAAATATTGTTTTGAAAATTAATTGGACTAAATTTTGAAAATCACCGGACTTCATTTTATCAAAACTTAAGTCACTCAATCATCGACTACTGTCTTGGATTGAGGGGGAGAGTGATTTAAAATAAAATATTTTCAAACGATATTTCTTCACAAAAGTTCCGTTTTGTACATTATAATGTGGTGATCTAAAGATTTAATGTTATGTCATGGTATGATTTTTCTTTTGAATCAAGATCTTTCAAAATGAAATTTTTTCTGTTCTTGTTTGATAGTGAAATTGTTTTATTTTACTTAAAGGTCTGTTAAAACAATCATACCCGACACTAACAATCTTTAATGTCTAAATCTGGTCCTTATCTGTCATTTTTCAAAATCAAATCTTGCCACGTCTTTCCCTAAAATTTTCTAAATAATTTAAATCAACTGGGATCACAAATCTCAATTGGTTTGAAATTTTTGATCGAGGGAGAGATCGTGATTTAAATCTCTTGTCTGTTTTAATGGAATTGGTTTTAGTCCTTTAAAGGCACTCCTGCCTCCATGTGCCAAACGATTTCAAATATACAATGCACATGTTGAGGGGGAGCATTTATCCAAAAACCAGAAGAGCTTTTAAATCAGGCACATTTTCTCCCATGTTTTCTAAACCTTGTTAAATCACTTGGGATCCAAAATCTCAAAGGGTTTGATATTTTTGATCGGGGGAGAATTTGTGATTTAATAATGAAATTTAATAATGGATGATCGATTTGATTCAAAAGTGCTAGTTCTCTCTAATATGTGCTAAACTCTTTCGTTTATCGATGCACATATTGAGGGGGAGCAAATGGTTTCCTAATGGCTTTTGTAATCGTGGATGTACTTCAAAGAACTCTTTCCTCTATGTGATAAAATGATTTCAAATATCCAAAGCACATATTGAGGGGAAGAATTTACCAAGAAAATCAAATGGCTTTTTCTTTGAAAAATGTGATCAAAGAAAATATTTCAAAGTCCTCTTGCCTCCATGTGCTAAACAATTTCTAAATCATATGCACATGTTGAGGGGGAGGTTTTCTAAATGATCAAAACTATTAAGGTACAAAATGCTTTGATCTCGTATCATAAGTACCTTGATTGTTTTTCCAAATGATTTTTCAATTGGTTTCAAGGAAGAATGAACTGTACCAAAAGACCGACCATTTTACTTTATGTATGGAGTTATAAGGATGGTGAGGTTAGGTATTAGTTCCCACGATCCGCCAGAACCGGAGGGATCTACCAGGGACAATCCACTAGATAGTGTAGAGTCCTTAGGTATGATGAAAAAAAGGAGAAAAATGAGATATGGGAAGAGTGCGGACTGAGACTGAGCTAGTACTGGAATAAACCCAACAAGGTTCTAGTTATGAAGTCTCGGTAAGCACTGAAGGGGTTGAAGAATGAAAAAGAATTAAATGAGAAAAGGGTGAAAAGAAACAGCCCTCCAATAATTCAACCTTAGGGCAGTAACTGGGTTCAATACATATGCTACGGGTGGTTACTAAGGTAACACTGGTATTGAAGACAATACGTCATGGACCCAGTGACGCACTGCACTAAACTTACCAAGCTACTGAAGTTCTTCTTAAAAGGGCTTGTTTCATTCACACGGGGAACCGACATAATCTATCGACTTTCTCTTAGAGATTGTTGATATTGAAGAAGGAGACCCTCTCCCTAGTCTCCGGCATAGGAACCAATTATGCACTATTGAGTCTAGAGCCAAGAGATCATCCACAATATCTCATTAGGACACTAAATTCTTGAAGACTTGCTATTTCAAACAATGTGGAAAGTAAGAATATATTAAGAGTCCTACGCATTATCCTTGTGGTATTGCCAGAACATCCGAGTGATATGTAAAATATTAACGATGAAGATGAAAAGCCTTCTAGAGCCAACATCAAACAAGCTCTTGGTGGGTGACATGTGAGATCTTCTCGTAAGATCAAGCTTGTGACAACTGGATAGAAACAATGGGGAGATTCAATCTTGAATCAACCTTGGTCCAGGAAATGAATTGACGAATACTTTTGGAAAAACCGTTCGATTTGCAAATCTTCTTGTTGGGTTTTTGGTTCCTTGGATCAAGAATTATTCTAAGTACTGGAACTACGGACAGATTTGATATAACCACGGACAGAAAAATGAAACCACGGATGAAGACTAACTGTGGCTAGTAGTTTTGTGTAACCACTGATAATGTAATGAAACCACTACTAGTTTTGTATAGTCGGTTTAGTATTATGTATTAGATAAATATGGAAAAGATATTTATCTTTTAGGTTACGTATTGTATTATGTATAGGACTCCTTAGCCTATAAAAGGAGGTCCTAGGTTAGATTAGATATACATATATGTTTTATATCTAAGGTCGATACACTTCAAGGTTGTTAAACCATATCTTGTGGTTAGAGTATTCGTATTAATAATAATATTGAGGTGTTGAATGTTCATTGTTATTCTTCTTAAGATTAAGTGTTAAATTCTGCGTGATACTTAATAAGTTGTTATTCAAGTCAGTTTCTATATTAGATCGTTTGCTCAACTGGGATCAACAAGTGGTAGCAGAGCTTGTGATCTAAAACGAATCAAGAAGAAGTCAAGTTAAGTTCTGTTCAAGCAAGTCAAGATGTCTGACGAAACACACATGGTTACTGCTTCAAAGGTTCCCATGCTTAAGCATGGTGGTACCAAATCTGGAGAATGCGAATAAGGCAATATATTCGTATGATTGATTATGCTCTCTGGGATGTTGTGGAAAAAGGTGATACTCTTCCTAAGAAGGGTGAAGATGGCAAAGAAATCTCCATTGTTAGTGAGATCGACAAGGCTAAGAGAAAGATGGAGATTAAAGCTCATAGTATTCTCTCTATGGGAATACCTAATGAATATGATTTGGACTTTGAACATTATGAGTCTGCTAAAGAGCTTATGGATGCTATAGAAACAAGGTTTGCTGGTAATGAAGCTACCAAGAAATCAAGGAAAAATATGCTCAAGCATCAGCTTGAAAACTTCACTGCTCTGAGTGAAGAAAAACTAGATGGCACCTATAACAGATTTCAAAAGCTTATCAGTCAATTGAAGTCAGTGGACTACAAAGTTGCTCAAGAGGATATTAATCTAAAGTTCATCAAGTTTATCACTGACTGGGCTATGCATACTATTGTGTGGAGGAATAAGGATGACTTTGAAAAGATGACTCTGGACAATCTCTACAACAACTTAAAGGTATATGAGTCTCAAAGAACAACATGCTGGTACATCTTCATCTAGCCAAAACATTTCTTTTGTTTCTACTAATCACAAGAATTCACAAGATAAACCCACCTGCCGCTTATGGTATAACAACGGCCATTAAAATACCATTGTTAGTGATAATGCCGCTGGATGGTGCAATTTGAAGCTTTTCCAACATTTAACTACCAGTGTTACTGTTTTGAATCAAGATCTAGATCAAATTGATCCTGATGATCTTGAGGAGATTAATCTTCAGTGGCAAATGGCAATGTTGACTCTTCAAGCAAGGAAGTTTCTGAGAAGGACTGGAAGACAGGTCAAGTATGATGGTAAAAGAAGAGCTGGGTTCGACAAAAGCAAGATGGAGTGCTTTAACTGAAAGAAAGAAGGGTCATTGCAAGAGAATGTCGAGCACCTAAGAGGATTGAAGGCATCAAGAAGACCACTGAAGAGTCTGCTCCTTCTTCAGCATTGGTGGCTCAAGATGGTCTTGGTGATTATGACTAGAGTGATGAAATTGAAGAAGGACCCAATGCAGCTTTTCTTGCTAGTGAAGCTTCAAAAGAGCATAACTTTGCTCTAATGGCATATGCTTCATCTTCTGGTTTAGATTCTGAGGTATCTAATGATTCTACTTGTTCTTTTAAGTCATGTCATGATAACTTAGAATCTCAAAAAGCTATCACTGAGAGTTTAAGAAACGAAGTAGAAAGATTGTCTATGGACAACCTAGGTTATAGAGTTGGTCTTGAAAGTGTGGAAGAGAAGCTAAAGTATTGTATTAAATGTGAGTTTGAGTATGTAGATAAGATCAATATACTAGGTGGTGAAATTGATCTTAAAGATAGAGAGATTAAGATGCTTAAAGATAAACTAACAGAGGCAGAGAGTGTAAAACAAAAGGCCCTAGAAGAAAAAGAAAAACATGTTGTAAGGGTAGCTAAAACACAATTTGCTTCTGATATGGTTCATAAATCTATAGAGAGTCATTTAATGAAAAAGGGTTCTGGGATAGGATACAATAATATGCCCCCACAAACTTATGCAACATGCACCACCTGCAAAAGAGCTCTCATTTAGTAGTGAATTTAGCTTCAATAAACCTGTAGGTAAGACTAACAAGAATGAATCACCTAAGATAAGTACTGATAAATCATCTGATGCTCCCATCATTGAAGATTGGGAATCAGATTCTGAGGAAGTAGATCTGTATCAACACAGCCCGAGAAGATAGAACCTCTTAAGGAAGTTGATACTAAGCAAGCCAACCTTGTGCCTAGATTTGGAGCTCAAATTGCTAAGAAAGTAGTAGAGTACAAGGAAGTACCTAGGGAACAGTTAAAAAGATATATACCTAGGGGAAACCAGAGAAACTTCAATGGACTAATTTCAAATAGGTTAGGAGATGAGTTTCAATGTGTTAAAAAGGCTTGTTTTTCATGTGGTAGTTTTGAGCACTTACAGAGAAACTGTTATAAAAACAGACCACAAGTTTGGAATCATTGGAGGAGGGTAAATCACCAAAACTTTTCAAAGAAAACAAATCCTCATCCTAACAGAAACATGATTCCTATAGCAGTGTTAATGAGGAATGGGAATACAAAATTAATTGTCACTGCTGCACCTAAATGGGTTCCAACCACTGCTAAGCAAAATGTAAACACTGTTAAGCAAACTGTAAACCTTGCTAAGCAAAATATCACCAATGATACAAAAGAAGTTTTAAAAATTCCAAAGGTGATAACTGATACAGTGGTTGGAAACCATTTTTATGCTGTAAAGGCCTCAGCTAGTTGGCAATGGAAACCTAAGACCAAGGTTTTACATCATGTCAACTGTGCATCAATGGACCTAAACAAATTTGATTATATTGATGCACAGGTCAGACCCAAGTTAGTATTGGCTTGGGTCCACAAAAGGCACTAATTTTTTTAATTTCATGTGCAGGGCAATCTACAAGATGAGCTAAAAGACAAAGGAGTTTTGATAGTGGTTGCTCTAGGCACATGACTTGGGATGGGAGCAACCTGGAGGATTTTGAAGCTTTTGATGGAGGATATGTGGCTTTTGGTAATGATCCAAAGGGATGAAAGATACTTGGCAGAGGCACAATCAGAACTGGGAATTTAGACTTTGAAAAGGTCTATCTGGTACAGGGACTTAAGTATAATTTATTCAGTGTTTCTCAAATGTGTGATAAGAAAAACAGGGAACTTTTTGGTGAAACTGAGTGTGTGATGTTGTCACCTGAATTTAAGATGCCTGATGAGAAGTATATACAGCTTAGGGTACCTAGGAAGGAAAATATATATTGTTTTGATCTTAAAGATGTAATTCCTAATAGGTCCTTAACCTGGTTGTTTGCTAAAGCATCTGTGGATGAGTCTAAGTTATGGCATAGAAGATTAGGTCACCTCAATTACAAAACAATCAATAGACTGGTAAAAGGAAACTTAGTGAGAGGGTTACCTTCTTAGGTTTTTGAGTGTAAGGAACTGTGTGTGGCTTGTCAAAAAGGAAAACAGCATAGAGCTTCTTGTAAGACCAAAACTGTCAACACCATTACACAACCCACTTTTATGCTTCATGTGGACTTATTTGGACCTACCCTTGTTAAAGTTTGAACCATAAGAGTATGCCAAGTTATCATGATGATTATAGTAGATTTCTTGGGTAACTTTTTGGCAGCTAAGTGTGAGACTAGTGAGATTCTCAAGAGTTTCATTACTAAGATAGAAAATCTAGGAAATCATAAGTAAAGATAATCAAATTGATAATGGAAACTGCGTTTAGAATGATGTGATGAATCAGTTTTGTGTAGTTAAGGGTATCGAAAAGACAGTTTAGTGTTGCTAGAACACCACAACAAAATGGTGTAGCTGAAAGGAAAAATGGGACACTAATTGAGGCTGCTAGGACAATGTTGTCGAGTCTAAGTTACAACTACCTTTTGGGATGAAACTGTAGGCACTGCATGTTATGTGCAAAATAGAAGTAAGGTAGTGAAGCCTCTAAAAAGACCCCATGAGCTGTTACATGATAGGAAGCCAATGATTGCATTCCTAAAACCTTTTGGGTGTCCTGTTACTATCTTGAATACCATAGACTACCTAGGAAAGTTTCAAGAGAAAGCTGATGATGGATACTTTTTAGGCTATTCTTCTAATAGTAAAGTTTAGAGTACCTACAATAGGAGGACTAGAATTGTTTGAAGAGAATACATGTTCAATTTAGTGAAAAGACTCCTAGTGTTGAGACCAAAGGACCCAGACGGTGTTAACATGATATGCTAACCAAATCTATGAATTATGAGCCTATCATTACAGGAACTTCCACTAATATTAATGCAGGTACACAAAAGGATTCTGATGCAGAAACAGATTCTAAGGAAGCTGATTCTCCAAAGGAGTTCTATTTGGTTAAAAAGTGGAAAGCTGGTACTGTCTCACCCATCATTCAGAAGCAAGGACCCACTGATGCTGATGTATTGAATACTGGAGGCAATGTTGATCATCATCAAGATAAGGATGAGTTGTTGAAAGATAACTCAGTGTTGGTAGAAGAAATTGAAAAGGAGAAAAGGCATTCTGAAAGCGACTGTAAGCAAAAACCAAAGCACAGACAGTTATAATGCAAACACTGATAAGCCAACTTCTACCACTACCAGGATCAGTGAAACCACAGTTGTAAGTACTAATGATAGTACTTTCTTTAGACCAACCGCAAAGCCATTATTGGTGAAGAGGAGTATCCACATGATCATGAATATGCATGCTTTGATTGAAATTGATACTCCTACTGATGATGAAGACATGGATGATTTCTTCAATGCTGATTTAACTAATTTGGAACATGTCATTCATGAAATTCCTGTTACCTCAACAAGGATTCATAAGATTCATCCTAAGGAACAAATACTTGGAAATTTGTTGAGCATTCTAGGGAGTATGAAGTACATCATATGCTTCCTAAGGTTTTTGCACATATGAGGAATCAGCCACAGAATGTACAAATTAGAGATGTTCCTTTACTTCCCCATATGCTTACTTTGCCTGCTGATCCTGAGTTTGATGAAGATCTTGAATCTCAACCTTTAGTCACTGAACCCACTGCTAGTACATCTGAACCCACTGCTAGTACACCTCAAACCACTGATAGTACCCTTGCAACCACTGTTAGTGCAACTCAACCTACTTCTAGTCAAACTCAAACCACTGTTACACCTATTGTATGGACTAGGGAGACGAAGGGCACCAAGCTACCTCAGGCTGGTGTTAGTGGTGTTGATCATGACGCTGTCACATGGAAGTGGACGGTGACATGATTGAAGGGCTTCCACTACTGAGTCATGCTTAGAGCTGATCGGATAGTGGTAACATAATTAAGACCCAACCTTTGGCAACTCCTAATGTTGAGAGTTCCTTGGAACTTAACACAGGTGCAGGAATCCCTAGCCAACTGGCTACAAAAGGGTGCATAGATGATCAGGCAAGGTCTGGTGCTATGTTTACTTTATCCAAGGATTCACCTCTTGAAGCAGTTTACACAGCTTGAAGTGATGAGGATAGATTGGAACATGAACCTGAATTGACGGATCCTGAGTTAATACATGATGACTTTTCCAATGAACCACCTCTCGGACCAATTCACACAGGTCGAAGTGGGGAGGATATTCATGAATGATTTAATGAAGTGACGGCTAAATGTACCAAATTGGAGGATATTCAGGAGTTTGTTGTTTTTCAAGGGAAAGATATTAAAAGGCTGAAGCACAGGGTATTGGTTTTGGAAAAGATGCGAAGGCCTGTGGTTGCTGCTTTAAGGAAACTAAGGAGAAAGAAAAAGAAGGTGGACTCCTCTCCAGCTCTGAATGTGGAGAATGTATCCAAACAGGGGAGGAGTGATGGCATGAATTCAGGGGAGGCTGTAGATTTATCTATGGAAGAAGATGTTGGTAGTGGAGATCAAGAATTTTTGGTATCTGATAAAGCTGGGAATGAGGCTGTTCTTGAAAATTTGAAGACTGTGGTAGAAGATGAAGTGATGCAGAACACAACCACTGCTAGTGTGTCTGCAACCATGGATAGTTTTCTTGAAACCACTGCTGCAGTTTCAGAAATGGCTATTGTACCCACTGCTGTTCTAACTACTTCCACCATTGTTACAACCATCTCTGTATCACCACCTAAATCTAAAGAAGTTGAAAAAGAAGCTGCAAGTACATTGGTTAATCTAAGTAAAACCTCAGCTAGTTGCACATCCATCATTGCACCTGTTTCATCTATTAAATCTACTACAACCAATCCAAAAAAGAAAAGTTTAGTTTTGGTGAACCTTAAGAAAGAAGGTGACTCAATCAGTGTTGGAAAGGTAAAGGAGTTGCAGAACCAGAGTTGAAGTTTAAAAGTAAAGCTAAACAGGTTGCTTATGATGAACAGTATGTAAGACAAATGTTAGCTGAAGAACAAGCAGCGCTTTAGAGAAAAAGGAAGCAAGAAGAAGAGGAAGCTAGTCAGAAATGGTTAGCTAAATGGTATGAATCACAAAACTATCTTCAAGCTTCTCACAAATAATGATGAGTATACTGCACAAGAATGGGCATTGTTGGATGATGAGGAAAGAGCTAGACTTTTGCGTGAATGGGCAAGGAAGATCAGTAAAAAAAGGAAACAAGTTATAAGAAAGAAACCTCCTACCATTGCACAGATGAGGAATGTATGATGAAGAAGATTATTAAGAATTCAGGAATACACTATTTCGATAATCTTAGTAAAGTGTCATTTGAAAGAATCATGAGATTTATCTAAGATGTATGAAGATTAATAATGATGATTTCTGTCCAATGAATTCTGAAAAAGAAAAGGAGTGGATTCTAAGCACACAAAAGAGAAAATCTGAGGTTCAGGAGACATCTGATTCTAAAAGATTGAAAGTAGTTGAAGATGGTAATCAAATTATTTCTTATGAGTTTGAGCTTAATGGAAGTGAAGGATGTTTGAAAATTCAAAGACTCAACAATGAAGTTTATGAGTATAATAAATTTTCACAGATGCTTCAGTATTGTGATAGAGATGATTTGATGAATCTTTGGATACTGTATAAGAATAATTTTGGTGAAGAACATCCAAATGATTATCATGAGAGACTGGTTTATCATCATTTGAAGATTTTATTTGAACCTACTCATGATGAACCTGAATGGAAAGGACTCTACAATGGTCATGTTACAAGATGGTTTTTATATCAAACTTGTGGAGTTCATGTTTTAACTGTTTCTGGAGAAGTTATTCATATGCTTGTAGAAGGTGATTATCCTCAACTGAATAAGTATCCAGGAGTTATTGCTCAGATGATGAAGCCTGGTATTATCAAGATGTTGTTACCCTATGATGGTCAAGCTTACCATTTGTTGCTGAAATATGAGAACATTCTTAAATCTAGTAAGTGTTGGCTACATCCTCCATTTCAGATGTTTTGAGCTTAAAGGAAACTTGAGAATTCTATTGAATATACAAGTTTAGGGGGAGGATTGTTGGGTTTTGGTTCCTTGAATCAAGAATTATTCTAAGTACTGGAACTACGGACAGAGTTGATATAACGACGGACAGAAGAATGGAAACAAACGATGAAGACTAACTGCAGCTAGTAGTTTTGTGTAACCACTAATAATGTAATGAAACCACTACTAGTTTTGTATAGTCGGTTTAGTATTATGTATTAGATAAATATGGAAAAGATATTTATCTTGTAGGTTACGTATTGTATTATGTATAGGACTCCTTAGCCTATAAAAGGAGGTCCTAGGTTAGATTAGATATAAGTATGTTTTATATCTAAGGTCGATACACTTCAAGGTTGTTAAACCCTAATACTGGTTAGAGTATTCGTATTAATAATAATATTGAGGTGTTGAATGTTCATTGTTATTCTTCTTAAGATTAAGTGTAAAATTCCGCGTGATACTTAATAAGTTGTTATTCAAGTCAGTTCTATATTAGGATCGTTGCTCAACTGGATCAACACTTTTTCTCTAGCCGCATCGAATGTGTATTCATTTTCAAACACAAAAGTATCTTCATGATTGAAAAAATACTTTGGAAAAAACGTTCGATGTGCAAATCTCTTCTTTCTCTAGCAATCGAATGTGTATCTCTTTCAAAGATAAAAGATTTTTGATTGAAAAATTGATCTTTCTCATAAAAACTTCGTGATTGCAAAACTCTTTCTTCAAAACCAATACGCGATTGTTTTTAAAATCAATTTTTCATCAACAGGAATCTCAATTCGATGGTTCACTCACTCCGTGTTGTCTTCTTTGAGACGTTCCAGTTTGAGAACAGCTAGAGCAGATGCGAAACCCTGTCAAGGAGATTCTCGGGAATTATACATGATTCACCACACAAAAGAGTACTTGTAATGATCAAAGGGGAACATTGTGGGTCATGGTACCTCAATTCAACGAAAGTGATCAAAGACACTTTCGTGTGTTTATTGCTAACTGTTGTTTGCATGTACATTTGGACGGTTGCAGCTGATCAGAATTGAGGAGTCAATCCAAAGCCGATGCTCACAGAATCCACACTTAATTGAATAAATTATGACTGGTGCATATCTACATAACCTGGCTCTGATATTTTTATACTATGCTTCTGCTACGCTGCTGCAAATATCATGAACCAGTAAAGCTTCCGCTACTCTGATGGAAAGATGTCATGATCCTGAAAGTGTGAGCATGTCGGTCCGAAAGTCACAACAACACATGATGGCAACACAATAAAGGGTGATCAAGAGATTTACTGTGGCTGATGATCTCAAAGAAATCTCGAAGATCATCAAACATGTGGATCAGTTCTAAGGCCTCCACTGAAAGTACAAAACTATCCGGACTTTAAAGAATCGCTACTAATGCACAAAGATTGCGGAACTTAAAGAATTGAAGTCTACGAGCTCAAGAACAAAGTCAAGAATAAAATGCTAGGATTCAAAATGTAAATCATGGGGTGACCTCCCTTAGGGGGAGATTGTTAGGAATTATAAATTCCATAGTGAAGAGTCGGT
>OU343224.1:69418457-69513851 GCA_910596185.1 Chrysanthemum makinoi | reverse complement strand
AAAACCAAAACAAATCTTTTGAGATTCAATTTGATGCGTGTGGGACAAATATTGCAAGTGATTTTTTTGATTGTGGGGTTCCAAATACGCAGACATATATTAGAACAATAAACAAAACCACGAAAGACCATTAGAATTGCCAGCTGGAATCAAAGGTAAAACCCTTAAATTTGTGCAGTGGGTAGCGATTAGCTTTCATCTAAACCTAACATAAACCCTTGCTCACCTAGATTGGATGTTAGCGTAAAAAACATAGCATCATTACGATGAACCTGTAATTAAAGATGAAGCTTCCACATCTATACCGCCTTCCATAACTTGCAAACAGTACGTAGCTGGAGTATAGACTTAAAAGGTAGCCTACGGATGATATCTAGTTGAACATCCAGTGGGATATTGTCGGACATTTTGTTAAAAGCGAGAAAGATTGAGATAAAGATGTGAAGTGACGAAAAGAAGAAAGAAAAATTTTGTTAAAGAAAATTAGAAAGATTTGTATTGAAGAAATAGATTGGGAACAGAGGCATTAAAGGACATGTAGCATGATGTACTTTAGGGCAACCAAATAATATTTAATTCAGGTGTATATCAAATATTAATAACATATACATAACCAATATAGAATTGGTTTACAAACCATATGCCTTTTTGTGTATGTGTACTGGTATAAAAAAATAGGAAATGCAGTTGAGCTTATAAAAAGATATTCAAATAGTCCCTAAGGTACAAAAGAAATGGTATTTGCGAATTAAAATGTTAAGTAGTTAAATTCAAAGTGTTTATAATTGTGGATAAGCGTTATCCAAATACCAAAAAGGATAGAAAATACAGCTAGTTTGGTATGGTAGTAATATAGTATCATGTACTTGTTAATTTAACTAGTGCCACTGATAGATGACCTCAACGAAATGATGTGTACAGTTAAATTCATTTGAGATGATTATTTTGAGCTATATGCGATATTTGTAAACGTAAAAAAAAGCTGCACTGCTTTTATGCTCGATTACTTAGATTAGGAATCTCAAAACATAAAACGAATTGCTTGTATAGTTACAATTGGTAGTTACTTTTACAACTGGTAGGTAGTCAAACCGAGTTGGTTGTATTGTTACAACTGCTAGTAGTAAAATAAGAACTGCTAGCTATGCTAACTACTGCTAGTGATAGAAAAATCATTCACAAGTAAACATGTGACAATAATTATGGGTCAATAGGACATTAAGGATGGTACCTTGAGAGACCGCTGACAATTTTTGTATTCAACCTTGTGCTTCCAGAAGTATTCAAGCATCCGTTCACGGTAAGCTAACGATGTTTGAAGAGGGTCGTTTACTTCGAGAGGCTGGTTACGGAGCAATCTGTACAATATAATGCACACCCATACCCCGCAATCGCCATACAAGTCTGATTGTTGTGGGACTTTTGGAAAGTTTTATGTGATTTTATAATCCTCGGGTGAGATGCCCACTATCAGTACCCCATTTTGTTAGGTAAAGTTGAAGCTGTGTTTGTAAATCTCTCTTCAAAACTCGCCACCACCGTGAACTTCTTCCGACTAACCCAAGAGAGTCATAAACGTAAACAACTCCAGTGCGGATATGGAGCACACCGAGTACCCAGTGGTTTTCAGTTTCATTCACAGGAAAATACACCTGATATATAAACCAATTGAAGAATATTATAAGCTGTTTATAAAAGTAGTGCAAGATGTACGGTAAGAGGCTGCCAAACTGACCTTTTCAACATCTCGCCAAGCGACAGGGTATGTTGTGCCATCTGAATAAGTTGTAGGTAGTTCGCAATCTAGGATTCGACTGCAGAATTACACCACTGAAAGCCCAATCTGCATCAGCTGGTCTAAACAACCACATCAAATCAAGCCATACATCCAAGTGCTGCGGACATATAAAGCAAATCAAAACTATTAACATTCGGTTCCAATTTAACAAAAAAAATAATAAACCGTGTAGGAGACAAGATAAATATCATGTTTACTCACTAAGTCAGTAAGCCACCCGTGGGTGCAATCCTCAACACATGCCAAGGCTACCCAAAACTCTTGTAACCAACAGCGGCCGGAGCCCCAAGTGAACGTATAAAGTAATGGTTTTTTAAGCTTGAAATAGGTGCGAAGGTAATCAGGCACAGTAACCTTCTCCTTGTTGCATTTCGGGTGTCGTAAAAGTTCCTTAAAAAAATATATATAAAAAAAATAAAAAAAAAAACAAAAACAAAAAAATTTTATATTTTGAATAACATTAACCATATGATAATGATGTTAATGGATTAACAAACAGTAGATACCTCTACAAACGGTTCAATTCTGGGCGAATACAAGTGACTAACGCGACGCGTTTTGTGGTTTCCTGAATTTTCCTGAAAACACACTTGAAAAATAAGCAGACAAACATAAAATATTCATTTCCGTTAGAATTTAATATGGTGCTTTACATCGGAACCGGCAACCGGGAAAAAAGCCTCGTTAATGACACCTTGCGATCTTGTAAGACGGCGGCAAGGAGTAGCTAATGTTTTTGATAGGCCTTTAGGCGAGTTGACGAGAATCACCATCTTCTTATAATGTTTTACAATGCTTTTTTTTACTGAGGTTGTCGTTCAATTTGACTCTCTTTCTTTTCTTTGTATTATTATGGGAGAAAAGTTCTTCCAATGGAGGTTTGTCATTAGGACCTACCACATTTACAAATGACAATTTGTTGGATTTAACCTGAGATTTAGGGGCTTCAAGGTCTTTCTTTGTTGGTGTTTCTTCTTGGGTAACAGCAGTGACATCATTGTTACCGGCACGGAGGCCAACAAACAAGTTTGCCTCAACCACATTCAATTCTTGCTCATCAAAATCCATTAAATCTAAAGACGGAACAAACAATGTTTTATCGAGGCCTTTGTTGAAATTATCTCCGGAGGAAACACGTCCCAACATAGGTGTGTCATTTTCGGAAACCACATTTACATTTGACAGGTTATTGTCTTTGAACTGCGATTTCAAAATATAGTATGTTAAAAACAGCACATTAAAAACTTTTATTTATCGGTGTTGTTAATGTAGATACCTCAAAAGCTTTGTTGGTTGGTGTTCCTTCTTCTGTCTGCACACCAACAATATTCTTAAGGGTTCAGGTTCCCCGCAATTGTTTCGGACCACATCTTGGTGTTGATTATCAGAATCCATTGCATCTACAGAATTATCACACAAAAGTTTATCGTCGTTTATGTACGACGACCAATCGATACCACAATCGGTTCTGATGAATTTTAATTATTTATACATAAGTATGGACATATGTTATACTTGATATGTAAAGTCTAAATGAAAGATAACATACAATAATGGGGTCACCGTGTGTTTTTTTTTCATCGTTTGGTGCAAGTGGTTGAAGTTGAGTAGTACAATCACCTCCATATTCCATAGCAGGACATGTTTGGGTCATGGCACAAGCTTGTACAAGAATCCCAAGGTTACATGGTTGCGTTTCTTTAAGGCAATCATCATTGTCAATGTCCGTTGCACCTTCCGCATCGACGACCTTATCCCCGTTAGGGCCTAGAGTATGACACGACGTGGCCTGTAGAGCCTAAGGTTTGATATAAGTGTACACACAAACGAATATTTGGGTTTGGTATAACATTGGAGGAAACCTTAAAAGTAAATACAAACCTTCGGATCATCAGGATTAACGTCAGAGTCATTTGTATTGGCACAACTTTTAGATTTTTCAGGAACGAAGGCCGCATCATTTTTAAGACCCAGAAGTTGCTGTACTTTTGAAACTCTGCTTTTGACATCCGTAAACACATCAAGTATGACCGGTGTGTTTCTGACCGAATGAATTCCATTTTCTATCATCAAAAGTTTTTGATCCAAATCCACTAACTCACGAATTACAGCCCCTGTTGAAAGAGTGGTCCCCGTTTGTGCACCATTTAAAGAATATTGTTGCTTAATGTTGAGTTGCAATGCGTTTTCAGGTAACCCCTGTAGTTGACTTTCCATGACAGTATGTAAATTTGTTAGGACCGTTTAACATGTGATTTATGTGGTTTTGGGAGGTCTAGGTTGGTGGAAGAAGATGAATATCTTCATCCTTTTAGAGAGAGAAACTAGAGAGAGGGAGGAGAAAACAATGGAAACTTTATAAATAAAACACACTACAAATGACCTAATGCTTCACCTCACCCCTCATGGAGAGTCATGAGGGGTATTTATAGGCTCTAACTTTGCCACTTAAACGATACTAGTCCCTAAGGGCAAAGTATACTACGCATCTAGTCCAATTCACGTAAGTGACGTTATCTTTATAAAAAGCGAGGCTAACAATCTCCCTCCAAGATAGCGTCACACTTGAATGGTTACAATGAGACCTATAAATACAAAACAAAGTAAATTACAATAGTAAAGAACAATGTTGACTTTCTTGAAGCGCAGAGTCTCTGTAGTCTAGATACTGAGGCAAACTTGAAGTTTTCCCTTCCGACGATCTCGGCATTAGATCTTCTTGTAGCTCTGAACTTCAACTGTAACGGTCTAGTTAGGTTATTACTCCCTCCTAACTAGTGAGCCTTTTTTTTTTTTCTGCTCCCTCCTGAACCGACAACTCTCTTCCAAACCTTGGGGTATACTCTTGAAGCACAATGGTTGTCGTTCTGGGAACATCGTAACAACATAACTCACTTAGTATTTCATCCAAGTTGGTAAAAAGCCCCGATGTACACCACACTACTTCTCCTTCTTCAGTCTTAATCAAAAATCCCTTCGTAATCCAAACACGGAAGATGAAATACCAACTTCTCCCTCCTGATGGTTGCGAGCTATCGGAATCATCATAATGTTGTGTACATGCCGTATTACCTTCTTGATGCAATTTTCAAACATCATAGCTTGAGCAAAATTTCTGTGAGAATATGTCGCAGAATATACTCTCAATACGTCTCTCAAACCAACCTTTAAATCGAACCTCCTTTGAATTCACCGGCTAATTGTAATGACCACATATGGAGAAAGCCCGATACGACTAATTTGAAAAGGAAGCAAACATCCCAACTTTGTGAGTTACTGCTTGTTCTTAATTTTTGAACAATCCACAACGCCATGTGACACTAAGCACTACAACGTAACTCCTTAAAGTGATGGTTACACACTGTGAGCACTACAACGTAACTCCTTACCAGTCATAACCAGATTGTCAAATTTCATGATGTGCTCCAACAAGTTATCTTGAGACATGCATCCAACCAACCATCGTCTCAAAGATAAAGAAGTCCACCCGTGAAATGTCACTTCAATTCCGCATCAATAATACCGTACAAAACTCCGTAGTCATTTTTTCATATCTTCGCTTAGGCCGTGAATAATGTATCCCTCCGTGAAAATTTACCATACCAAAATACCACTCATTTACCAAAGATGTACCATAATTAACACAATGTATTAATTACACATTTCATCTCAAATCAGTAATATCAACCCATTTGATTAAATCAAACAATCCGATCCATCTTAATTATACACGGCCCAACTACTCAACGTGTCAGCCCATTCGTCATTAAATGAAAACTCGGGCCCATTCAATCCAATCTCACTCAAGGAGTAATAGTCGGTATAGAATATAAGCGTTTAACAGTTTATATCACTTAACCTAACACACATTTCTCAATATTACGCCTACCACTTCACGTTTTCTCTCAAGATCTGAGAAAAAAAATACGCTCCTCCTTCTTTCAATCCTTTTACCATAACACATCTCAAATTCATCATACATAATCGAGCAAACAACAAAACATCTCTATCCTTTTTGTACCAGATTCGAAGACTACAAGTGAGATGGCTTCAAGATCTTTGAAAAAAAGGGTCTCGGGTAGGTCCATGTGTAATTGTTATGTCATTTTCGATTTTTCTTTTTGAAGTCATGAACGAATTTAAGACAAAATATAACATATTTGTTATAATATTTTTTTGTTATTCGAATATCAATTGGAGCATGCCTTCGAAAAGATCTATGATGGTACAAGGTTCAATTGAAACAATCTTTAAAAGATTGAAAAAATTGAATCAGATCCGAGATTATTGGATTGAATTTTTTCTGTTTTGAGTCTTGAAATATGAATGAAAGATGGAGGATGAGTTAGGATAGGTTTTGGGATTAGATGGAGTTGAGATTAGTTTCGGATATGTTTTCTTTTGGACTGATGATGGTCTTGATGGGTATTGGTATGTTGTATAAGTCATGTGGTCTCTTGGTCTTTTTTTTTTACGCGTAACCTTCTTTTTCTTCAACAGCTTATGCGTAAGACAGGTTTTGGTCCTTATGCGTAGCCTTACGCGTAAAAGAGTCTTAGGCGTAGCCCATTCTTACGTGTAATCCTAGGCTTATGCGTAAGAGCATATGCGTAACTTTTCATACGCGTAACTTCACAGCTACGCGTAACACCTCTGAAGATTCCCCTTATGCGTAGAAAAAGGGTTTTGACCCTTTGACTTTTTCCGGCGAGTTTTTCCGACCAAGATATTCTTCCAGCTTCATGAAAAACCCAGAAATGCATAAAAAGTGCTTCTTGAATGCCCAGTTTGACCACTATTTGACCACAAAAGTTTTCACAGATTTGGTATAAAAAAAGTCATAAAAGTACTGTTTGGACAAGATGACCCAAGACAGATGTACACATGAAAACCAGGACTTTTTGTATTGACCAACAAGAGGATACCAAAAACATGAATAAAACTGTTATACCCACAAAGCGGAAAAAAAATTTCCGACCCACAAAATAAGCACAAAAACAGTTAAAAACATGTGTAAAACCAACATAAATCAACACAAGATAACCATGGCTCGTTATACCACTTGTTAGGACCGTAAATACTATGATTTATGTGGTTTGGGAGGTCTAGGTTGGCGGAAGAAGATGAAGATCTTCATCCTTTTTAGAGAGAGAAATTAGAGAGAGGGAGGAGAAGATAAGGATAACTTTTATTGATAAGAACAAACACACACTAACCAAATGCTTCACCTCACCCCTCATGGAGAGTCATGAGGGGTATATATAGGCCTTATCTTTGCCACTTAAACGATACTAGTCCCTAAGGGCAAAGTATACTACGCGTCTAGTCCAATTCACGTAAGTGACGTTATCTTTATAAAAAGCGAGGCTAACAATCTCCCTCCAAGATAGCGTCACACGTGAATGGTTACAATGAGACCTATAAATACAAAACAAAGTAAATTACAATAGTAATGAACAATGTTGACTTTCTTGAAGCGCAGAGTCTCTGTAGTCTAGATACTGAGGCAAACTTGAAGTTCTCCCTTCGATGACCTCGGCATTTGATCTTTGGCACTGACGGCACAAATTCTTGTAGCTCTGAACTTCAAATGTAACGGTCTAGTTAGGTTATTACTCCCTCCTAACTAGTGAGCCTTTTTTCTTTCTTTGCTCCCTCCTGAACCGACAACACTCTTCCAACACGCAGCGGAGAAAGTAAACTCTTGAACCTACAATGGTTGTCATTCTGGGAACATCATAACAACATAACTCACTTAGTATTGCATCCAAGTTGGTAAAAAGCCCCGATGTACACCACACTACTTCTCCTTCTTCACCTCACCCCTCATGGAGAGTCATGAGGGGTATTTATAGGCTCTAACTTTGCCACTTAAACGATACTAGTCCCTAAGGGCAAAGTATACTACGAATCTAGTCCAATTCACGTAAGTGACGTTATCTTTATAAAAAGCGAGGCTAACAAAATTGAAAGCGTCCACGAATTGATTACAGTGGTGTGCAGTCTTCTCACAACCGTCTGTGTCTGGCACGGACAAACCATCTATATATTGGGCACTATAAATATACCACGGTTGGTTCATTTCAGCTTGTGTTGCAGAAATTTCAACAATGGGACTTGAGTCCTAAGAACAAAAAAGAGTTACAATTACTCATATTGTGAACAAATATAGGTACAACTTAGTATAGTCTGCATCATAAGACTGTGTGATGCCTACCGGTCCAAAGAGATTACAACATTCTGCGTTCCGAAACTTTGCAAGTTCTGACCAAGCAAGAGCACGTGGAATCACCTTGTTGTCTTTGACCCACCAAAGTGAGCTTCTAGGAAAACTCTCCAAAATCCAAATTTGTAATAGGCACACCCGTCATCGTTAAAAATGTCTAGCTATGCAGTTATCATTTTTAATTTGTTTAAAGTTTTAACAAGATAAATGTAATCTGTTTACGTTGAAACAATACGTTTATGATGACAATTACAATAAAATCGCAAAAATAAAAGTGTTATAACATTCTTTGTTATCTAAATTACAGGTAACATTTATATTACGTGTATACACAGCAAAGACAAGCATTGCATAACAATTAAAAACATCATTATTTATAGGTAATTTTTGATTGAACAAAATATAATCAAAGGCTTTTAATAACCTGTTTTCTAAAACAAACGTGTTATCAAACAAAGACATGCATACATTAGTACAAACTACAAAGAATTCAAACCTTGAAAGCCCAAGCGAACCCGTATAGATTGTATGTGGCACTGAACTTTGGGTTTTTCAATTTTACGAGATGATGTTTTACGTGAATATGAACAATATTGTGATCCTTTGATAAAATTTATGCCACATATATTCACCCCAAGGAAATACATTCCGGGCCTCAAAATCATCAACCAAGGACAATAAGTGATTATGGATGCAATTCATGTCTTCTTTCCCATAAACACCAGCTCTGCAGCTACCAACAGACACACCCTAACAGCATCCTCATCATCAAAGCGATAAACCTTTACCATCCTTTTTTAAATCATTAACAAGTTCCAAAAGATCAATGGCATGTACATTTGTTACACCATTACTCTTTTTTCCAGGAAATACACGATCACAGGCTAGATCGTTTTTCGCTTTTGAAACTTTGCCAAATCGAAACCACATTATCGGACAAAATTCTTTCCGACCAAAACTTAACGAATGCTCCCCTATTTGGAATGTTAGTGGAGGCGAATCAGAGGAGATGTTAGAAACATATACCTGGTGTTGCAAAACATAATGCATCAGAGAAGGATCATTCTCGCACGACTTTATATCCAACCATGGATCAAATCTGTTTGCCTAAACAACCTTTCGGTTTTTCGTTCTTTGACAAGCATTGTAACATTTGGCAGCAACTTCAATGTAGAACAAACTGCGATTTTACAATTGTACAACTTTAATTTTGTCATACGTAATTATACAGTAAAATTAATTAGGGGGTTAGAGGGTTCTGTGAATAAGATGTGGTTTGTGAATGTGTGCGCGTGATCTAGAAGAAGATGTTTAATTGTAGAAGCTGTTAAATTGTAGTAGAAGATGTTTGATTGTGTGTGTGCGCGCGCGTGATGGTGTGTGAGTACGTGTCTGACTTATTAGTATTACTTTTATAATACAATCATTGTAAATTGACCATATTATCCTCGTGTATAAATACAAGTTTCCCAATAATATATAGTTGCCCGAAAATACATTTTGGTTGCACAAAAAACAATACATGACAAATACGTTCAAAATATGTACTTCTGTTGTACCTTTGTCGGACACTTGGCACCATATGCATGGTTGGCTACAAGAAAGTCGCTGGGCAACATGTCCATTTCCGTAAGGCAAAAAAGCGTGGTTCATAAAGTGATATGCACCAGGGCGCGCGGTCTATTTGACCAATTTTCCCTAGTAATAATCATGTATTTCCTTATTTAACTGTTAGCGCCAACATTTTTGGTATGCAAGATGTGAAAGGTATAGTTGACGTTTAGAAATCAAATATAGGATTTTAGTTGATATGTAATCAACAAAGGTGGGAGATCAAGAATCAGAAGCTACATTTGGTCAGTTTTTTATGAATATTCTTCATTCTTCTAGTTCCATGATCCTATATATATAAAAAGGTTTAGAAAACATTAGATCTCTTTGCTATTTGACTTGCCTCCTAGTATATTAAAGTGGGTTTGATGATCTGCTTATAATTTAAGGATCAATATCAGATAGATAAGATAGATTTTTGACAAGATAGGACGTAAAAGGCATAGCTGGAAAAGTAGGCGAGTCAACAGCGGTAACGGGTCAAAACCTATGCAGGTCAAAAGAGGTAAATATATGTAGTGATGAGTGTGGGCCAAACGTCATATATAATTCAAGAGTTTTTAAGCCCTTCAAAGGTAAATTTATGCTCACTTTAACTTGTTTATGAAAAGATATAACCCAAATCAATTCATTCATCTGAAAGTGAGCACAATTTGTCAACACAACTTCAATATGAATCCATAGAGAAAATTAAAGAATGCCACATTAAAAAAGATTTAAGAATAGATAAATAAGAATACCAACGATGGAACGCAAGACACAAGTGTTTTCTGAAAACAACATAGTAAATGAAATCAAGGACTGAATGGTATTACATACTTGTTCTTTTAACAGTGATCTTAAGGTTCTTGTTGACAGGGATATATAAGCATTACACACACCCGTGTCTTCCATTAAAGAAGTGCCATAAGTGAACATTGCCGCAAAGTGTCCAATGCATACTGTTACATTACAAAGAAATTAGCATGATAGTTGTGTATAATCATAAAAAAAAATGTAGACATATATATATTGAATGAGTAACGAAAATAATGATACCATAGAAGATGCTGGAAATGTTCTTTCATAACATGACAAAAAGGCTGCGGAATGATGTCTCCCATGCCAATTATATTGATGTTTGCTCAAGAAATCCATTTGTCCTACTTGCATATTATATGAACCAGTTTTAGCCTCTCAGCAAATAATAATAACTTTTAGGTAGCATAATCCGAATAATCACCGATACTATTCTGGCTTAGCAGGTGTACTTCCAGATGACTTTACAGAAGATAACCTTAACTGGAAATTAGCAGTTTGAGACAACTGGTCTATACTCACTCCGCTGGTATTTTAAGATCATCTAAAGAGACCTGGTTAGGAGGATCCTATTCCGCCTTATAACATGGTCAGATGCCTGCAACCACTTTTGCTATCTCATTTCATTTGTTTCCAAACATCTTTAGGGCCTGCAATTAATTTTTAGATCGTATGAGACGATCTTATCAGCTATTCCTAACTGTAAGCACATGACTGGTGGCACTATAAACTCCAACCCCAATATGCACCCCAAAAAAATAAAACGTGGTCCCATTTACCTCCATGTGAAAGATTATTACCTAATCTACTTTCTCATTGTAAAAGACCTAGGTACAATGGCTGATGGCTCAAGCCATAACCGACAGCCCGAGTCTATGGCGCGACAAACCATACCCTTTCTCGGCTGTTAGCCTCTCACGCCACCACCAGCAGCCCAAGCGGTGGGATTTGCTTCTTTTTTTTTAGATCCGTTTTTTCTCCTTTTTAAACGTTTGTGGCGATAGTTATGGCTTTGTGTTAAAAATTAAAGAAAAACAAGAAAGAATTAGACACATGTAGAAAAGGTGGATGAAGATGCAGAGGTAGAAGAAGAGCCTGAGGTTGAAGATAGTCAAATATAACATATTATAAAAAGGGGCAATTTCATATTTACCCAACTTAAACATGATAATGTCATATTTACCCAAAACATGCTTTAAATTTATTGTACATCATGCATTCAAAACTTGTATTTTGGGTATATATATTTTGGGTATATATGACATTTTCATGTTTAGATTGGTTAAATATGTAATTATCCCTTATAAAAATGCAATATGAAACCCTATTATTTTGTGGACTTGAACTCTTGATAGGCCTAATAATGTGAGCCCACTATACATTTTTCTATAACTTGTCTTTCATCTTTTAGTTCATGATATTTAAAGTTTTAAAAACATGTAGAGAAATTTATATATTTGGTTTGACTCTATGAATATTTTACATCTTTTTGTAATATTTTATTGGCCGTTTATATCATTCTTTCCTTAAATTTAAACTGAATTAATTTTGGCATCAACTAATTTTTGTCCATCGTTTATGTATTTTTTGATTATTGAAATTTTATCTTTAGTTTAATTTGTTGTTTTATTTGAATAAATGAAGAAAAACAAAAATTGTGGGGTTTAGAGGTGCACTATGGCATCAGATTTTGGTGTAATATGAGGGAGGGGTGTTTTTGAAAATGTGCTGAGTTGGCACAATTTTTTTCACAGCACCACCCCACGGCATCAAACGCTCTAAGGATTTATAATGGAATGTTTTTTTCCTGACTTGCAACAAATGAACCAGTGGCTTGATGCAAAAATGAAAAGTAAGCGGTATCTTTAGCCGAACTTGAATCAATTTAAATATGATACCTCTAATAAGAATGGATCCACACGCTATTGCTGCCCCATAATGACCCTGCACATATGTAAAAAGGACGAGTTTCATGTTAGCTCAAAATGGAATTTTCATTATTTTTTAAAAAAAGGTTCTCTGATCTTTACCTACATGAAGTCCTATTAAGTATTAACTAATAATCATATAATTACTTGCACATTTTAAAATTAACAATGGGTTAGCTATAGGATCCTCACAACACAAATAGATTGGTATAAATATGTATAGTTTGTATTTTGGGGTAATATGAATTCATTATACAACATCAAGATTTATAAGCCATACAAAAATTGTAGCATATGGTTTATGTTGAGTTCAAACAATACAGAAATACTTTTTAATATGAATTCCCTCAAAATATGGCGTCCTTAACAAAATCATGAATTTTTTATACCTTATCTGAAGCTTTATAAAAACACCACAATGCTGATGCAAACAGCATATCAATAACAAATGTATTAAAAGCATATTAGCAAGAAATGTATTAAAAGCAGCGGTAATGATAGTGACAGCTATAAAAAAAACCAAATTTTCAATTTTCCTAGTTTTCAAGCAATCTCTTTAATTAGTTAACCACCTTTTGCAACATATATTATGAAGCAGTATCACAAATAATTAAAACAAATGGTGAAGAAATAAGAATCGCACATCTTCACTTTCTCAAATATCCGGAATTAATGCGTATGCTTATTTTATTAATTTTTATGCGTAATATACTTACAAATTTGGCTCATTATGCGTAATGTGACCGTGTAACAAGTTCTAGAGGTCAAAGTTTGAAAAATGACATAAATGGTTAAAATTGTGGCTGCATTGACTTTCCACAGTCATCCATTGACTTTATTTTAAATCCGTTTTTAACTTCGTTTTTATCCGTTTTGTTAAGTTTTTGTAGTTTTTCTTCGTTTTGTGCGTTTTTATGGGTTTTTCATCCGTTTTCTTACATTTTTCTTAATTTTTTGTCCGTTTTCTTACGTTTTGTGAGTTTTCATCATTTTTGCTCCAGTTGTTCGGCGGCGTTTTGTCAGATTTCCTTATGTTTTTTATGATTTTTGCAGTTTTTCATCCGTTTTGTCAGTTTGTTCTTACGTTTGTATCCGTTTTCCTTATGTTTTTTATAGGTTTTTTGCCTGCATTTTCTTAAGTTTGTCTAGTTTTCTTACGTTTTATGCATTTTCTTCGTTTTGCGGTTTTCATGTCCGTTTTGTCCGTTTTCTTGCTACGTTTGTATTTTCTTTCGTTTTTGCAGTTTTTCATCCGTTTTATCCGTTGTTCTTCACGTTTTATCCGTTTTCCTTATGTTTTGTCGGTTTTTGCATGTTTTCATCCGTTTTTGTCCAGTTGTTCTTACGTTTTATCCGATTTCCTTCACGTTTTTCTCCGGTTTTACTGTTTTCATCGTTTTGTCCCGTTGTTCTTACGTTTTGTCCGTTTTCTTACGTTTTCTTTATTTTCTTTCGTTTTTGCGGTTTTTCATCCGTTTTGTCGGGTTTTCTGCGTTTTGTACATTTTCTTTCGTTTTTGCGGTTTTCATCCGTTTTTATCAGTTGTTCTTGCTTCGTTTTAATAGTTTCCTTATGTTTTTCAGTTTTGCTTTTGTTTCATCCGTTTTTGTCGTTGTTCTTATACGTTTTTGTCCGTTTTCCTTATGTTTTTATCAGTTTTTTTCGCATTTTATTCAGTTTTATACATTTGTTCTTACGTTTTGTCCGTTTTCCTTATGTTTTTTATGGAGTTTTTTGTATGCATTTTTTTTCACGTTTTGTCCGTTTTTCTTACGTTTTTGTACTATTTTAAACAATATTTTGAAAAAAATATTTAGAAAAAATAAAAAAATTTCAAATTTCAAAAAAAATTGAATAAAAATTTCAAATTGAATAAAAAATTATTTTCAAATATATTTTTTAAAAAATTTGAAAATTTCAATTTTTTAAGATTTAAAAAATATGTTTTTAAAAATATTTTTTGAAGATTTTTATAAAAATTTGAAAATATTTTTCAAGATTTTTAAAATTTACAAATTTCAATTTTTTAAAAATTTTTTGGAATTTTTTTTTCAAATTTGAGAAAAATTCCAATTTTTAGAAAATTTTTTCCATTTTGGAAAAAATTTTCAATATGTTTAAGAGTACAAAATGTAAAGAAGCGGAGAAAACGATAAAAAAGGAAAACGGTGCTTCGCGCATGAAACAGTTCACTGATAAACGCATAAAGAGCGGACACCAAAATCATAGAACTAACGGATGCTAACGGATGGCTTTGACCTAAAAGAGACAAAACGTAAGAAGCGGTTTCAAAGGGGAACTGGACAAAACGTAAGCAAACGAAATAAAGAATCAATGGATGACACATGAAAGTCCGCCTTGCCACAGGGGCCGAATTTATGTCAATTTTAAACTTTTGACACAGTAACTTGTTAGTTACGGTCACATTATCTAATGAGCCAAGTTTGTAAGTATATTCGTACAAAGTAATAAAATAAGTATATTCATTACATCATTTATATTTGAGAAAGTTTATTCATTTGTATATCTGATACCGGTACACCACTAAAACAAATGACTATTGTCGAAACTATGGATCTCGGCTAGGTGTTATTTGAAGAATTCAGACTGGATGTCTTTGGAATTGTAACCCTACCGCTTCATTTGGTTGTTAAATTTATGGGCCGGTTATTGAAATGAATACCCAAAATTTATTATGGTATAAGCAAAAACTAAAAAATCTAAAATATCCGATTAACTTAGAACCCAATGATTGTTTAAGCTCTAATATTAGTAAAAAAAAATCTAAAATATCCTATTAACGGGTGAGATGTCATCTTTTTCTTCTTACCATTGTCAATTCAGGTAGTTTCCTACCTCACATTTTGAAACAAACCAAATGTTTTTAATCATCGCATATAAATCTCTATATTTATGCACACTACACATGCAAATAATGCAAAGCAAAAAAATATGTTTACAAACTTAATCATTGATGATACGAATAATAGCTTGGACAAACAGACTTACCCAAAATCATGGCAGCCTCCATCAAAATTCCGTTGAGATATCATATCCATTAGACCAAAACTTCCAGCACCATAGACCATGCCTATCTTCCTATTCACCTGTAATTAACAAAACAAACACCAAGTCACCAACTTCAACCAAGTCAGTAATACTCATTGATACAAAAATTAAACATTACTTTCATAACAACAAACCAAATTTTATATATCTTTTTTTAATGGGTCATTTGCATATATATCCCTCCAAAGATGCAAAATTGCATATATATCGTTTGCATGCATAAAATTCATTGTACTATGTGCATAAAAAACTTGTAAGAAGAATATATATGGAATTATTCACCTTTGGAGGGATATATATGCAATTCCCCCTTTTTTGAATCTATGGTGCATCACCAACAACATTGACATATCCAATTCAAATCACTTTGTTGAAAATTGAAACCATAAATCTTTGTTATGTGAATACCTTGATTTATAAGTGATTTGATTTTTCGAAATGTAATCACACCCTCATCAACACGAAATCTGTGATATAAATTATCAAGATAAATGTTACAATTTTTTGGATAATATATCAAAAAAAATTTGGTGCAAAGGTGACAGTATTATATTAAACTCCAAAATATTTATAATTTGATTTTTCGAAATGTAATCACACCCTCATCAACACGAAATCTGTGATATAAATTATCAAGATAAATGTTACAATTTTTTGGATAATATATCAAAAAAAATTTGGTGCAAAGGTGACAGTATTATATTAAACTCCAAAATATTTACATCATAAGAATAAGAGACAAGATTTGGATATCACCCAAATCTGATACAGACTGAAACATACACTGAACATACACAAAAATAACCAATAGTGCAGTTATCCGATATCAGACATAACCAACATCAAGTCTGACAAAACTAAAATCTGATAGACCAAAACAGAGCAATTCTCCACTTCACCTTATCAGCCATACTATATCAATGTTACAATTTTTTGGATAATATATCAAAGTTACATATTGACAAAATAGTGTGTTTACCTAATTTGCTCAATTTCTTCATCGTGGCCGGAATATTTTGCCATCAATAAGGTGGCCAGAATATTATGGGGGTGGGGGTTTTATTTGTATATGTAAATGGAAACAAAGTGTGTACCTGCGACCTCAAATCATTAATCAAAATATGTAAACTAGAATCACAATTTTGCTTTATGTACCTGGTGTGACATTGTTTCTGTGATGATTTGAGGTTTATTGATGGTTTTAGGGTGTGGGTTATTGTATATGTTTAGTGATTGTGTGATATGATTGAATTTAAAAATTTCGGTTTAATAAAAAGGCGAAATCAGAGGGAGAAAACATTCCTTCAACCATTTGGTTGAATTTTTCATCCACAAAATCTTTTGAAAATATTTGACAGCTTTCTATTTTGAAATATTTTTTGTTTTTAAAAATAGCAATCACACTTGTGTTTTATATAAGTTGGGATTGTTGATATGGTTTTATAGTCAAAAAGTAAAGTAAAGTAACTCCCAATACCGTTTTCTACGTGTTATGGGTCCCAATACCGTCTTCCACGGTGTATGGGGAGGTTGAGACGTAGACAACCCTACCCATACATAAGGTAGAGAGGCTGCTTCCGGTTCTACCAAAGGTAGAAAAAGATCTCCGGCCTTGCAAGGGGTGAGGATCGAACCCTTGGCCTCTGTCTCCAGAGGCAAGGATGTTAACCACTTGATCCAACCTTGCTCTTATATGGTTTTATAGTCCTTTGAGGTAATTGATATGAACATTGGCAGCCGTGATTATTTGGTTCATTAATATTGGTAGTTTTGATATTTTTTTAAAAAATATATATTAAACACTTTCACTTTAAAGTCCTCACTAGGTACACTCTGGGGTGGCTAGAAAAAGGGTCGGAAACGGTTACGACCATGTACATGTGAGTCAGAGGCCCGCCCTTCCCGAGTACCTAAACTGGGTAAACATTATCAGTTTACACTTTTATGTTTACTTTTAACATGAAGTCGTAGCCCTTGCCAACAAATCTTTTCGTGATTGCTCTTTGAAACATAAAATGTTTAGGCAAGGTGTTCTATACAGGAGATCCGCGACAAGAGCATGATTTGGTTTTAAGGGAATTTTTGAGGTAATTAAACTAGGTTATGTTGAGCTTAATATACAGCTAAATTATCTATTGGTCGGCTATCTTGTTCAAAGGTTTTAACTCTGTTATGTTTGGATTTTTATTGATTAACATTATGAAATTGAATTGTCATAATTGGTTGTGACATTTGCTTAGATAAATTGAGGTGCTTGGGAATCTGAGAAAACGATAACAATCAACATAAGGAGGGGATCATTTTGTTGAATATTCCTTAGTAAGTTGTCAACTTTTGAATCTTTATATATACTAACAAAATTAAGAATTGTCATAGGTATCCCTAAAACATACAGCCGTAGGCACAAATATTGAGGACTTGAGATGAGTTTATATTGCTTTAGGCTGACCAGACTTGAGTTTATATTGTTTTAGCCAGACGTTGATTGTGTATATGCTTTTTTATACGGGATTTCATATGATAATTTGGTGACCTGATACACATGAATCATCTGATTTGGTGAGTAATTTTGTTCGTTATATGCAGAGGATCAACTCTTTATGTAGTTCCAGGGAAGCTCACCTCATACACCAACTTCATTCATATTTATGTGATTATGGGACTAAATTAATTAGGTAGGATGATTAGACCTGTTTGTCATGGTTTTAGATAGAAGGATTGTCTGCTTATATCGATCTTGTATTTGAATGGTATTCATTATTTAGTAATTGTTAATCTAGCAAAATGGATGCAAAGTGCTTAAAGGTAAGCAGGTCCTAATGAGTAATCAATTCACAGATAATAGCTATGGCTCCTAGTTTAGAATGTTTTGATTGAACTCGGCATTGTAAGTTAGTTCTTTTATAATGTTTAGGCGTTTAGCACACTGCATTTGGTGAAATGTTATATGCAAACTGGTTTGTCTCTTCGAAACCTTTATTTATTTATTAATTTGCAGTAGCTCTTTTCATTTTCACAGGGAATTACTCCAAAAAACATACTTTTCATACTCCTAAGCATAGCAAGACTATCAAATGAGCTTCTAACATTTCGCCTTAAGCGAGAAATAAATAGTACACAACGGTAGATTCAATTCATCTGTAGACTGGTATTCAGATGTGTGCGATGGTATCAAACAGATAAACAGAGCAACAAGTTCCTCTTTATTCAAGAATCAAAGTAAAATAGTCGGCACAGTTTGAACAATAATAATCAAACTGTCACAAGACTTAGAGAAGAACAAATGATCAAAGATACAAGACAAAAATAGATCAATAGATCCTAGTACATAAATATTTGGAGGGAGAGAGATATAGCAGTCAAGAGAAGACTGCGTATCTTGGATGATAAAACCCTAGAGAGGGACCACTGATATATAGCAACCAAAGAGACAAAGACCCCCCTCTATCTTTCTAATAAACTTCATAAGGAGCACATCTTTAGATTTCTTCATAAACAAGAATAGAGAATGTCCATAACAAGTCCCTCATAATAATCCTGCACAAACAACACTAAGTGAGAGAGTAATAAGGACATATTTGGGACATAGATTACTTAGGTGTTTTGGAACATTCCCCCTTAATCTGTTTCCTAAATATGTCAAATAGTTTCAGTTTTTCACAAAGGAATTTGTGTTGATACACAAAAAGATGCTTGGTAAGAATGTCTGCAGTTTGGTTTGAGGAGCCAATTTTGATGGCACTCAAGACACCTTTTGCAATTTTTTCTCTGATAAAATGGACATCAATTTCAAAGTGTTTGGATCTCTCATGGAAAACAGGGTTGACAGCAAGTTGTAAAGCAGATTTGTTATCACAAAACAAGTTAACAAGAAGATTAAGATCAACATTTAGATTCTTTAGGATTTTTTGAACCCAAATGATTTCACAGTACAGGCAGCCATGGATCTATATTCAGCTTCAGTTGAAGATTTTGAGAGAGTGTTTTGTTTTTTGCTTTTCCATGATATCAAACACTTATTAAAGAAAACACAGTATCCAGTAACAGATTTCCTGGTTTTAATACATTTTGCCCAATCTGCATCACTATACCCTTCAAGAACATTATTAAGACTGCTATGATCATACCTTAGACCTTTACCAGGAGCACCTTTTAAGTATCTTAGCACATTTAAAGCGGAATCCAAATGAGACCTTAAGGGAGTATGCATATGTTGTGCTAGACAGTGAACTGAATATGATATGTTAGGTCTAGTATGAGTAAGATAAATCAGTTTTCCAAGCAGTTTTTGATACCCAGTTATGTTATCAAGCAATGGGTCATCTTGGGTTGGAATAAAAGGAAGAACAGAGTTTGGTTCCATGGGTGTAGACACAGGTTTACACCCAAGGAGACCAAATTCTTTCAGCACTTCAAGACAGTACTTTCTCTGGGAGAGACATATGTCATCCCCAGTTTTTATCACCTCAATACCCAGAAAGAATTTGAGAGTGCCCAAGTCTTTTATGTTGAATTTAGTTTTAAGAAAGACTTTGAATTGTTCAATTTCCTCAACACAGTTACCAGTAAGAATAATATCATCAACATAGACAAGTAAAGCAATAAACTTGTTATCTTTGTTTTTAGTAAATAAAGAATGATCACTCACAGACTGAACAAAGCCATGTTCTTTGAGAACACCAACAAGTTTTTCATTCCATTTTCTGGGAGCTTGCTTGAGGCCATATAATGATTTGGTAAGTTTGTAGACCATGTTTTTGTTGTTTTCATCAGAAAAACCTTTTGGAATAGTCATGTATATGTCCTCATCAAGCTCACCATAAAGGAAAGCATTGTTAACATCAAGTTGGAAAAGAGGCCATTTATTCTTAACAGCTAAGGCAATAAGAATTCAAACAGTAGACGTTTTCACAACAGGGGAAAAAGTTTCATTGTAATCTATCCCTTCTCTTTGGTTAAAGCCTTTGGAAACAAGCCTGGATTTATATCTGTCCACTTCACCATTGGATTTGTATTTGATTTTCCAAATCCATTTGTAACCAATGGGTTTCCTGTTAGCAGGTAAAGTGGTTATGATCCAGGACTTGTTAGTATTTAAGGCCTCAAATTCAGCATTCATAGCATCAACCCAGTTAGGATCAAGGATAGCTTCCTCATAACAAGTAGGTTCAACACTTTTATTTTAGTTGGAAGTAAAACAGTAATTCTCATAATCAAGATTAGAATAATTCACCACTTTTTCTATACCATATTTAACTTTGCCTTCAACAATAAAGTCATTAAGATTTTTAGGCATTCTAGCGGGTCTGGTTGACCTTCTTGTGGTGATGGCTGGCAAGCCTCCTTGTTCAGGAATGGACTCATTAGAGTCAGAATCAGAGTTAACATCAGAATTGATGTCATTGGAGTTTGTTTCAGGTGAAACAGTGCCCTCAGGGTGTGTATTTTCTTCTATGGAAGTTGCAACTGAGTTACCATCCTCATTAAGAGAATTCAACTCAGTGCCATCATCATTGGAAGACACTCTCCCTTCATCATTGGGTCTTTTAGGGTTGTCAGTATCAAAAAAGTTTTTGTGGTTTAACTCTTTTGACACACCAGTTTCAAAGTCTTGTTTTTGAAGATTGTTTTTCATTTTGAAAGGGAAAACTGTTTCATAAAACTTGACATCTCTCGAGTAAAAAACATTTTTTGTTTCTAAACTTAAAAGTTTGTAGCCTTTTTTTTCATTAGAGTAACCAATAAAGACACTTTTCTCATATCTGCTATCAAATTTGTCAAAGTTATTAAGGATAGTAGCATAGCAAAGACAACCAAAAACCATAATATGAGAGAGTGTAGGGTCATGCCCATACACAAGGGAGAAAGGAGATTTGCCAGACAACACAGAAGAAGGTAACCTGTTGATAAGGTAAACAGCAGTGAGAACACATTCAGGCCATAAGTAAAGAGGTAATTCCCCCTGAAACATAAGAGATCTAGCAACATTGAGAAGATGTTTATGTTTCCTTTCTGCTATTCCATTTTGTTGTGGTGTGTAGACACAAGAGGTTTGATGTAGAATTCCTTTGTTATGAAAAAATTGTTGCATTCTGTTGTTGACAAATTCAGTACCATTGTCACTTCTAAAAAATTTTATATTACTTTCAAATTGATTTGACAACAATTGAGAAAAATTGACAATGGAATCATAGACTTCTTCTTTGCTTTTAAGCATATAAACCCAGACAGACCTTGAGTAATCATCAACAATAGTTAAAAAAAATTTGTAGCCATCTCTGCTAGTGATTTTATAAGGACCCCAAACATCTAGATGTACAAGTTGACCAATTTTAGTTGATTTATGTTCACTTAAGGGAAAAGGTTCCCTGGTTTGTTTTGCCTTGTTGCAAGTATCACAGAGATGGTTAGGGTCAGTTGGCTTATCAAGGTTAAGACTGGGTTTAAGGACTTGCAAGACTTGATCAGAGGGATGACCAAGCCTTTGGTGCCAAAGGTTTCTAGAAACAAAGCATGAAGAGATGCAGTTATTAGAGATAATCTTACAATCAGAGTCTACATCAAACAAGTACAGGCCATTAGATTGATTACCAATCCCCACATTCCTTTTTGTTGCAAAGTCCAGAATATAACATTTAGATTCATCAAAGCCAACAAATAGTTTGTGTTAATACAAATAAACCGTAAAAACATTTATTAATATTTTGCGATCTCTTTGTGTTTTGTTGATAACAAATATAATGTTATCTTGAGTATAATTATAAGGATACATGTTATTTTTGTAAAGCATTTACATATAGCCATTTAAATACAAAAATGTAGTAATTAAGCATTTGTTGTAATAGTTTATTAGGATGGGTAAAAACCATAACCCATGGATCATAACCCAAACCCAAGTTGGCTAGATACAATGTATACTTAGATACTTTGAATCTAAAGAAAACCCATGGACCAACCCATAACCCACCCCCCAACCAAAAAACCCATGGGCAAAGAGGGCGTCCACACGGATCCCTAGGATTACACTAGCCGGATCCCAAGTGGAAGGGATCCGTGGGATTCGTGGAACAGAGGAGAAATTTGCCTATAAATAGAGAGCCATTTCTTCATTCTAACTCACCCCTCTTCTTACTAAATCTCTCAAACACTCTCATTCTCTTCTAACATATAGATCACTTGATCTAGAGAGTTTTTCTTCTTTCTTTCTATTGTGATCCTCATATAGGTCCTTCTCAAAGGCGAGATCACGAACATTCTACAAGTCATCCAAGCAAGGGGTCCTTGATTGATTTGTCACTCCGTAAGATTTCTGTAGCAAAGATCTCGTATTTGATATTTCACATATTTGTTGTGTAATAGTCGTGTTGGTTTGGTCCACCGTGTTACGGACTCGGTATCTAGCTTTGTACCGAAAAAAGTGTAAGCAACGTTGTGAAGGCTTCTCCGCCAAGTGAAGGAGTTTGTTGACATAGAGCTTGAACTCTCGAGTAGGTGACTCGGGGAGTGGAGTAGGGCAAAGAAGGTGTCCTTGTAGCCGAACCACTATACATCGGTTGTGTCTTCTCTATCCCTTTGCTTTACTTTATTTACTTGCTTTATCATTAGATCTATACTTTCTCTTCATCTGTAAGATCTCACATATTAACGAATCTAAGGTTTTTGAAACTAACTTAAAATCGGAAAAACTATTCAACCCCCCTTCTAGTTTTCCACAATTGGCATCAAGAGCTAAGTTTATAAAAGTTTTAAAGTAAAATTGTATTTTAAAAACTTCTTGATCACTATGGGTTCTGAAAATTATAAGGAAGGAAATCTATGCAACGACCACCACTACTTAAAACTAATGGTTTTATATATTGGAAAAATAGATTCGAAACATATGTGAAATCTAAAGATATTGATCTTTGGTACATTATTGTTGAAGGCGGTTTTGAGGCTACCTCAAAAGATGATAAAGGGAATGTAGTTAACATACCTCATGATAAATTAAGTGATGAATTGAAGAAAAAGCTTTCTAAAAATAGTGAAGCAAAAATGGTTTTATATAATGCTTTACCGAAAAAGGAATTCGAAAGAATTTCTATGCTTAAAACCTCTAAAGAAATTTGGAATTCTTTAGTTGTAACTCATCAAGGCAACCAACAAGTTAAAAATAATAAAATTGATTTATTTGTTCAACAATATGAACAATTTTCAATATCGGAAGAGGAAACTATAGATCATTCATTTGCTAACTTTAATACTATTATTACATCTTTACAAGCACTTGATGAATCTTTTTCTATCCGTAACCATGTTAGGAGATATCTAAGGCACTTCCATCGAAGTGGAGATCCAAGGTGACGGCAATCGAAGAGTCAAAAGATTTGACAATCCTCACCCTCGATGAACTCATAGGCAACCTAAAAGTCTATGAGCTTGTCCTTGCTAAAGACTCTGAAGCCTCAAAGGTGAAAGAGAAACACAAATCTCTTTCTCTTAAAGCCAAAAAGGCTTCAAGCGATGAAGAGAACTCCTCTTCGAGTAGTGACGATGAGGAGTACGCTATGGCGGTAAGGGGTTTTAAAAAGTTCTTTAGAAGAAAGGGAAGATACGTCAAACAACCGTATGACGATAAGAAAGGCTTTCGGAAAAGCAAAGAGGACGAGAAGCCAAAAGATGATCGTACTTGCTTTAAATGTGGGGACCCAAACCACTTTATTAGTAAGTGCCCCAAACGGGACGATCAAAAGGCGTTCGTGAGCGGCACGTGGGGAATGAGTGATGAGGAGGATGAAGAAATTTGTCTCATGGCAAATGACGAGGTATGTCACGAATACTATAGTAGCTCATCACTTGATGACGACTCATTGCATAATGAATATGACAAACTGTGCAATATTAGCTTAAAACTAATTAACAAAAACAAGCTTTTAAAGAGTCAAAACCAACGTTTAGATAAAGAAGTCATAGAATTAAAGCAAAACTAAAACGTTTAGAAAAAGGTAAAATAGGAAGTGGTGAATGTGAACTTTGCGTTCAACTTCAAACACTAGTTGATCATCTAGATTCTAAAATTGCTAGAATGAGTACGAACACTTTAGATACAATATTAGATAGTGTTAAAACCGGTAACAATCAAAAAGGTCTAGGTATTCAACAACTTCATCCCTCAACTAGCGAAAATAAAGAAACAAAATTTGTTAAGGCACTAGAAAAACCAGCTTGTTGTGGCGGATCCTGGATCCCTTGATAGGGAACCGGCTAGTGTGCAGCCAGGGATCCGTGGATCTGCTGTAGCAAACAGTAGCAATAACGTAGCTTCTTCATCTAGAACTGAGTTTGTTATAGTTAATAGGAAGAAACCAACTCATGTCACCACTAGACAACCACCCCCAAAATATAATCCTACTTTTGCAAGAAACAAAGCTCCATCTTTTTCAAAACATAATCCATCTAGGAGACCTAATAACGTTTATCCAAGAAGTAACCATCAAATGGGATGGAACCCAAATATGCAAAATGGTTTTCCTTTTCAAAACTTTGCTCCATGGAATGCATACTCATCTTATCCATACATGTCTAACATGAATGGAATGTTTAACACTAATGGACCCATGAACAAATGGGGACCAAACTTTTGATTTTATTATTGTCTTAGGTATGCTTAAAGGTTAGACCTAGACCGGATGAATGGGTCAAGGATAGCGGGTGCACAAGGCACATGATCGGTAATAGAGATCTATTCTCCACATATGAATCCTTCAATGGAGGTAATGTGGTGTTTGGAAATAGCAAAAGTAGAATCATCGGTAAAGGTATGATTTCTAACAAATCTCTAACCATTAATGATGTGTGTCACGTAGAAAACCTAAACTTTAACCTCTTAAGTATAGGACAAATATGTGATAAAAAGTGCAATGTACTTTTACCAAAACCGGTAGTAAGATATTAAAAAATGGCATAACCATAGGAAAGGAATTAGGAAACATGGAGTCTATGTCATTAAAATCGGTAATGAACCTAAAGACAAACTATGTCTTACATCTATGGATGATACTTCGACCTTATGGCATTGAATATTGGGTCACGCCAACATGCGACTTCTTCAATCGCTATCATCCAAAGATCTAGTAAGAGATCTACCTAAGTTAAAATATGAACATCACTTTTGTGATTCTTGTAATGTAGGAAAACAAGCTCATTCTAGTCATAAAGCTAAAAACATCTTTGTCTAGCAACTAGGTGTCATTGTCTCTATGAATAGTAAAAAATGGTGTGGTAAATAATTAGTAGAAAAGAAAAGGAGAATAGAACCTACAAGAAATAGGTAGAACCATGCTTAATGATTACAATCCATACCTCAAAAAGGGTTTTGGTGTATAGCAGATTTGAATGAACAATCCATACCTCAGCGGCGTGCATACTAAATCAGTCTTAATTAGACCAATCTTAGGTAAAACTCCATATGAGTTACTCAGAGGCAAAAAGCCTACGTTAAATCACTTTAGAGTCTTTGGAAGCAAATGTTTTATTCTTAACACTAAAGATTACCTTACAAAATTTGATCCTAAACCAACCGAAGGTATCTTTCTAGGTTACTCGCCAAATAGCAAAGCTTACGTCATATTAAACAAAGAAACAATGAAGGTAGACGAGTCATTAAATATAAAATTTAATGAAAGTCCACCCAAACCCTCTCCACCTCTTGTCGATGACGAGATTATAGAAAGTGAAGCTATAGTAATAAAGAAAAAGATAAATGAAGAAGAAGAACCTTTAAATGATGAAGTCATAAACATTAAAGAGTCTAAAGATCACCCCGTAGATAAAGTCATAGGAAAGCTAAACGAACGAACATTAAGGTCTCAAGTTCAAAACCAAAGTAGCTTGTTTTGTTTCGTTTCAACCATAGAACCTAAGAATACACAAGAAGCCATAAAAGATGAGAGTTGGGTAATGGCTATGCAAGAAGAACTAAATCAATTCGTTTCTAATGATGTTTGGACGCTTGTCCCTCCACCTAGTAATCAAACCATAATAGGAACCAAATGGGTTTATAAAAACAAATTAGATGCAAATGGAGTAGTGTCTAGGAACAAGGCTAGACTCGTTGCCCAAGGGTATAACCAACAAGAAGGAATAGACTTTGATGAGACCTATGCCCCCGTGGCTAGATTAGAGTCTATAAGAATACTTCTTGCATATGCTTGTGCTAATGATCTAAAGCTTTATCAAATGGATGTCAAAAGCGCTTTTCTAAATGGTTTCATTAATGAAGAAGTATATGTAGCTCAACCTCCGGGCTTCATCAATTTTGAAAAACCCAAACATGTGTATAAATTAAAGAAAGCCCTTTACGGTCTTAAACAAGCTCCAAAAGCTTGGTATGATAGACTCAATTCATTTTTAATTAAACACAACTATACCATGGGGTTAGTTGACAACACACTTTTTACTAAGAAAAGAGAGTCACATATAATCATAGTGCAAATATATGTAGATGATATTATATTCGGATCCACTTGTCAAGAGATGTTTGATGATTTCTCTAAAATCATGCATGACGAGTTCGAGATGAGTATGACGGGAGAACTTAGTTTCTTTCTTGGTCTACAAATCAAACAAGTAGAAGATGGTATCTTCTTTAATCAATCTAAATACATAAAGGAGATGTTAAATAAATTTGGTCTAGAAGAGTCGAAACCAATTAGGACACCAATGTCATCCGACACCAAACTCACAAAAGATGAAGACGGGGAATACGTCGATAATACTAAATATCGTGGCATGATAGGTAATCTTCTCTACCTCACGGAAAGTAGGCCGGATATCATGTTTAGTGTTTGCTTATGTGCTAGGTTTCAAGAAGACCCTAAAACATCACACCTAGAAGCCGTAAAAAGGATATTTAGATACATTAAGGGTAAAACACAATTAAGATTATGGTATCTGATAAGGATTTAAAATGTACCTTTCTGAGGGGTCGTTTAAGCCCTTATTTGATCACTTTTGTATCCGTTATTGCTTAATATCGTTCTTTTTCACTTTTTAGGTCTCTTGAGGGCAAACTGCTGTAATGGCACTTATTTGGACGAAAAGGCGCGGATATATGAAGAAAATGGCCAAAGTCAAGAATCGAGACACTCAAGCGATAAATTACAAGGGGCGGCGTCCTTTGCTTAATTTCTTGGCCGTCGGAAATTATGACGGCTCAGAAGAGAAATTGCTAGTTTTTGGAGGGGCGTCGGGCTTTAAAGAATAGGCGTCGCCTTTCAGACGGCCTAGATTCAATCCAGACGACGTCAGAAGCTAAAGAGGACAGCGTCACAAGCATAAGGTGACGCCGTCGCACATGTAATCTTATATATAGAATCTGAATTTTTCAGTTTTAGAGAGTAGTCTTTTGGGTAAACTTTTGGAGTAAAACCTAAACGAACCAAGGTCATTATTTTAGGGTTTTAATCCCTATCTTACACCAAGATAAGTTGTTTACTTCATTAATTTAATTATGTCTTCAATTATTTGTGTGTATGCTTGCATGTTCTCCATGTCCGGCTAATTTACTTGTGTGTTTGCTTAGGGAATATGAAACTTAATTATTGAATATTGATTGGTTGTTTCTTATCTTAGTTGATTAATGATCTAGTAATGCGATAGGTCATTCGTTGTGTACTTAATGCTTGATTAATCTTTGTGAACCTTAGGTTATAGCACTATGAGTTGTTGTAAGCTAAAATATACAAAGAGGCCTTAGAGTTAGAGTTTATCATCCCTAGTGGGTTTTGTAGGCGAGACCCTTTGGTAACTTCAAAGAGTAGGGAGAAGCATACCTACAACTTTAGACACACAAAGCAACTAGGAATAAGGACGTGACAATTCAACCACCAATAGGAGATAATTAAGGAGTAGTAAAACCTAAGTAAACACATCTTTAAACTATCATCCGAGCACACAATAATTAGACATAGACTACCACCACCTTAGTTTAGATAATTAGATAATAGTAGTGTAATTTAGAAATACCAACCCCCAAATCCAAACCCGAGATTAGTACTTTTCCTTTTCTAAAAACATAAAAGATAAAAAAATAATCTTTCTCAACCCAACCTTAGCGTAGTAACTTCTCACTAGCATTCCTATTCCCTTAGAGAACGATATCAATTCCCGAGGCTTTCCCTAATACTACACTACAACGATTAGGTTCCTTTGCCTAGGATGTTATAAAACTTGCTCGACGAAAAGGAAGTTCCTTTGACCCCGAACGCGCTGTGTAAGCGTATCAAGTTTTTGGCGCCGCTGCCAGGGAATAGAATAGCTAGTTAGTAGTCCACCTCGTTTAGGTTTCTTTGCTTGATTCTATCAAGTAAATTTTTTCTCATTTTTAGCTTCCTCTTAGTCTATCCCCCTTCTTCGTGACCTTTGTTCGTAAAATCCTTCACCCACCATGATACGTGTCTTCCGCCGAAGATTCTTAACCCTACCCGTTCCCAATCCGAAATTGAAACGCAATCCCACAAAACCCCTCACCCATTCACCACTTTGGAAATCACCTAGGGCATAATGAGGTAAATTGGCAACAACAAAGTCCTTTCTATGACTTCAATTCCGATGAGGTGATTATGGTTGAAGCACTTGATAGTGGGGAGGTCATCAATGAAGTTAGTTCTGAAATGGAGGAAGACCCCTCCCAATGTTTTGATCCTAGGTGTAGAATTGAGAAGGATGGACCCTTTAACATGCAATTCCCTTGCAAGATAGGATTAGAAGGGTTCAATGCTTATTTGAATTCATTCTTGCCCTTAAACTTAATCTCAAGAGACCTATACAATAAAATTAAGATCAATGAATTAACTTATCAAGGGAACAATGTTGTTGAAGCTGCCACTTATTTGCATGTGTTTGTTGGAAGTTTTGCTTATTTGGTAGAGTTCATGGTCTTAGAAGACTTAGGAGAATTTATTGATAAGAACCTCACTCAAGTAATTTTTGGAAAACCTTTCAAAAGAATGACTAGGTTGAATGAACGAATGATTGATGGTCTAATTACGTTCTCTGATGAAGTTGAAGATTTTATCTACCAAATGCCACGGGCTCATCATAGGTTTAAGCACAAGGATATTGAGGCATGTAATAGAATGACCCCTATTCCATTGCTTAGCGAAAGGGATAAGCAAAGCGGACTTAGGTACCCATATGAAAAAGCTAAGCGATATTACAAAAAATGCCTAGAGTTAGCAGATGATTACAAAAAGAATGAAAGAACATTGGAATGGCTTAAGTATGAACGCATGGCGTGCACGAGACAATATGACACGACTCGAGTCTAGCTACAAGACTCATAAATAAAGAAAAGCTTCGTGGGAGGCAACCCATGCTTAATTGTTTGCTTGTTAGTGTCATATATCTTTTATTGATTGTTTATTCTCATGTTTAAATTTGTAAAAATGTTTTATTTTGTTTTTAACCTCGTCTTAATTGCATATAAAGGTATTTTACATAAAGGATAAGTGTAGGGAGGATTACACACTTTTTCATAAGAAACTTGAACATGAGAATAACAATTGATTAAAAGATATATTTGCGTGTTTGTTCGAGTCAAATGCTTGTATCAAGTCATAATGGATGTTTCAGAAATTTTTTCGATTCTAAAGATATAAATTTTCAGAATTTTTTCAGAAAATCCAGAACCGTTTTTGTCGGATAACTTGTGTCGGGATTGCAACTGGCGTCAGGAAGGAATAAAAACATCAGATCACTTTTTCTCATTTTCTGAGCTACTTAAAATTTTGAAATTTCAGTCTTAATTTTCTTAGAAATTCTGTAAACATCCATTCCACAAGCATTATATCCTAGTTTAAATTGAGTCTTATATATTATTACCGCCGATTTTACGCGAAGGTTTCGTTTGTTTTCTTCAAGTGTGCAGGTTTTGTTTATCAAGAAGAAGATACATAAAGTTGGAGGAGTTTTTCAAGCATACATTCTTCTTGGAAAGGATTTAACCACTACTTCACACACGGATCCTACCGAGCTAATGAGGGGAGTACTAGTTTCTTTCGTTTTTAATTACCTTCTTTTATCATAACTTTGATACTTTAGGGGAACATTGGGGATAATGTTCAGTTTAAGTGTAGGGAGGATTTAAATAACACGGGAACTTTGGGAATACTAGGCGTATCCTTGATTTATTTTCTTTGTCCATTGCACTAGTTTGGTTAATAAACCGAGAAAATGTCGGTTATGGGTAAGTTTGGCACCAAATTTAAAAGTTTTTTCATAAGATGATAGGAGTGGCCTTAGTCTTAACAAGTTATATTACTCGCACAATAAACCTTTACCACTTAAATTCCACAAAAAATGTGAGGATCGCCTTATTATTAAGTAGGAATTGAAGCATTCATCTTCAATGCTTTAGAGTGTGAACCGTTATATATTAGATTCTAGAACTTGTTTGTTGTGATGCATTCCGAGATAGCTAGTAAGACTACACTTTGTGTAGGTAGAAAACTAAATGATAAGACATTAGGATAACCTTGTTTGATACCCGGATATAATTACTTCTTTCCACATTGGTTAATAATTCCCATTCCCCCACACCTTTGCGTTGTACTCATCTTTGTACAGATACCCCCTAGTTAAACCCTCGAGCCTATCCTTTTCCCGTGGTTCTCATGATGTTTATCGGTTTTTCCGGAATATCATGAAGAACATTGTCTACACCCCACCCCCAAATATACACCCAAATCGCCTTAGCCTACCCTATATGCACTCACTTTTAGTGCCTTATTGTTATCATCCCCCCTAACCCTTAGTTCAATTATCTAGTTACTTGCATGAGTTTCTAAGTCGAGTCATATCCTTTGTATACAGTTTTGGGACGATTGGGATTCATGGGAAAAGTTAAATTTTTAATGACTAAAAGGAACGCCATTCCCTTATTTGCGTAATACAATCCAAAGTGTTTTTGATTTTTGCAATTCGGTCATATTAGTGTTAGAGTAATAAAACTCAAGTGTAGGGATGTGCTAAAAAACCCTATCATTTTTGATGTTATCGTAAGATGGTAGAGTAAAATTGTATGAAAAAAAAAAAAAAAAAAAAAAAAAAAAAAAAAAAAAAAAAAAAAAAAAAGAAAAGAGAAAAAAAAATAGAGTGAAATAAAAATATATATTATATATAATATTTAATATATATATATATATAATATATATATAATATATCTATATACGGGCTACCATCCTACATCTATCTTTAAATTTATGTTTGTTTATTTCATTTATCTAGAGTTTAGAGTGTCGAGTCTTGGCTTAGCAACGACATTCTTCGTATGCATGTAACATTGAGATTTTTGACTTGCCACCACTAAAAGCCTATCCCACCAAACCCTTTGTTTCCCCTACCGAAAGCCTAACTTTACAACCCTTTAAAGACTCTTTTGATAGTCTTTCCTAGGTTTTACGCCCAAGCGACAGAGGTTTGATCTATTCTCAAGCCTATGGTAATCTATGTACTAGGACCGGTTAATGAGTGGTTATCTTCCATTTCCAATTTGCTATAATTTCATATACACCCTAGAGATGTGAATATCCAACCACCCCATGTGATGTGCTATATGTAATTTCCTCCGTGCTTGTTATGACTTTTGCGGGGCTTAATAGGTTTTGTGGACTATTTTAAACCAAGACTTCATGACCCCTAACTTATAAATTAATTGGCTAAAAGCACATTTGCTTGAGAACAAGCAAATACCAAGTGTAGGGATATTTGATAAGGATTAAAATGTCCTTTTGAGGGGTCGTTTAAGCCCTATTTCATCACTTTTGTATCCGTTTATGCTTATATCGGTCCTTTTCACTTTTTAGGTCTCTTGAAGGCAAACTGTTGTAATGGCACTTTTTTGGACGAAAAGGCGCGGATATATGAAGAAAATGGCCAAAGTCAAGAATCGAGACACTCAAGCTGATAAATTACAAGGGACGGATGCGTCAACTGCTTAATCTGCGACGCCGTCGGAGAAGTTGTGACGCTCAGAAGAGAAATTGCTAGTTTTTGAGGGACGCGTCGGCTTTAAAGAATAGGCCGTCGCAACTCAGACGGCCTAGATTCAATCCAGACGACGTCAGAAGCTAAAGAGGACGGCGTCACAAATCATAAGGTGACGCCGTCGCACATGTAATCTTATATATAGAATCCGAATTTTTTAGTTTTAAAGAGTAGTCTTTTGGGTAAACTTTTGGAGTAAAACCTAAACCGAACCAAGGTCGTATTTAGGGTGTTTAAAACCCTATCTTACACCAAGATAAGTTGTTACTTCTTAATTTAATTATGTCTTCAATTATTTGTGTGTATGCTTGCATGTTCTCCATGTCCGGAGCTAATTTACTGTGTGTTTGCTTAGGGAATATGAAACTTAATTATTGAATATTGATTGGTTGTTTCTTATCTTAGTTGATTAATGATCTAGTAATGCGATAGGTCATTCGTTGTGTACTTAATGCTTGATTAATCTTTGTGAACCTTAGGTTATAGCACTATGTTTTGTTGTAAGCAAAATATACAAAGAGGCCTAGAGTTAGAGTTTATCATCCCTAGTGGGGTTTGTAGACGAACCCTTGGTAACTTCAAAGAGTTAGGGAAAAACGCATACCCTACAACTTTAGACACACAACGCAACTAGGAATAAGGACGTGACCATTCAACCACCAATAGGAGATAATTAAGGAGTAGTAAACCTAAGTAAACACATCTTTAAACTATCATACGAGCACACATAATTAGAATAGACTACCACCACTTTAGTTTAGATAATTAGATAATAGTAGAGTAATCGGTAGAAATACCAACCCCCCCCCCCCCCCCAATCCCAACCCCTAGATTCGTACTTTTCCTTTTCTAAAAAACATAAAAAGATAAAAAAATAATCTTCTCAACCCCAACCTTAGCGTAGTAACTTCTCACTAGCATTCCTATTCCCCTAGAGACGTATCATTCACGTGGCTTACCATAATACTACACTACAACGATTAGGTTCACTGCCTAGGGTGTTGAAAAACTTGCTCGACGAAAAGGAAGTTCCTTTGACCCCGAACGCGCTGTGTAAGCGTATCAGTATCCTAAGGGCACGGGAGTAGAAACAATTGTATATGCAGATTTTTGACCATGCGGGGATTACGTTGATAGAAATAGTACAAGTGGGGTATGTACTTTCATGGGATGTTGTTTAACATCTTGGTTTCCTAAGAAACAAACGGCACTAGCAATATCAACAACCGAAGCCGAGTACGTCTCGCCGCAAAGCATGCCAACAAGCACTATGGATGAAACAAGCTTAGTCAACTACGACATTCATCTCAGCGACATAGCCATCCTATGTGACAACAAAGGTGCCATCGACTTAAGCAAGAATCCGGTATTGCATTCTCGCACAAAGCATATAGAGATTCGTCATCACTTCTTAAGAGACAATGTTCAAAAGGGGAACATCTCTATTGAGAAAGTAGCATCCGAAGACAACATAGCCGACGTCCTCACCAAACCGTTGAAGCGGGAACAATTCAACCTACTTCGTCTTGGTCTTGGTTTAATGGAACAAACGTAGTAACTTATTTGACTCTACAAGGTATGTAAACACTAGCCTTCTTCTTTCTGAGTCTAGGATCTCTATTTCACGCACAACTTACAAACAATACAGGAATTTTCAAAACCCAAGATAAGTTTTCCACTTATAGTGTTCTTATTTTTTTTCAAGTTGCAAACACATAACTACATACACATTTTCAAAGAAAACCTCTTTTCAAAATGTTTTCTAAAAGGATGATACATTCCCGTATCAATTTCACAAAAGCAATTTCTCACGTCTAGGACAAATCGCTTTTTCATTATTAATACAAAGTAAAAACCCGTTTTCATTGCATCTCATGTCTTTTGAATGCTAAAGGGGACACATAACTAATATGTGTTTTCGGGTACATTCATTCAAGCAACAATGAATTAGGAGCATTGATAACACTAAATTACGTACTCATGTACTAAATATGTGTTTTCAGGTTATCTCAATAGGATGCTTTTCTACTTCTAGTTTATTTTTCTTTTTCTTCTTAGGGGTCGAGATAACCGCAACTCCAAATAGTTTGCATATAGGCATACACTAGGCAAAAATGTTTCCAAAAAGGAAAATTTTGTGCTGCCTGAATCACCAGACCCACGGATCCCAGCTTTCATGCTGGACGGATCCCTCAAGGGTAGGATATGTGGGATCTGTGAGACAAAAACTGTTTTTACCTTCTATTTTTCTCACTTTGGATGAAAAATCCACATTTGTTTTATTTTTAGGAGTATGCTCTTTAATGCTTGTGTTCTCATGATCACATGCCTTAAATTCATATCTAATCATTAGATTTTAATCCACATTTTGGGTCAAGCATTCATTACAATGCTTTGTTTTTCTATATATAGAACTCCCAAAATGCTTGCATAATCCATCTCATCCTCACAAACAAGATACACCATGTCATCCACAAATCCTTTAGATGAATCACCTAGTACAAACAATCATCTCCATGAAACCCAAACCTTTGTACTTCCACCTTCCAAAATACCAAAATCAAACTCTATGATATCCGCACGGATTAACATCCGATCTTGTTGCTTAAGAAAACCATCATCATATGGCTCATCACCATCAACTAACTCACCACAAAACCATCAACTAACTCACCACAAGATGCTTCCATTATAGCACCTCCTTCATCACCAACGAGTGCACCAACTTCATCACCAAATCATTCACCACCTAAAATCACTCTTTTGGAACTCCTTACGACTCCAACAAGATCTCCACAACCAAAGCAAAAAGAATTAGCCTTTTTGACACCTCCAACTTCTCCAAACACAATATTCAATGATCTTGAAACATCACCACCTTTAGCTCCCATTAAACTACAAGAACATCTAGGTTCTTTTCCACCACCACTTCCAATCATTCCGGACTTTGATTCATATTTTCCTATTTTTCCATCACAACTTCCGCAAATCACAAATCAAAACAAACCGGAAGATTTCCGTACTCATTACCCACATCACCTATATTGTGAACATTGCCAATCCACTAGGGAAATTGCAATAGAAGTTAGGGAAGAAATGCGATTCATACTCAACCTCATCCTTGATCGCATCAATACCATTACACATCCAAACCTCCATCCATAACCTTATGCAAGCATGGAAGGAATCACTACTACTATTTTCTATTTTTAGTACTTTTTCTTTTGAAGTCATTTTCAAGAAAAAGTCTTGTTCTTATTTTTACATGCTTGTAGGTGGCATAAATACCACTACATATTGTTGTTTTATTACAAGGCCTTGTTTACATACCTTGGCTCCCAATCTTGATTCTCGGCAATCACAAGATTATTTAAGCATGTTACTAACCTTTCTTTTTTGTAGGATTTTTATTTTTCTTCACTTGACGCCCCAAACTAGGGGGAGCTACCGTCAAGGGGGAGTTAGCAATACGTGGACTTATTTTTCCACACTTTTATTTTTTCCAAGGGTTAACTTTTTGTTTTGACAAAAAGGCGGAGAAGAAGTAAAACTTAGGGGCTTTCAAAACTTACATCTATTCTTAATTTTTACTCATCATAACATTATGTTTTGTCATCAATAAAAAGGGGGAGATTGTTAATACAAATAAACCGAAAAAACGTTTATTAATATTTTGCGATCTCTTTGTGTTTTGTTGATAACAAATATAATGTTATCTTAAGTTTAATTATAAGGATACATGTTATTTTTGTAAAGAATTTACATATAGCCATTTAAATACAAAAATGTAGTAATTAATCATTTGTTGTAATAGTTTATTAGGATGGGTAAAAACCATAACCCATGGACCATAACCCATGGATCATAACCCATACCCAAGTTGGCTAGATACAATGTATACTTAGATACGTTGAATCTAAAGAAAACCCATGGACCAACCCATAACCCATGACCCATAACTAAAAAACCCATGGGCAAAGAGGAGCGTCCCATGGATCCCTAGGATTACACTAGACGGATCCCAAGTGGGAGGGATCCGTGGGATCCGTGGAACAGAGGAGAAATTTGCCTATAAATAGAGAGCCATTTCTTCATTCTAACTCACCCCTCTTCTTACTAAATCTCTTAAACACTCTCATTCTCTTCTAACATATAGATCACTTGATCTAGAGAGTTGTTCTTCTTTCTTTCTATTGTGATCCTCATATAGGTCCTTCTCTAAGGCGAGATCACGAGCATTCTACAAGTCATCCAAGCAAGGGGTCCTTGATTGATTTGTCACTTCGCAAGATTTCTGTAGCAAAGATCTTGTATTTGGTATTTCACATATTTGTTGTGTAATAGTCGTGTTGGTTTGGTCCACCGTGTTACAGACTCGGTATCTAGCTTTGTACCAGAAAAAGTGTAAGCAACGTTGTGAAGGCTTTTCCGCCAAGTGAAGGAGTTTGTTGACATAGTGCTTAAACTCTCGAGTAGGTGACTCGGGGAGTGGAGTAGGGCAAGGAAGGTGTCCTTGTAGCTGAACCACTATACATTGGTTGTGTCTTCTCTATCCTTTTGCTTTACTTTATTTACTTGCTTTATCATTAGATCTATACTTTCTCTACATCCGTAAGATCTCACATATTAACGAATCTGTTAGGATTTAGTAAATCCAGTTATTAAAGTGTCGGTCACCTCAAGTATATGTAATCGTTAGAAAGCTCGTAGTCGTAGTTATTTAAAGTTAAGTAGTATTTGGTTTAGTATCACCGTGGAGGACGGACGGGACTTTACCCACTGTATGCCTGATCCATAGCCTGTAGGTGGCGATTTGTGTAATGACTATAAATACTCTCTACCTCCCAAGGTAGAGAGTTGGAGCTCATAATAATACTTTTACTTTCTCTCACTAAGTTACCAAACCTCTAACTCTTTCTCTCTCTAAAACCTCATCTTTGTACGCTTAGTTTGATTATGGTTTAATGTGTTTGTGAAATCCAATATGTTACAAATGGTATCAAGAGCCATGGTTTGATCATCTCTCTTACATATCCTTGGATTTCTAGTGTTTTTAGATGGTTTTTGATTTTGAAAAAGTTTAGTGGTTTTTGCATCATTTGGATCATTTCTAGTGTTAAAGTTTGAATTTTGGGTGTACTTTTGTGTTAAGAATCATTGTAAGTGCTTGGGTTTTGATTTGGAAAGCTTGAATCACTGTGGTTGAGCTTGTTTTGGATTGAAAAGTGTGTTTTGAAGTTTTTCTTGCTAGCGACTTGGCTCTCGTTGTGTTTTTCATCATAGCGACTTGCTTCAGTAAAAGTTAGCGAGTTACAGTGTTAGTTGTTAGCGACTTGAGCCTAGCGACTTGTCTATTGAGACAAGCCGACAAATAGTACAAGTTAGTGGATTCTCCACTACGGCTAGCGACTTGGTGAGGTTAGCGATTTGCTTCAGAAATTGTTAGCGAGTTGTAGTGTAAATTGTTAGCGACTTGATACTAGCGACTTGGATCTTAGCGAGTTGGTCTTTAGCAACTTAACAGTGTCTAGTGACTTGGTGTTAGCGACTTGGACCTTAGCGAGTTGCTCTTTAGCGACTTGACTGTGTAGAGACTTGGTGCTTTAGCGACTTGTGTCCAGCGACTTGGGTCTTAGCGACTTCGGCTTAGCGACTTGGCTCAAGAATTCTTAGAGACTTGGTTGATTTTTGTTTGTAATACGGTTTTCTCTTAATTTAGTAAAATCCCGTGAAAGAATCTATTTCCCGGTTTAATCATTGAGTTATAAAATCCCGTGTAATCTGTAAACATGTCTACCAACGTACCTACAATCATATCCACTGTTGTTGAGGATGTTCAAGCAGCTGGTTCAGATACTCGTCAACCCATGCTTGACAGAACTGACTACGACTCTTGGGCTCAACGAATCAGATTGTACTATCTTGGAAAGGAAAATGGGGTCAACATTCTCAAATCCATTGATGAAGGACCTTATCAGATTGAGACTACAAGAGACATAATTGATACTGCTGCAGATGGAACCATGATCTTTGGATTGGATAGACCAAAGACGTATGATGAGCTCAGTGATAAGGAGAAAAAGAGATTCGATGCTGATATCAGGGCTTCAAACATTATACTTTAGGGTCTTCCAAAAGACATCTACAAGCTTATCAATCACAACACTGAATCCAAGGCTGTTTGGGATAATGTCAAGATGCTTCTCTCAGGTTCTGAATTAACTAAGGAAGACAGAGAATCACAGTTGTATGATGAATTTGAGCACTTTAAGATGAAACCAGAAGAGAGTATCTATGAATATTACGTGAGATTCCACAAGCTTGTAAATGATATGAGGAATATCAAAATGACCATGCCAAACATTCAGCTGAATTCAAAGTTTGTGAACAACATGAATCCCGAATGGCACAAGTTTGTAACCTCTGTGAAGCTAACCAAAGGATTCAAGAACACCAACTATGAGCAACTGTATGCCTTCCTTCTCCAGAATGAGAGACATGCTATGTTTGAGAAAAGGATTCTAGAACAGTTCAAAACCAACCAGGGAGAAACAAGTTCCTCAAATGACTCAACAGCTTTTTACACTAATGTTGGTATTACTACCAAAGCTTCTCAAGTCATACCCATGGGTAATGGTAATTACAAACTCATCCCTGATCCAGCATATAAGCCTCCAGACCCAAACACATTCATGGAAAACTTCATCAATCAACTGTCTCTCATGGTCAGTCAAAACATGAACTCTCTTCCACACACCAACAATAACCTCAGAACAGCATCCAATCCACACAATCAAGCAACTGTCAGAGATGGGAAGGTTATGGTGCAACCAGTTCAAGAAAGGCAGTATGAACAGGGAAGGGGAGGAGTTGGTAGAGGATATGTGGTAAATCAGAATAGGGGAAGGAATGGGAATCAAGGACAAGTAAAGCCGATCAAGTGCTACAACTGTGGTGGTGATGGACATATAGCTAGAAACTGCACATCCCCAAAACGCCCACAAAATGCAGAGTACTTCAAAGATAAGATGTTACTTGTGCAAGCTCAGGACAATGGAGCTGTGTTGGATGAAGAGGAGTTGTTGTTTCTTGCTGAGGGCAATGCCAAGACATATGATGCAGATGTGGATGAGCAGCCAATTCAGGAGATAGGTCATAATCATCATAATGCCTTTCAAGTCGCCGACTGTGATGCATACGACTCTGACGTCGATGATGAACCTACTGCACAGACAATTTTCATGGCTAGCATTTCTCCAATGGTCTCTCCAAAGGTCCCCTCACCACAGCAAGCTGGTCCATCCAAAGAATCAATCATCTCAGAGGTATTAAAACTATATGATGATGTTGATCAGCAAAAGATACATGATAAGGTTCAATCGCAGGAAACCAGTGACTCAGATATTGCTAATATGGGCAATGATAATATTGTCCCATATGATCAATATGTGACCCAATGTGAGAGTGCGATTGAACCAAGTGATGTATCTAATGCAGTCAATGATGACTATATCTTTGATGAATACACTGCATGTGCCCCTGATGATTCTGTTACCTCTGAACTGAATGCCTATAAAGAACAAGTTGTTATTTATGAACAACGTGCTAAGTTTGAGTTAACCACCCGTGAGCAGGAAATGGATGACCAAATGCGTACAATTATTAGAAAAAGTAATTTTAGAGAAGAAGTATTAAAACAAGAGTTAAACTCCTTACAAGAAAAGCTTTCTAAAACTGCTAAGCAAAAACAAGAACTTCAAGAAAATGTTAAAATGCTTAAGCAAGAATTCAATGCTAAGGAATCAAAACTTTTGAATGATTTTTCCAATCTAAAAACTTTGAAAAACAAGCTTGAAAATAAGTTGTATTTACAAGGGAATACCATTCAGACTGCTCACTTGATCACTAAGCATAGAGTCTAAAGCGATAAGCATAGCATTCCCCTTGTTGAGGAACCAAATCCAGAGGTCATTAAAAAGGCTAGAGCTGCTAATAAGGTACTTTATGATGGTAATGAAATCCTTAAACCTAGGCAGAAACCTAGTTGCGCTGAGTGCACTGAGGAAGATAAGAAATCAGATGAAGTCTCTAGGGAGAAAATGAATAAGAAGCTAGAAGATCCTGAGTGTAAAATGAATAAGATAACGATAAAACCCCATGATTACACTAAGGAAAATTGGATATCCTTAAACAAGTTTAACCCTCAGACTCTATTAACCCTTGAACAAGTGTTCTGGAAAAAGGATATGGATATTCAAAAAGCTAAAAACATTGTTGAAAAGAATCCCCCTTGTAGGAAATTTCCTCAAGCAACTGTGTATCCTCCTAATACCCCAATGCATTTAGTTCCTAGATCAATTCCCACTAAGAGAAAAACCTTAATCAGTCAATATGTAATTTTTCAATTATTTGTTGATTTTGAGAAAACTTGTAAGAAAAGAATCACACCCACTGGGATAACTGAAGGGGAAAGGGGTTTTGAGCAAACTAAAGAATGCTATTTAACTGAGGTCATGCCTTTCTTTAAACAATTAAAAGGTCAATTTGAGAGTCTTAAAAAGGGGATGGATTTAGATATTAAAGAAATGGAAAAGAAATTTGATGCAATGATTGTTGAGGTTAGTGACTATGAGCGAGAATTAAAATATAATGAAATTGAGAGGAAGAACTTGCATACCTTGAATGAGAATCTTATTTCTGAATGTATTACTCAAGATGTGTTTTAAACTGCTACGAATTGTTCCATTAATGCTTCTCAATTTCATGAATTATCTGTTGCTCTGAAAGTCTCCCATGATCGTGTCATTGAGCTTGAAAAAACTAACTCTAAACTGCATGATAAAGTTGAACAGGATGATCATGATAACCTGGTGAAACAGTTTTCTAAATTGGAAGTTGAGCATCTTGCTTTGCAATTAAAATATCAACATCTAAAAGAAAATGTTAAAACCTCAAATATCAAGACATCCTTGGATGCTCCTGAATTTGATGCCGTTTTTGAAATTAGCAAACGTGATGAACATATTCGAGCTCATTGTAACACGATCAGAAAATTGAGAACCCAAATTTCACAATTAAAGGGTGAAAAGAACTATGTGACTGGCTCCCAAATGCCTCCTCCTTTAGATTCTCAGTATTCTCAAACTTTTCATCTTCAAAACTTAGTTAATGCTTTACAAAAAGAAAACGAGAGTTTTCTAGAAGAAAATGAAAAAGTTAAACGACACTTTAAAGAGTTATATGATTCAATGAAAGTCACTCGTGACAAAAACAACAAAAAAATAACGTCTTTACAAAAAGAAATTGAGAATCTGAGGAGTCAGGAAAAAGGGAAACTGCCACTTGTTTTTAATGAGAATGTTGCATCAAAGTCATCCTCAGACTGCAAATATAATGTGACTGTTAAATACATTCCTCCTCATCTTAGGAATAATGAACTTGTGTTTCGTAACTACTTCGCTCACCTTAAGGATAGTCTAGAATGTCTCCGTGAGATTGTGGAAGAGGATTTCATTAATAAACCTCTTGATAGAGAAATTAGGTTTGCTTGCATTCAGGCCAAACGATCTCAAGAGCTGCTAGAATGTTTAATTGCAACATGTCCTAAATCCTTAGGTGCGAAAGGTAAAGTTGTGATGCCTTGTTCTATGCCTAGTGCCAAGCATACAAACCATTCTATGCCCAGTTTTAAGAAAGTGAACACTAATGTGCCTTCAAGTAGTTCAGATCCCTGCACGTCTAGTTCAGGAATGCAAAAGTAGATCAACCAACTAATGTTCCCATAATTCCCTCTACAGGAGTAATCAGTGACATAAAAGCAAGCGGGTCAAAGCCTCCAGGCAATACCAAGCAAGATAGGACCTCGCAAGCTAAGAATGTGCATTGGAAGAGAGTAGAAGACCACCCTAGGAACTTTAAGTTTGTGTTGAATAAAACGAATCGTGTTGATTCTAGTATTAGCCATAGGCGTACTGTAATTAATTCGATTTCTGCTACTATCTGCAAACCTTGTAATGATGATTTCTTGATTTCTGTTACTAATCATGAATGTGGTGTGAATATTTTTTCTAATGCTGTCAAATGCCCAGTTAAAATTGTTAATGTTAAAAATCAAGCTAAGAAGGCTAAAAGGCAAAGGCGAAAGAAAGTTAGAAAACAGTGGAAACCCACAGGAAGGAAATTTAGTAATATAGATTATCAATGGATACCTACTGGCCGTAAGATTAATGAGCTTTGCCCTAAATTTTCTAAGTCAATGCCCACTAGAAAATGGATGCCTACTAGTAGAACTATTCCCTTAAGAAGCGAACATACTTTGAATAGGTCAAATCTGGACACTAGCACTGCATCTATTTCTAATGAGTCCATTGTTTCTACCTTTGATGTGGGTGTTCCAATCACTATTGCTACCCATATGGAACCCATTCTTGCATGGGGATCCCAATTATCCAGTTATCCATTCTTGTCTGTGTTCAACTGCAGATCGTTCAAATCGTTCTGTGGTACTTGGACTCAGTCTGTTCCAAGCATATGACTGAGACCGGTGCGGCTCATGAACTTCGTGAGTAAATTCATCGAACTGTGAGATTCAAACGGTGATCATTTGGTGATATTATGGGTTATGGAGATTATGTTGTTGGAAATAGTGTGATTTCCAGGGTATATTAGTTGAAGGTCTTGGACATAATCTATTTTGTCGGACAATTTTGTGACTTCATTTAGAAGTGGCCTTAAGAAAACATACTTGCTTTGTTAGAGAACTTGATGGTGTGGAACTTCTTAGAGGAACTCGTGGTTCAAACCTATACACCATCTCTATCGAAGATATGATGAAATATTCACCCATCTGCTTGCTGTCAAAGGCTTCCAAAACTAAGTCATGGCTATGGCACCGTCGTCTCAATCACTTGAATGGGAAGAAATACATTTTTGTTCAGAAAGGACTTAGTAAGAGTATTACCCAGATTAAAGTATGAAAAAGATCATCTTTGTTCAGCTTGCCAATTGTGAAAAAGCACGAAATATGCCCATAAACCAAAACCTACAGACTCAGTAATGGAAGTTCTTCATACCCTTCATATGGATTTGTGCGGACCAATGAGAGTGCAAATGATAAATTGGAAGAAATACATTTTAGTCATTGTGTGATGACTACTCTCGATTTACTTGGGTAAAGTTTTTGAGGACGAAGGATGAAACTCCAGATGTCATCATCAAACTTATCAAACAGCTACAAGTTCGACTCAACAATACTGTTAGAATTGTTCGAACAGACAATGGCACAGAGTTTGTTAACAAAGACTTAATTCAGTTTTATGAAAGTGTTGGAATCAGTCATCAAAGAAGTGTTCCACGAACTCCTCAACAGAACGGTGTAGTTGAAAGACGAAATCGAACTCTTGTGGAAGCTGCAAGAACAATGCTAATTTATTCAAAGGTTCCAATGTTTCTATGGGCTGAAGCCATTGCCACTGCTTGCTACACCAAAAATCGTTCCCTTATTCATACCTCTCATGGAAAAACTCCATATGAACTTGTTCATAAACGAAAACCTGATCTCTCCTACCTTCGTGTGTTTGGTGCATTGTGCTATCCAACGAATGACGGTCAAGATTTAGGCAAATTAAGAGCAAAGGCAGATATTGGAGTTTTTGTTGGTTATGCACCAAACAAGAAGGGTTACCGAATCTACAACAAGAGAACCCGAAATATCATGGAAACAATTCACATTACGTTCGATGAGCTGACCGGTCAAATGGCTCCAAGACAATCCAGTTCTGGACCCGCATCTCAACTTTCATCAAGTAGTTCTATCAGTTCTACTCTCGTTTCAAATCCCTCGCCAGCAACTCCTTATGTACCTCCTTCTGAAGATGATTTGAAGAAATTATTTGATCCCATGTTTGATGAACACTCTGAGCCAAGTGCTAATGATCTGTCAATTCCATCATCAGAGGTTGCGCCTGTCACTGTCAATGAAGTTAACCCTTCAGTTTCTATGTCACTAAGTCAAGAAGCGCCTTCTGCTGATCACTCGGTCTCATCATCAATACCTCAATCATCAAGTGTACACAATGGAAATGCTGCTGCTGTTACAGATGATGAAAATCCGTTTGCTCATCCAGAAGATGAACCTTTTGAAAATATATTTCAACAGAACCATCTTCATCAGGAGAAATCGACTTTGCTACTTCTGTTCCTCAACAACAACAACATGAACACCTTAGAAAGTGGACACATGATCACCCATTGGACAACATCATTGGAAACCCTTCTCGTTCAGTATCCACTCGTCGACAACTTGCAACCGATGCCTTATGGTGATTGTTTAACTCTGTACTATCTAAGATCGAACCAAAAGACGTCAAAACTGCTATGAATGAAGACAGTTGGTTCAGTGCCATGCAAGAAGAAACTCATGATTTTGATCGACTAGAAGTATGGGAATTAGTACCTGCTCCTGACTGTGCCATGATCATTGCTCTAAAGTGGATCTTCAAAGTAAAACTTGATGAGCATGGTGATGTTTTAAAGAACAAGGCTCGATTGGTTGCAAAAGGATACCGTCAAGAAGAGGGTATTGAATTTGAGGAATCATTTGCTCCAGTTGCTCGTATCGAGGCAATCAGAATCTTCTTGGCTAATGCTGCAAGTAAGAACATGGTAGTCTATCAGATGGATGTAAAGACGGCTTTTCTTAACGGTGATCTTAAAGAAGTCGTATACGTCAGCCAACCTGAAAGCTTTGTGAATCCAGAGCATCCTACTCACGTCTATCGTTTGAAGAAAGATCTTTACGGTTTGAAGCAAGCTCCAAGGGCATGGTATGATACGCTATCAAAGTTTCTTCTATCTACTGGATTCAGCAAAGGAGCAGTTGATCCGACATTGTTCACCAGAAAGTCAGGCAAACATTTAATTCACGTTCAAATATATGTTGATGATAATATTTTTGCCTCGACTGACACCAATGAATGTGATCATTTTTCAAAGGAAATAGGTTTTGATAACGCTACACGCGTCGTTCGGGGTCAAAGGAACTTCCTTTTCTTCTAGCAAGTTTTATAACACCCTAGGCAGTGAACCTAATCGTTGTAGTGTAGTATTAGGGTAAGCCACGGGTATTGATATCGTTCTCTAGGGGAATAGGAATGCTATTGAGAAGTTACTACGCTAAGGTTGTGGTTGAGGAAGATTATTTTTTTATCTTTCTTAGGTTTTTTAGGAAATGGAAAGGTACGAATCTCGGGGTTTGGATTTGGGGGTTGGTATTGCTACCGATTACTCTACTTATCTAATTATCTAATCTAAGGTGTATATAGTCTATGTCTAATTATTTTGTGCTCGTATGATAGTTTAAAGATGTGTTTACTTAGGTTTTACTACTCCTTAATTATCTCTTATTGGTGGTTGAATTGCCACGTCCTTATTCTTAATCGCGTTGTGTGTCTAAAGTCGTAGGGTATGCGTTTATCCCTAACTCTTTGAACTTACCAAAGGGTCTCGTCTACAAAACCCACTAGGGAATATAAACTCTAACTCTAAGGCCTCTTTGGATGGTTTAGCTTACAACCGCTCTAGGTGCTATAACCTAAGGTTCACAAAGATTAATCAAGCATTAAGTACACAACGAATGACCTATCGCATTACTAGATAATTAACAATTAAGATAAGAGACAACCAATCAATATTCAATAATTAAGTTTCATATTCCCTAAGCAAACACACAAATAAATTAGCCGGACATGGAGAACATGCAAGCATACACACAAATAATTAAAGACATAATTGAATTAATGAAGTAAAACACTTATCTTGATGAAAGATAGGGTTTGGAACCCTAAAATACTGTACAAGACAGCCTTGGTTCGGTTTAGGTTTTTACTCCAAAAGACTACACACAAATACTGAAAAATTCGGATTCTATATATAAGATTACATATGCGACGGCGTCACCTTATGTTTTGTGACGCCGTCGGATCACCGTCATTAGGGTTTCGTCTTGGCCACGTTAGTCTTGCGACGACGTCACCTTGTGCTTGTGACGCCATCCTCTTCAGCTTATGACGCCGTCTGGATCAAATCTAGGCCGTCTGAGTTGCGACGGCCTACTCTTTTAAAGCTTGACACCGTCACTTGAAAATAAGAAATTTGAGTTCTGTCCCGTCACAAAATGCTCCGACGGCGTCGCAGTTTAGCAGTGACGCCGTCACCTTGTACTTCAGCAGCTTGAGTGTCTCGATTTCTTGACTTTGGCCATTTTCTTCTCTGATATCCGCGACTTTTCGTCCAAATAAGTGCCATTACAGCAATTTGCCTTCAAGAGACCTAAAAAGTGAAAAGGAACGATATTAAGTAATAACGGATACAAAAGTGATCAAATAAGGGCTTAAATGACCCCTCAAAAAGGTACATTTTTAAACCTTATCAGGTTCCAAATTTCAAATGTCAATGATGGGACAAATGTCATTTTTCTTGGGATTACAAATTTTACAAAATCCCGGAGGCATTTTTATAAATCAATCTAAATATGCAAATGAGATTTTAAAGAAATTTGGATTTAATTCTTATGACCCTGTTGACACTCCCATGATTGAGCATACTAAACTGGATGAGGACCACTCAGGGATCATGGTAGACCAAACAAAATATCGTAGTATGATCGGATCCCTGATGTATCTCACAGCTAGTAGACCAGATATTTTATTCGCTGTATGCATGTGTGCTAGATATCAGGCCAAGCCTATTAAAAAGCACCTTGAAGCGGTTAAAAGGGTCTTTCGGTATCTCCAAGGAACCATTAACATGGGTCTTTGGTATCCGAAGGACACTGGTATGTCACTAACAGCCTATGCAGATGCTGATCATGCAGGGTGTCAAGATACACGACGAAGCACGTCTGGAGGTGCTCAGTTTTTGGGTGATAAGCTTGTGAGCTGGTCTTCAAAGAAACAAATGAGTACTTCTATTTCCTCTACAGAGGCTGAATACATAGCCATGTCATCTTGTTGTGCTCAAATCCTATGGATGAGATCCCAATTATCTGACTATGGCTTTGTATTCAACAAAATCCCTCTGTACTGTGATAATAAAAGTGTTATTGCTCTCTCATGCAACAACGTTCAACACTCAAGATCAAAGCACATCGACATTCGACATCATTTCATCAGGGAACAAGTTGAGAATGGTGTGGTGGAACTCTATTTTGTGAGAACAGAATATCAATTAGCAGACATCTTCACCAAAGCTCTTCCTAGAGAACGTTTTGAGTTTATCCTCCCATGACTTGGTCTAAAGAGTCTACAACCGGAAACACTCAAACGTCTTCAAGAGGAAGACGAGGAGTAAAGGTCTTTCTTCATCCATATCTTGTAAATATTTATTCGAAAAGAAAAATACAAAATTTCAAAACCTTCAAAAAGCAAATAGAAAAATATAAAACTTTCAAAAAATCCATAAAAATTTGAAAAATCTTGAAAAATCTCAAAACATATTGTCATTTTGTCATGTTTTTCTCGATTCGAAAATATCTACGGTCTTTGTGATGTCATTCAAAGAATGACACGGGACTTTAGATATTGTTCGAATGTTCTTAAAAAAAATTAAAAAAAGAGAAAGTGAAACAATGGTTTATAGTCATTTCAGTCAATAACCCGTTTTTTAAAGAAAGAACAGAGCCATGCTTTATCGTATGTTTCAAATCTCATGCTCTGATTCTAAAAATTCTTTCACAAATATTTTTCCTTCTATAAATTCTTCTGAAAATTATTTGCTATCAAAGAATGAAAACAATGTTAAACAAAATAACTCGGACTAAATTTTTGAAATTCATTTGGACTTGACAACGGTCAAACTCTCGATCTCTCAATCAATAACTTATGTCATTGATTGAGGGGGAGAATGATTTCAATTAAATCAAAAGGTTATTTGTCATGTTTTCAAAAGATATTCATGCATGTTATTGGAGTTTAAAGTCTCATAAGTGATCCTTATCGGTTAAATATTTTCATAAGCAAGTCATAATTCTCCTTAAAAGCTCTCAAAAACAATTTAAATCTATAGAGATCACAAATCTCAAATATTTGAAAATTGTGATCGGGGGAGAATTTGTGATTTAAATTGGATTTAAACTGATGATTCGATAAATGTTTTCACAAGTGTTTAGCAAGCTTTCCTCCCCACATGTGCCAAACGATTTCAAATTTTCCATGCACATGTTGAGGGGGAGCATCTTTTTTAAACCACAAAGAATGGAAACGTGATTGATTTGTATCTAAGTGCAGGTTCCTTCTAATATGTGCAAAACTCTTTCAAACCTCGAGGCACATATTGAGGGGGAGAAAATTTATGAAAACCTCATCCTTCCCCAATATGCTTTATCTACTTGATTTGATCAGTGAAGTGATGTTGATATCTTTTAGAAAATGGTAATCAAAGAAGTTAATTCTTCCTCTTGTCTCCGTGTGCCAAAATGATTTCAAATACATGATGCACATGTTGAGGGGGAGCTATGTTTCTAAAAATATCAAAAAAAATTCAGGTACAAAATGCTTTGATAATATATCACAAGTATCTGAATTGATTTTCAAATGGTTTTCAATTGATTCCAATGGCAGATGAACAATACCAAATAGACCGACCAAATTTACTTTATGTATGGTGATATAAGGATGATAAGGTTAGGTATTTGTTCCCATGATCCGCCAAAACCGGAGGGATCTACCCAGGGACAATCCACTAGATAGAGTAGAAGTCCTTAGGTATGATGAAAAAATGAGAAAAGTAAGATATGGGAAGAGTGCGGACTGAGATAGAGCTAGGACTGTAATAAACCCAACAAGGTTCTAGTAATGAAGTCTCGGTAAGCACTGAAGGGGTTGAAGAATGAAAAAGAAATGAAATGAGAAAAGGGTGAAAAGAAATATCCCTCCATTTAATCAACCTTAGGGTAGAAACCGGGTTCAATTCATATGCTACTAGTGGTTACCAAGGTAACATCGGTATTGAAGATAAGACGTCATGGACCCAGTGACGCACTGCACGACAACTTCCCAAGCTACTCAAGTTCCTCTTAAAAGGACTTGTTTCATTCTCACGGGGAACCGACATTATCTATCTACTTTCTCCTAGAGATTGTTGATAGTGAAGAAGAAGACCCTCTCCCTAGTCTCCGGCATAGGAACCAAATGTGCACTATTGAGTCTAGAGCTACGAGATCATCAAATCAATCTCTTTAGGACACTGTCATTGAAGACTCTCTGTTTCACACAATGTGGAAAGAGAGATTATATCTTTTGAGTCCTACGCATTATCCTTGTGGTATTTCCAGAACATCTGAGTGATATGCAAACATATTCACAATGAAGATGGAAAGCCTTCTGGAGCCAACATCAAACAAGCTCCTGGTGGGTGGCATGTGAGATCTATCCAATAGATCAACCATGTGACAACTGAACAGAAACAATGGGGCGAGTCATAATTATGATTCAATCCTGGTTCAGGTTATGGATTGACGGATGCCTTTGAAAAACCAGTCGTTGTGCGTTAAAACTCTTTTCTTTAGCACATCGACTGTGTACTCATATTTCAAAATAAAAGGTGTTTATGATTGATAATTGATTTTCTTTAAAACCTTCTTTGTATTGCAAAAACAATTTCTATTGAGCGATACTTGATTGTTTTTCAAATCTCTTTTCATCAATCAGTGAATCTCAATTCGCTGGTTCACTCACTCCGTGTTGTCTTCTTTGAGACGTTCCGGTTTGAGAACAGCTAGAGCAGCTGCAAAACCCTGTCAAGGAAATTCTTCGAATTATACCTGATCACAGGCAGTACTTGTACTGATCAACGGGGAACCGTGGGCCGTGTACCTCAATTAAACGAAAGTGATCAAAGACACTTTCGTGCGCTTTATTGCTAACTGTTGTATGCAGGTACGCCCGACGTTTGCAGCTGATCAGAATGAAGCGGTCAATCCATAGCCGCATGCTCACACATCACATTCATTTCAAAAGAAATCATGATTAGTGCATCAATGACTCTGATATTCTCACTCCATGCTTCTGCTACGCTGCTGCCAATATCATGAATCAACAAAAGCTTTCGCTACTCTGATGAGAAGAAATCATGATCCAGAATGTGAGCATGTCGGTCCAAATGTCACAACATCACATAATACCAACACCACAATGGATGAGTCAGAAATTTATGATAGCTGATGATCTCAAAGCTGGCCCAAAACTCATTATCACGTGGATCAGTTAAAGACCTCCACTAGAATTATCCAAACATGCGGAAAATGAAGAATCAAAGACTACGAGCTACTGAGCAAAGAATTTAATCAAGAATCCAAGGACAATCTAATGTAATATCTGTTTGTATTCATTGTAATTTGAGGTGACCTCCCTTAGGGGGAGATTGTTAGGATTTAGTAAATCCAGTTATTAAAGTGTCGGTCACCTCAAGTATATGTAATCGTTAGAAAGCTCGTAGTCGTAGTTATTTAAAGTTAAGTAGTATTTAGTTTAGTATCACCGTGGAGGACGGACGGGTCTTTACCCACTATATGCATGATCCACAGCCCGTAGGTGGCGATTTGTGTAATGAGTATAAATACTCTCTACCTCCCAAGGTAGAGAGTTGGAGCTCATAATAATACTTTTACTTTCTCTCACTAAGTTCCCAAACCTCTAACTCTTTCTCTCTCTAAAACCTCATCTTTTTACTTTGATTATTGTTTAATGTGTTTGTGAAATCCAATATGTTACAGAATCTAAAGTTTTTGAAACTAACTTAAAATCAGCAAAACTATTCAACCCCCCCCTTCTAGTTTTCCACAGTTTGCTATCCCTAGCAAGTTTATGAACAGATAGCAGACTGACAGTGTACTCAGGCACAACTAAGACATCATGTAAGGTAATGTTGTTGTTGATTTTTAGGTCACCAATCTCAGTGATAAGTGCCTGAGTACCATTTGGGTGTCCAACAGTGAGACCAAGTTTGGAGACATCAATAGTATTGATCAAAGATTTTGAAGACAAAGTCATGTGTTGGTTTGCTCCAGAGTCAACAATCCAACCCAGACTGATTTTTCCTTTTAAAAGGTTTGTGTTTCCATTAAAATATTTTTCAAATTTTAGGTTGAATTTGACACTTCCATTAAAAAAAGTTCCTGAAAAACATTTACCTGCCATATTGGAATTGACAGGACTATCATTGAGAAGACTCATGAGTCTGGCCATCTGTTCATTAGACAAAGAAACAGGAGAGTTGCTAGTTCTATTTTCAAGATTGGCATCAGAAGAAGAAGAAGCATTGTTACTAGCAGGTTTAATATTAGAGTTAAAGTTCCTTTTTCCATATCCAGCAGGATAACCAACAATATCATAACATCTATCAATGGTGTGACCAGGTTTGTTGCAGTTAGAGCATTTCAGATTAAGATTGGGTCCTCTATTGTTAGAGTTGTTACCAGAGGTGTTATTCCCAGAGGTGGGATTTGAGCTTTTGTAATTGTTGTTTCTTTTTTTGTTATCAAAAAATTTTGAAGCAAAAGCAGACACATTTGGTTTAATGGATCCAGTTCCAGAGGAGAAGTTTCTATGAGATTCTTCCCCTGACACAATAGAAAAAGCAGTTTTGACAGATATTAAAGGATCCCTGGTTAAAATATTGCTTCTGATGGGCACATAAGTGTCATCAAGACCCATTAAAAACTGCATTAACTTGATTAGCTCGTTATGTTTTTCAAAATGTTTTCTAGCATCACAAGTACATGTCGGAAGACTGATCATGGAGTCAAATTGTTTCCATAATGAGTTAAGATTATTGTAGTAATCAGCAAGAGAGGACCCATTTTTGACCCAAAGAGTTGATATTTTTATGTATATTAAAGACAGCAGATCCATCAACTTTGTCATAGGTTTCTTTTAAGTCATTCTACATTTCATAAGCAGTTTTAGAGTATATAGCACCAGCAAATAGCTCAGGACTTAAAGAGTTTAGAATCCAAGTAAGAACAACAGAGTCACACATATCCCATTGATTAGCAAGACTAGCATTAGAGACATCCTTTCTACAAGTTCCATCAACAAAGCCAAGTTTATTATGATTTCTTTAGGAAAATGTCATGGCAATGCTCCATATTTTATAATTTTCTGAGCCAGTTAATTTCACAGATATAATGGGATTACCACTGGTGTCACTAGGATGCAAGTAGAGAGTATCACCAAATGTAAGTTTTAATTCAGAAGAAGAGTTAATCACAGATTCATTAAGCATAGATTCATTAAACCTAGATTCATTAAACCTGGATTCATTATTAGCACGTTCATCATCACCCTCAACCATGGTGACAACACAGAGAAAGACAAATAAATAAGGAAAGCAATAACAGCAATCTCTAACAATAAGAGCAACAATCCCAAATCAACCTCCAACCTAACTAGACCTATCCTCCTTCAACTAGAAGAGAAAAAATGCAAGTAAATAAATAACTCACACCCACGGTTCAACAAGTACCAAGCCTTTGGACTGGGGTAGGACAGAACAGGTATTCACACCACTCAGAGGTGGCAGATCAAGGTGTTAACCTACCCGTTTGCACCCACTCAGCTTGAATACTGTTAAACAAGAAAGGGAGAAGTACTTACAGTGCTTTGTGCAGTGGAAGAAGTGAAGACCAATCACAATCACCCTAGATTCACTTAGTCTAGGGATGATTATGATAAATTAGAACCAGAGAGCACTCCAAGAACAAAACCCCCAATACAGAATTAATTAGGGTTTTGGAACAAACCCTAATTTGTTTCGATTGAGCACCAATAGGATCAGAAAAACCAATCCAATTACCACATACGTCCCAGAACACAAATAAGTACCACCGGAGATATCAAGATCAAGAACCCCCAATATTGAAAACCCTGGAGATCAGGATTTGAAGATAATCAGTAGCCTATCGCTCTGATACCATGTGTGATGGTATCAAACAGATAAACAGAGCAACAAGTTCCTCTTTATTCAAGAATCAAAGTACAATAGTCACCACAGTTTGAACAATAATAATCAAACTGTTACAAGACTTAGAGAAGATCAAATGATCAAAGATACAAGACAAAAATGGATCAACAGATCCTTGTACATAAATATTTGGAGGGAGAGAGATATAGCAGTCAAGAGAAGACTGCATATCTTGGATGATAAAACCCTAGAGAGGGACCACTGATATATAGCAACCAAAGAGACAAAGACCCTCCTCTATCTTTCTAATAAACTTCATAAGGAGCACATCTTTAGATTTCTTCATAAACAAGAATAGAGAATGTCCATAACAAGTCCCTCATAATAATCCTGCACAAACAACACTAAGTGAGAGAGTAATAAGGACATATTTGGGACATAGATTACTTAGGTGTTTTGGAACAAGATGTGTATCTTGAAGATAATTATTTATATCAAGATTTCAAGTCGAATTATCTAGTTTCTAGTGTTTGTATATTTCTACTTTGTGTATGAGTTTGATTATGGAAGATCAAGAATCCACTTGCCACTGCTACGCCAGAACTGAACTCTTGGTTTATGTATTAACTTTGTTTAACTGAGAATCTGCCTATAAATCAAAATTAGGGGAATCTCAACAAAAACAGGAACATTACATTCAGTGATATTTTAAGAGAAATTGAGGTAACTAAACTTGGTTTTATTCATTTTAGATAAAAGAAAAGAAAAGATAGACTACTTTTTTGTGTGTCAAATGATTGATTGCTTGGCAATGTTGTTTGAATACAAGTTCTGTCAATGGTTTTGATTACTAGATATTTATGATCTATACAGGCAAAATAATAGAGTTATAGACCTGTTGGAACTGTTATGAATTATGATTGACATAGTTTTGTGGCATAACGGGTGCACAGTCTTTGGTTTGCTTATTTAAACATGCTATGTTGTATTTACCAAGTGCTTAAGGTTGTATAAAAACACGATACAAATAAAGTGTTTGGATTTGTTCATGGTGTATCAAAACGCATAAGTTAACAATTTTTTTTGAGTGTTTCAGCAGATTCTATTTGTAGAGGTAAGAAGTACTAATGTGAAAAGACAACCTAAATAAGATGCATAGTATAGGCCGTTTATTTCAATGAGAACACCTAAAGAGGGTCATTAGTTGTACTAATAACCTACATATATAAACAATCATAAAACTGTAAACTCAAGAAACATTCATTTATAGGGACTCTGAAGAATGATACTAATGATGTGCATTTAAGGACAGTTGTGCCTACAATTACAATCCATTAATGCAGACAAAATCGTAAAACAGGCAAATAAGACTAATCAACAATTCTATAGTTTCTTAGCTTTCTTGGATCCGGTAGTCTTCGTAAACGTGAAATATTCACCTAGCAAAAATTGATTCCTTCCAGCATGAGTACCTGTACACAGGTTTATGGCCAATTGATTTAGGTTTCAAGAGATGCGTCATGTTTCTGGTTAAGGCTTTGTATATGGTGTAGAATGAATGAAACAGTAATGGGTACAAAATGTAAACTAAGAACAGATATTGCATTAAGATTCTAAGTAAAAGTTGTTATATGTTTTCTGATTTAGAAAACATATTTATAGGTTTCTAAATGACACATAATGACAGTTACTAATCTCCCAACCATTGTGACTCTTGGGGATTAACTGCCAAAATGTGCCACCATATGGGCTGCTTGGGTTAACCCAGTTTGACCCATATCCAGGCTTCAAATTCGACCCATACTAACTATTACATAGCAATTGTCTTTAAAACATAAAGTACTATAATATCTAATTATGATCTGATCTTAACACAATTAAACAGGCTAACATTCCCCCCCCCCCTTAATTGATTAGATCAAATCTCCTTCTGAGTTGATTCTTCTTGCTTTTCTTCAAGCAATGACTTCAAAGTCATTGCTGTCTTGGCTGCTATCTTGTCCATCTTCATCTTCATTGTTCAACTTGACACCAAACCTGTTTGATCCATCTTCAAGTGCTTCATCCTTCACGGTATCTTCCTTCTGGCATGGTGGGTCCCTGGCCTTTCTTCTTTCACTGGTTTCACCCACTTCTTTCTGCATTTCACCCCAAGGAACTTGTGCGGTTTCATGGTATATCACTATGAGATCAATAAATTTCTGTAACAGGATCTAACTGTATTAGCATCATTGGTGTCCAATCCTTGTAACTGTGCAATCACCCCCCACTTGTCACCTATGGTGACTGAGAAGTATCCACCCAAACTCTCAACAACCTTGTGTAGACATAACAAATTCAACTCAACATCCCTAACAACTGGTGGTATTGTATCCAGTACATCATAGTTTAGATGCACAAGATAAAACAACTTGACTAAATCTAAGAACCTTTTGCTGAATATTTCCCAGTTTTTGTACAACAAATCATCCTTTTTCAGTAAATTCATGAAAGACAGATACCTTGAGAAGGAATTAACCTTAAATGCATAGAGAGTTCTATTATAACTAATGTACTCATCATCAATGTAATCCTGGGTATCATCTTTGTTCCATTCTAAGTCTTCTAAGCCCCTTATCAAAGAGCATTCAACTGTAGGATCCATTTGCTTGAACTGATCTTCCAAATATTGATTGTGTTCATTCACAATCCTTTTGAGTACAACCTGATCTTCTCATTTCTCTAAAACTGGTGACTGTTTTCTAGTTTCTTCATTATGATACATATAATAGATGCTACACATATCATCATAGATCTCTATCTTGTACCCTTGAGTTTTAAGCAATTCTAGACTAAGCATATTGAATGAAACCTCAGGGGTATATTGAACATTCCTAATCACCACTTCTCCAACATCTGTCCTAACAGTAACATCCCCTATCCCATAAGAAAAAATGAATTTCTTTTCATTTTCTTCTTTCCCCATCATTTTAAACTTATAATCTATTTCATTGAATAGGGCTCTAGTGGGACACATATGAAACCTGTAAATGTTACTTGTATACCAGATGTCATTCCAATTTTTAAGATTTGTACCTTTGACCATATAGTCTGCTGTCAAATAGACCTTTTCTGAGTACTTTGCTTCTTCTGCAATGACTTTGCTTGTAGTCTCCACTTCTTGTTGCAGTTCTAAGGCTGCAAGTCTCTTCCTATCTTTACATTCCCAAAAGGCATGTCCCTTTTCTTTGCATATGTGGCATTTGGTCTTTTTGTCCCCTTTTATCTTCATAATCTTCTTCTTCAGTTTCATCAGATCATCTGATTCTTTTGCAGTGTTGTAAGCTTCATTCTCCATTACAGTTTGTGCCAAGATCTCCTTTCCTTTTGGTGAGATAATGTTTTTCTTCCTTTTGGAGTTCCACAGATTCACCCTTTTAGGAGTCTCTCTTAAGAGATATCTCCCAGACTTGAAACCAGAAGTTGGCCTATCCCATGGATGAGAGCCGTAGCTCTGATACCAATTTTACACAGGCTTATGGCCAATTGATTTTGGTTTCAATAGGTGCTTCATGTTTCTGGTTAAGGCTTTATATATGGTGTAGAATGAATGAAAAAGTAATGGGTACAAAATGTAAACTAAGAACAGATATTGCATTAAGATTCTAAGTAAAAGTTGTTATATGTTTTCTGATTTAGAAAACATATTTATAAGTTTCTAAACGACACATAATGACAGTTACTAATCTCCCAACCATTGTGACTCTTGGGGAAATAACTGTCAAAATAACTACCAACATAACTGCCACCATATGGGCTGATTGGGTTATCCCAGTTTGACCCATATGCAGGCTTCAAATTCGACCCACACTAACTATTACATAGTAATTGTCTTTAAAACATAAAGTACCATAATATTAAACTATGATATGATCTTAACTCAATTAAACAGGCTAACAGTACCCACAACTCCTACTTCCCGCTTGCAAATTTCCACTATAATTTCTGGACTTTGTTTAACATCACCTTTGTGCATCGGTTTTTTCTCAACAGCATCATCATGTTTAGCTTTATCTTTTTCTTGTAATGGATCACCATCATTCATTCTTTCTTGAGATGGACCTTTTTTACATGGACGTAAGCTTGGGAATTGTAGATCATACTCTTGATCATGTTCAACAGACGGGTGTTTAACCTCATCAACGTCTTGTGGTGGACCTTGTTTATTACTTACACCATCTTCTTGCATAATTTTGGAACTATAAGACGTTGAATCAGGGGTTTCAATATCAATAATTGAAACAAATGTAAAACATAAAAATAATAAGCATGTTATATCAATAATAATCGTAATGCTTTAAGACAACATGCTTGTAATAGTCACTGACTACGTGCATTCTGATGTAGCAATATCATTCCGAATTCATTTCATCTTACTAGATGTTCCTTGAGAGATTCCAGTGTTTGTTTCATGGCCACGAATATCGTGAAGTTCATCAGGTATGTAATTTGAATATTGCTTGATCGTAGTAAACAATTAATTTAAAACGAAAAAGAAAAAAACAATCCATGCCTCGAAGTAGACTTTTGGAGTTTAGTATTGAGGGTAAAAAGGTATCTATGTTTTGGTACGCTGTACCGATCCATTTTGGTAAGTCAAACCAATAGACTTGGGTACGCCGATTGATGTTGTTTGGGAACGCAGAATATAACGATTTAGATCGCGATCCCGAGCGATCCGAGTCACGATCATACCGCGTTTGAATATGAACGATCCGAAACACGAAACGCATCGGATTCAGCTTTTCCTGTGACTCTGCGTTGAATCAGGGGTTTCAAGATCATCTTGTGACGGTTCATCTTCTTTTGTTTCTTCAAACATTTGGCAAAAGTAGTATTTCAAATTCAAACATTTGGCAAAAGTGATCTCTCGATTTTTAGAATCTTTTCTTTTGGCACACTTTTTCTACCAATTTTTTCAACTAACCGCTAATCTAGTTTTCAGTAGGAGTTAGATAAGAATAAGATTATTAGATTTCATCACATATTTACCATTGCTGGCTTACAAGATTCTGGTAAGCAATAGCTTAAGCTTAATTATGTATATTAGTCTAGACTAATACTCCAGCTAGACACTACAAAGAAATTGTCATCTAGTAATACATAAAAAAGTGTCACCAAAAGTTAAAAAATGTCACTAGAAGTTAAAGATTGTCGATAAAAGTATAAAATAGGTGTCTCTAAAAATTTCATGTGCTTCCCTTAACTTGTTATACAGACAATGATATAACTGCTGGAATTGTTATGACTGACATAGTTTTGTGGCATGATGTGTGAAGAGTCTTTGGTTTGCTTACTTCAAGGACGGAGCCAGGACCAAATATAACCGGGTGCACAAAATCTTTTAAACCGTAATACTGGAAACACATGTCGAAGGACCGGGTGCATTTAAGATACATTTAGGAAAAATCAGTGTTTTTTACAAAAATTAACACTAAATCGAAAAAATCCATGGGGTTCCCGGGCACCCGCGGGAACCCCCTAGCTCCGTCCTTGTTCAACATGTTATATTGTAAGTATTTAAGATGTGTTTATTATTACCTTATGGTTGTATAAAACTGTAATAAGTTTACAAGTGAGTGTTTGGCAAATCTAATTTTAGAGGTGCAACGTACCAATGTGAAGCAACCGAGATAAGATGGTAAATATAAGTCGTTTATCTCAATCCGAACACCTGAAAAGGGTCATTAGTTATTTTGTTGTGTTAAACACAACAAGCTCTTTAAATAAGCAGTCTCAAACATATACCTTTAGCACACCAACTTTGGTGAATAAATATGATCTGAAGCGCTAATATGCAAGGAATTGAAGTAACCAATTAACTTCCATATACGTCCAGTAGTTTGATTAAAACTATCTGGCATTGTACCAGATAAAAGGATCTGCTTAATTCTTATAATAGCATTATGTATGTGAGCAATCTTTGCTATTATATGTGATTACTCTAGTGGTAATTGCAATTTTTGTCAAGAAACTTTTAACAACACGTACATCAAAAAAGCTATCTAACACATTATAAACTGACATGCCAAAGTGTTTACGTTAATCATCAACATGATCCATCCGTCATATTCGTATCAAAACTAGAAAATATATGTAACCTAAGCCAACGCTCGATCATTTATACAGAGTTTGAAAAATAACACTACTGTTTCGACTCTTGTGACAGTTATCACTATGGATGATACATTGAATTATAATGCAACAAAATATGATAACCAACAAATAACACTAATCAACTATCCTGTGGTTTCTTCTTAGCTTTTTTGGATTCAGGCGTCTGTGTGAATGCAAAATATTCGCCAAATGAAAATCGATTCATTTCACGATGAGTTCCCATAACTGCTACTTTCCGCTTGTAAATTTCCACCATAATTTCTGGCCTTTGTTTATATTTTACTTGTTTTGATCGACCTTCATCATTCATTCTTTCTTGGGGCGGACCTTCTTTATACTGATGTAAGCTTGGGAATTGCAGATCATACTCTTGATCACGTTTGTTACGTTCAATATCAGCAGATGATTCAGAGTCTCTAACAGTATCAACGACTTGTGGTGGACCTTGTTCATCACTTACGCCTTTAGGGTTCTCAACATCTTCTCGTGATGGATCATCTTCATTTGTTTCTTTTTGTGGCACTTCTTCAGTATCATGATGTTGCATATCATGCAGATCCAGATCGACAGATGATTCAGGATCTATGATTTTCTCGTCATCTTGTGGTGCACCTTGTTGGTTACTTGAACTTTGTTGTTGCATGATATTTGAATTATCACCTTCAATCTCAAGATTTCGATTACAAACACATGGTTCAGCAACTGACGTAACAATCTTTTCATTATCATCTTCAATCTCAAGATTTCGATTACTAACACATGGTTCAGCAACTGACGTAACAATCTTTCCTATATCATCTTGTGTCTGATCACTAGTAATCGTATTGGAACCTTCATTTTGATCAAGAACAGTAGCACATAATCCATGTTTCTTGATCACTTTCAAACTAAACTGAATCTCATCTTTAAATTTAGAAACACGATCAAGAAGTGTAGACTCATCAACTTTATTTACAATACCATCAAACTCGACCGCAAGCAATTGCATACTTGCACTCACATCATCTAGCTTCTTTAATAACTCGAATGTACTTGTCCTTGTTTCCCCTTCCCGAGTAGATGTTTCATGACGGTTTACAACAAGCTTTGAGGGCGGGGTTTCGACAATATATTTAGCAACTTCTTCTTGTGGTGGAGCTTGCTGATGTAATAAATCATTACATTGTTGCAACCCTTGTTTAATCTCCGCAAGATCATCAAGAAGTGGCGACGATTCTTGAACAACTTCATCTTGTGGTGAATCAGCAACTGGTTGCAACCCATTATTATTCACAGCAAAATCAACAGCAATGGATCTTGAATCACCATCAAGAACTGCAACCGAAGATGATTCTTTATGGTCTTGTTGCGGTTCGTCAAGAGCAACAACATTAGCAGCAGATGATGATGAAGATTCGGCCTTTAATGTCTCTTGACACTGTTTTGTTTTGCATTGTTCCACCTCCCTAATGCGATTCATAAACTCTTCTTGACATTGAGTAATACGGTCAGGAATCGTAGATAAAGATTGGTCGCGAATATCATCAAGTTCGATTAATGTTAACTCCAAATCAGCCTTCGCGTACGCTAATCTTGCATATAATCCAGGTAAACCAACATCACCTAATTCACTGTCACTTGAATAAGAAGACGAATCAGAAGATGACGATGATGCATTCGACATGATGATTGTTTTCAGGTTGAAAACATGCGAAAATAAAGAAAAAGATGATGAATTTCAACGATTCTTAATGAACAAGTGAAAAAGAAGAAGAACTAAATTTAGTTTTGTTGAACTGAATGAAAGAATTAAAAGTTAGTTTGTGATTTATAAATTTTTACAATGCATGCAAACGTATATAAAATATAGTTTCTAATCTGGTGTCAAATATCACCTTCATCTTTTTGTTTTTACAGTTATAATACTTTATAATCTCGTATAGACTATCATACAAATTAAAAACGAAACACAAAAAAAGTAATGAGAATGTTGGCCCAGTTTTACTTATCTTTAATCAACGATATACCAAATAATCTCTATTTTCTTTAAATATGTCATGAATGTAATCGTTACATGTTCTACTCTATTTATACAAAGTGAAAAGGTACATGTTGAACCGTTGTGATGGTTCATGATATGGCAGTTATTTTTGTAACTGTCATATAACCGTTTTGTAACTGCTATTTGGTAGTTATTCCAGCGAGTTGACTTTTCCATGTTGACTTTGACTTTCCTTGACCGGGTCGTTTGTGGGTGTTGACTGGGTCGATTGGGTATTCTGATGGGTCGATTGGGATTAACCCAATATTCTCCCCCTTAATCACAATCGCTGCGACATAGATCTTTAAGTCTTTTGTAGTCGTCTCACATAACTCCATTTTGCTTCCTTCTGCATTCTCTGTTGTTTCTGCATTCTATGCGGTTTCTGATATCTCTGCGGTTTATGCAATCTCTGCGGTTTCTGCATTCTCTGCGGTTTCTGCAATCTCTGCGGTTTCTGCATTCTCTGCGGTTTCTGCAATCTCTGCGGTTTCTGCATTCTCTGCGGTTTCTGCAATCTCTGCGGTTTCTGCATTCTCTGCAGTTTCTGCAATCTCTGTTGTTTCTGCAATCTCTGCTGTTTCTCATTGTATCATTTCTCTTCAGTTATAGTCGCCATAAGTAATGTTGGCTCTAAGTCTTCTTCAATAAAATTGGAATGTTCTCTGACTTGATTCTTGCGTTTATTTTGACATTCATATGCATAATGTCCAAGTTTGTGACATCGGTAGCATGTGACTTGAGATTTGTCTCTTGTATCTTCTTCAAAAGACGCTCGTTCTTCCCTTTTAGATTGATAATTGTTATTGTCTTGTTCTCAGCCTCGAGACTGGTTAAATCTTCCCTGACCATATTCTCTAAAAGGTTTTCCTTGTCCTTTATGTCGTGTGAACATCAAAGTCTCTTGATTGTTCACTTGTTTATCCTTCTTAAACTTAATCCTTTCTTCATAGGTCTTAAGTCTTCCTTCTTCCATAGTCATTTCACTTATGTCGGAATATTGTTCTATAGATGCGACTATTTGCAGATACCTATCGGGTACAGCATTTAGTAGTTTCCGTACTAAGGTTTCATCTTCTATGGTGTGTCCTAGACTAGCGGCTTTGCTTACGAGTGTTGTGAGTTTTGTGGTGAAGTTGTCGATTGTGTCGTCTTCCTTCATATATAACATCTCAAAGTCGGACTTGAGTGTTTGTATTCTTGCTTGTTTAACTCTGTCTTCGCCAACGTGTCTGATTTTCAAAGCATTCAAAATGTCCTTCCCGGTTTTGTGCTTTGTTATTTGAAGTAATTGTTCCTCGGGTAAAGCTTGATAAAGGAAAGCAATAGCGGTTTTCTCTTTTGTCTTATTGGGTTGAGTCGATTCAGTCGGCTCTATTGTTTCCCATAAACCATTTGCTTCGAGAATGATTTGTATTCGAATTGCCCATAATGAGTAATTTGCGAGCTTTAGGATTGGGCATTGAAATTGGGGTGTACTATTTGTAATATTAGTATTAGGTTCCTTATTTTCACTTCCTTTCGTCATATTTTAAATATTTTAACAAAAAATCTCAAAAAACTTTTTAACACTAGGTGTGTCGAAATTTCTATATCTAGTGAGTTTTTTTTTGTATTTTGCCTTATAGGCTATAAAAAACTTTATGAGACTAGTTTTTAAATCCAAAATTATCCTTAATCAATATAATAAGCAGTATGATACTAGGTTATTATATTTCTAAAATTTTGACAAGATATTAACTTTAAATAAAATAACTTATAAAAAAAAGGCAATATATATCAAAAGTAATATATAAAGTAAAAAAAAATGAAAGGTGGTATTTTTAATCTTTTGGAACCTGGAAAGGTTGATGGTCTAACCCGATGCCGTAATAAATAAAACAAATCCTTTGAGTGTGTGGCCCTTATATGTACGCGTCTCCTTTTATTCCTTTGTTTCTTATCTCCTTTGTCTCTCTCTCTTGGGAGAAATATCTGCTTCTTCTCCTTCTCTTGTTGGTGATGGTTAACCGCCTCTTATGGCTGTGTTTGACCGTCTCTTGTTCTTCTCCGGTGTTGGGTGTTCTTCGCGAGCACAATTAATCCTCCAATTGAAACCTAGGGTTTCGGATTATTTTGGGGGTTTTCTAATCCGTGAGTAATTTGATGATTGGAGTATTCAAATGAATCAATTGGGGTTCAATTGATCCTTCTGGGCTTGATTCCGTTTATGAACAGGTGTGTTTGTTCTAATTCGAATCTTTGATTGTGCCCTAATTGATGACGCTCGTTTAGTTTTTTATTAGAATCAAATGTAAACGATTGAATTCGTTTTCTGATCCTTTTGGATTGGGTAATTGAAACTGGTTTCGGAAAGAATAAAAAAAAATTTGTGAATCGTTTTTTTGCCGGATTGTGAGTAATCACTATGTGATTATACCCCTGTTGCGACAGAAGTGTGAAACAAAAAAAAATGACGTCTTGGATTTTTGTGTTCTTATCGATTTGCAGAAATTTTGTCGAAACTGTTTTTTTCTTTAATTTGATTCTGGAACTATACGGGTTTGGTATATGATGATTTTGGCTCTGATACCAATTGTTGGCCCAGTTTTACTGATCTTTAATCAACGATATACCAAAATATGAAATAATCTCTATTTTCTATAAATATGTCATGAATGTAATCGTTACATGTTCTACTCTATTTATACAAAGTGAAAAGGTATATGTTGAACCGTTGTGATGGTTCATGATATGGCAGTTATGTTTGTAACTGTCATATAACCGTTTTGTAACTGCTATTTGGTAGTTATTCCAGCGAGTTGACTTTTCCATGTTGACTTTGACTTTCGTTGACCGGGTCGTTTGTGGGTGTTGACTGGGTCGATTGGGTATTCTGATGGGTCGATTGGGATTAACCCAATAGAGAAGTCAATCGTGCTATATTAATTTAAGAAGGGATTATTATGTAAAGTTTTAAATAAGAAACTGATATCGAGTTGGAGTAGGATTCCATGCATAGCGGGATTTATTCTATAAAAGCGATCATATAAGTGACCACATAAACACGATCAATATATTCGAAGCTAAGGTACACTTTTTTGTTTTTAAGTAGTGCAATATATTAAGATGTGTTTGATTTATCCTTAGGAACCAAACAACCATCTAATCATCTATAGGGTTATATATACTTGAAGTCTTGAATCGCTGCAAGACAGTCATTTGTTAAATAGCTATTTGTTAAATAGCTTTTTGTGTTGTTTTTCGGAAATTAACAGCAATATATATCAGTCAACAATGGATAATAGTTGGGATATTGGTGCGTTTAAGGCTGAACTAGATGCAATAAAGATGGAGATGGATCGAGTGAGTGAACTTGCTGAGAGGGTTTCCAAACATACAACTTCTGTGGAAAGTATAAAGAAAAAGTTACAAAAAAACCTAGAAGAAGTTGAGAATCCTGGTTATGAAGATTTATTTAAAAGTATGGAAGAAGATGTCACTCGTGCTTCTGGTTTGGCTCAGACTGCTATGATATCTTGTTTGGAAAGATTGAGTAAGATGCCACAAGAAGCCTTATGTGGCGGTCATGAACAACAATTTGAGAGAATGAGGAAGATGCAACAAGATGCTCGTAGAAAAAGTACTATCAAATGTTGTTTTGAAAGTTTGAGGAAGAGGCTAGACGAAGCCATCTCTAGTAATTATGCTCAGCCTCCAAATCAACCGGAAATGTTGACGAAGATGCAACAAGATGTCTATGCTGCTTTTGATTGTTGTTTGGAATGTTTGAGGAACACCCAAGTAGTCGAAGAACTAAACTAGTAATGTTTATATTTGCATTAATAAAGAGTTTCATTTCCGCGCGTTGCTACAAAACTTCACTTCTCTTGAAAATCTGTATGAACTCACCTCGTGTAGTTATACCTTTTAGACGTAATAGTTTGTGTAATTTGTCTTCCACAATGTGACTCGAACCAAATTTTTAATTAGATAATCACACATAGAATAAGGATCATGATGCTTTTTTCAAGCCCAGGCTAAGAAATAAATTAGGATCTCTTGGTAGTGAACGCTCTTCTTCACTGTGAATTACAGTAAAAAAGGTTTATATTGTCCTTCTAATTTTATGTAATACTATGTATATGCTAAACATTTAAACGGATAATAGGAATATATTGCAATTCATACGTAAGTTTTGGCGCTAGTCCTCAGATGTGCAACTCACTTAAATTAGAAAAGTGACTTAAACTCTAAGGGCGTTCAGTTAATTCGGTATTTAGTTTTCGGTATGTTTCCTAATTTGAGTCGGTTTAGAATTTCCCTTATAATTATGGATCAATGACATTATTTTTCTTTGTAAAATAGAATTAGAATTTGTGTTTGGTACCTTGAATTTGGCTTTGTATTTGGATTGCTAATTTTGAATAAAGCTTGAGCTTCGTCTGTCAATTTTTGTTTCTTTGTTTCGTTCTTTGAATTCCCAGTATGGAGTTTGACAGTTCAATATTAACAAGATCAATGCTGTTTCGAAAAGGATAATCACTTCTACTCATTGAATTCAATGGAATATTGGTTTTGCACATCTGTCTCCACTAGATAATTATACATACAACTTTCAGTTTCCATTAGTGAATTAGCTATTTCAGTTTCACTGGATTAGGCAAAACCAATGGCCATTGAATAGATTTTTTGGTAGATAGAATAGATAATACTCAGGTATTAAATGTCACACTATAAAAAGATTTATTCCAACTTGAATTTGATATTTTACACCACAATGACAGACCAAACTGGAAGCTGATCCTAAACATATTTCAGGTTGGAAGTAAATTGATATGTCTTAAAATGTATATGGAAGCGGAATACTAACTCTGGTTCTAAAGAATGAGTGTGATTCTTTGTCTAATGGTATTGATTTCTACTCACCCACTATCCCGCACGCGGTTTAAGGAGTTTAAAATGTATGGAAGCAGAATACTAACTCTGGTTCTAAAGAATGAGTGTGATTCTTTGTCTAATGGTATTAATTTCTACTCACCCACTATCCCGCACGCGGTTTAAGGAGTTTAAAATGAACCTTTTCAGATAGGGTGATGATATTTACACAACTTATTTTACTTGGCACACGGCAGAATGTTTTGTTTTTACCTTATGCCCTCACAAACATCTTCGTATGTTTTACTTGATATTCCCTGAATCTAGAAAAAACATCTTTTACTTATAATCGACAGTAACATCAACACTCTCTCAGATCTCGACCATCCTCCCACGTTTCTATTCACACCGCAATTATGTTAAGGGAAAATTCTCTAAACGGATCTCGTCCAATGCCAATATGTCATGATTAATTAATTTTTTTATCACTTTCTTAAATTAGATCAGGGCAACTAGAAGACTGAGCAACTCCACAAAAATGTGACACATGTCAATTTTTTTAATATTAAAGAACAAAAAGTGTGATGTATTGTAAGGTATGTGTAAGGTATATTGTATAGGGCAACAAATACTTTTTGAGCAACTATATTTGGACAACTTATAATAAATTTTGTTACCAACCTCACAAATAAACACACTATATACTCATCTTCCACCACCACCATCTCTCACATCATTTTACATCCTCCAAGTAAAAAAAAAAACTCAATCTCTCGCCTCACGAATATGCTCATCTTCCACCATCACCATCACCGGATCTCACTACCACTAGACCTCACCACCACCCAGCCTCACAACCACCTGACGTTGCCATAAGCTGAGGTCTCAATCAAGTTTTGAAGGTTTTTATTTTCATAGATTTGTACATCGTATTTGTAGATCTAAGTTTGTTTTTTTTTTTTTTTTTTTTAACTTTGTTTTCTATTGTTATAGGCGCATCTCCGCCGCCACTGCCATCTCGCAAGTTGTCCCGAGATCTAAACGAAAAAAAGTTATCAAAGCTCTGAGGTATTGTTTTTAGTTACTTAATAGATCTATTACTATTAATCAAGTTTTGAAGTTTTTTTTTCATACATTTATACCAACTTATTTGTAGATCTGAGTTACTTTTAATGTTTTTTTTATAACTGTGTTTTTTTACAGTCGCCTCTTCGCCGGATCAAAATTCGGGGGGTTTTTTAAGATCTTGTGGTTCTGTTCTTCTTGGGTTAGTTCTTGGTCACAATATCTCTAGACTTAGTGAATCTAGAGTATTGTGGTAGTCTTCCGCTGATTGTGGGCTATAGCACTGTAAGTAAATGGTTTATTCTTCTAGGATTAACTAGCATTAAGTTTAGTGGGCGCAAACGGGTTGGCTAACTACTTGATATGCCACTGTCGAGTGCTGTGAATACATGCTCTGGCCAACCACAGTCTGCTGACTTGGGCTAAGTTAGTCATGGGTGTGAGTTTTAATTTCTTTACTTTTAGTATTGGTTTTGAATCTAGGTCACAGGAGTTTAGGATCTGGGCAGTCTTGGAAGTTGAGATTTGTTGGTTTGTTGGTAATTGCTGGTTTGTTTCTGTTTGAGTGCTAAGTTGTTGCTTGGTTTATTTGTTGTGTTTAACTTTCTCGTTTTTGAAGAAGTTTTTGGGATATTCTTCAAGATGACGTTATGATTGTATTGACGAATTCTTTCACTCATTAAATATCCCGGTGTAGAGATATTGCTTTTGCTACAAAAGGGTTTCAAGGAGAACTTCAAATAATTTAGGCATCTTACCATAGTAGCTACCAAAAGCATTAAATAGTTTCTGAAAGGGCCTTAATAAACGTTCAAAAAAAAAATCATGTCCAACAACAAGGAAATGTATATTCACGAGTTAGTCACTTTACTAGTTTTAGTTGTACAAAAAAAATTGAGTATAAGTTTTTGTTTATTTCCTACATCATTTTTTTTTTTTTTTTGGTACCGTAGTGGTGCCGTTTGCGAACCAATTTGTGCTTTAGTCAGATACTATGGTAACATGCCTAAACTAGTTGAAGTAATTTGTATCCACTATTGTGTAGCGAGTAGTGTAAGAAGTAAGTTGTAACACTTAGCAAAAAATTAGAGTTTATATATGTGAAGGCGTTACTTAAGAAAGTTAAAGTTCAATATGGTATAGTTGTGGATACTATAAAAGTGTTTAAACGAGAAGGTCAAAGTATCAAGGTATGTAATAGGTGCCCGCATTACTTGTTGGGTGAATGGTTTAATTTCATAAATGAGACTGGAATTTAAACTATTATAAAGTACTATTTTTTTAATTCCATTCTTTTTCATGATCTAAAACCATCCATCCACCAAGTAATGCGGCCATATACACCTTCATACATTGAGCTTCAGCTAAAAAACCTCAATAATCAAGGCCCATCTGTCTAACGATGTAGATGTGTTCCATTGAAGTTTGGTTTATCTTATAAGTACACGTCCATTTATTTCTTATGTAGTTCATATTGTTAGTCAGTTTGTCTCTGATCCTACAAAAGTTCATTGGGTTGCTGTTTTGCACATTCTCAAGTATCTTCGGGGTACTCTATTTCAGAAACTTTTGTTTCCTTCTACGTCTGCCTTGGACTTGCATGCTTATTATGATTTTGTTTCTCGCAAGTCAACTACTAGGTTTGGTATATTTCTTGGTGATTCCCTTATTTCACAGAAGAGTAAGAAACCAATATGTTGTTTCTAAATATTCTACCGAAGCTAAGTACCGAGCCATGGAAGTGACAACTAGTGAGATTGTATGGTTACGTTGGTTGCTTGCATATATGGGTATTTGTATCAGCAATTCTACTCCGTTACATTTTCACAATCGTAGTGCTATTTAGTTTGCGCGTAACTCATTGTTTCATGAACGCACTAAGCATATTGAGATAGATTGTTGTTTCACTCGTCATCATGTTCAGGCTGGGACTATCTCTCTATTTTTTTCCTTTTTCTTCACAGATTGAAGATGTATTTACCAAGCCACACTCTGGACAACGCGTTTTTGACTCAAAAACTCTCAATGTTTATCACTGCAGCATTCTGAGTTTGAGGGGAGATGTTAGCATATTAGCCCATAAGAGGCCCACGACCCATTTAGCTTTTAGGGTTTTACCGTTTGACTCTATTATATATACTCGTTGTATGTTCTTTTTAGTTATCAATTCAATAAGAGTTTTGTGCGTGTTTGATTTCTACAAAGGGCACAATGGTCATTGTTTAAAGTAAAATATGTAAAAAAAAAATAAGTAACTGTGCAATTTGTAATGTTTTTATGGGTATATATGACATTTAAAATTTTCACTTGGATATATATGAAATTAGTTAGGTTTTTAAAGAGATATATGAAATTGTCCCTTAGTAAAATACATGGCACTAAAATAATACTCTTGATCAGGCGACCCAAAAATCTATCATGACCATGTTGGTTAAAAAAGGTTACAACGACACATTGTGATACTTTTGACGCTCGAAACTCTAGAATACAACCATCTGGCATGAAATGTATTGACATTCCTAATATTTTATGCCCAAGTGTGATGAGACAGTGGATATCATTGATCATGCTTTACTCTTGTGCAATAAGTCTATCAGAATATGGTCCAATATTTTTGAATAGTGAGTTGTGGGAGTCGTAGATTCTTTTACTACTAGTGAAATGTTGCGTCATGGGGGTAGTAATTTGGATTCATTGAAAATCAAGGTTTTGTGGGAGGCAGTTGTGTGGATAACCGGGTATTTCATATGGAGGAATAGAAATTGTTGTGTTTTAGGAAAAAAGGTAGAGTCGGTTGGAGATACTATCCAAGATGTTAAAGTGAAGTTATGAATGGATTAAAAGGAGGTCGCCGAAAAGTCATGTAATATGGGAGCAGCGGCTGGTGTGTCCTGGTTTGTGTGGGGTTTCTTCACGGACGGGTGTAGACACAAATGTGTAAATTGGTTGAGGTCGTGCAGTAGGTTTATTGGCATTGTTAGAGTTGCGGTTGTTGAGTATCTTGTGTATGTTTTAGTTTAGAGCAATCTGTTTAGTTTAGTTCTTTTTGGCCTTGGTTAGTGGTTTTGGGGGTTTTTTTTCCTAGCATCTCGTTAGTGTTATCCCATTGACCATTTGAGTAGTTGCTTTTGTTTGTTGTCCTCCCGGTCTGTGGGAGTGGGCTAGTCGCTTTTGTTGTTGTGGCCTGTGTGACCTTATCGTTCTTTTAATCAATTGCCTTTTAAAAAAAATAAAAAATAAATAAACTTGCATGAAAATATATTAAAATCCAACAGCTGAAAGTAAAAACCTCCTTATTTAACGGTTAACACAATACACGTATAACGGTCTAACCTTTAAGTGCAAAAAGTCGATAGAAACCTTGAAAACGGATGAACGGCCCATCCTAATTGAAAATATTGGGCTGGTCCTAAGAGAATTAATTTTGTTAATAATTTGTGGTCACATGAAAATGAAGCCCAAGTATTGGGCACAACATTCTCTCCAACAAATTCAACATTTAAAATAAAAAGTTCGTTAAACATTTATAAATACCAACAATTTTCCCCAACAAATTCAACATTCAAAATCATATTTCTATTTCATTTATTGTTTACTTTCAATTTCATTCTCTCAAAAACAAAAAAAACCCTTTTCTTGATTTTTCTAGTTTCTGTTTTCAATAATGTGGTCAAGTAACGTGTTTAGCGTAACTCCAATATCACCATTGTTGTCTTCTTCGTCATCTTCTAGTGATGGTGAGATTATTGATAACAGCAAGTGTGTTCTTGACTACATCATCAGGATACGACATATGATCGCATTTACAGAGTTCAAAGAAATCGTAAATGAGTTTGAGTCCCATCCTGATACGTTTCTTGAACGGGCAGAAAAATTTCTAGATCATGTTAGTTCGTGTTTAGATGTGAGTATGCGGAAGTGTGTAATAAAGAATAGTGTTTCAAAGCAGCGTCTTGAACGGGTTTGCGAATATGAAACTAGGGTTAAAGAGATGATTCTTTTAAGGAGGCTTCATGACTGTGAAACCGGATCAAAATTAAAGGAGTTGGATTTCAAGAGGAATCAACTTGGTGATGATATAGTTGAAGTTTGGGGTTCTGTAACTGAAAAAGTGTGCGCAAGTCGTTGGGAATTGACAGTGGAGCAGCAAAGACTCGTAGGATCTCACTTACAAGATCCACCGAAAGGTGATACATCATCATCTTCTTCTTCTATGGGTGATGAGAATGATTTGGGGTTTGCTGAGGATGTTGATCAAGAATTGACACTTCTTGATGGTACTTCAAGTTCAGTTCTTGATGATCTTGCGGTGATTAATCAAGATTTGCAACTTAATGATTTGCTAAATCAACATACACCGCCAGAAGAAGTTGCTCAAGAATTGTCGTCGTCACTTCTTGATGGTATTTCAAGATCCGCTCTTGATAATCTTGCGTTGATCAAGCGAGAGCTGCAACAAAGTAATGATTTGCTATATCAACAAGCTCTGCCACAAGAAGAAATTGCTCAAGAATCATCAAACAGTGAACCCGTTGATGATGCTTACGATGCTGTTGTTAATAATTCGGGGTTGCAACAAGTTTAGGATCAAGAAGATGTGCAACTAGATGATCATGTAGTTGAAAGCCCTCAAATAACACTTCTTGATGGTGTTTCTCGATCCCATAATCATGAATTGCAAAACATTGAATCTGTCATCGCTTATGAGAATGTTTCTGTGAATGATGTGGGGCTGGAACAAGGTGCTGATGCTATTTTGTTAACTGAACAAAGCCCGTCACAAGATCAACTTGTTCAAGAATTATCTTCTTCATTTACACTTGCTAATGGGTCCCAGAACAATGCCAGTAATGAGTATGATGCTGTGACGAACAATCGGGGGTTGCAACAAGGTGATGTTCAATATGGAGTTGCTCAAGAACTGTCTTCTGTTGGACTTGTTGATGATGAAAATGAAGTTGCTGAAGAATCGTCTGCTGTTGCAGTTGTTGATGATATTCTGGTGAATAATCCGGACTTGCAACCAGTTGATGCTCAAGAAGATGAACCCCCAGTGAAAAAGACCTAGTAGAGATATGGAGCAGATTTTCATTAGGTGAAAGCTTTAGGTTTATTAAGCCATTAAAAGAAAATCACAAAAGGGGTTACTAGCTTATAGGTCACATGAATCTAGGGTTGCTTTGATCGATGATATGATATTGCATTTGATTTTATTTCCTTTTGATTTTGTACAGCGGTATCTATCAAGTGATTTCTAATGATGAGTTATGTTTCTCTGTTTTGATTTGTATCGTTTAATTTAATTGAATAGTGTTCTTGAAGCTAAGGTACCTGCATTAGGTAACACATGTAAGATAAGTATATTTTAATCTATGTTTTCAGATACACATGAATACCATTAAACTAAACCTGGTGATCAAATGTCAAAAGTATCAGGTTTTTATTGCACAGAGAGTCACAAAACTTTGCATTAATTTCTAAGATTGTTAGTTTAGCTAGAAGAATAATTTGCTTGGAATAAGAAATAAGCAAACTATTGAATTTTCTGTCATTTTACTTAGAGAATTAATACCTACACCACATTTTTTTATGCATGCATCACAATTTGTGCTTTACAGTTTGTACCGTACAATACTGTAATGCACAAATTGTGATGCATGCATCAAAAGAAGTAGTGTGATTATCACCCCCCTTTTACTTATGGCAAGATAGGCGAGGGTAAAAAAGTCTTTTTTACTAAGAATAGGTTAGGTTGTGTTGACCCGCAATCTAAGCTTTGTGCATTATAAATATATAATATAGCACAAATAATACGACGTCGTTTTGGATGATTAAAATATTAATATAGTGTGTGGGCTTTGCTTGGGCTATGTTTGGCCTGTTGGTCCTTTTTTTTACATACCTCCGACATAGAAACTCTCGATCCTTCTGGATCTCAAACGTACACATGAAACCATATTGAGATATGTGTAGATGTGCCGTGGTGGTGTTTGACGGTAGTAACAACGCTCGCGAGACAAACTTGGATAAAGAAGGCGGCATAGCAATTTCTTTGCTATTTTTGTAAGAAAAAATGGTTAAATGATATCGCGATTGCTAGTAAGTCATATGTTATGCACGAGTATTAGTGTTTTTGATACCGATTTGAACACCCTAACTATTATGTCAGAGGGTGTTTAGTAATGGTTGTTTGGTTCCAAGTTCTGCCTTATAATTGTTTTTCTTATGACAATTAGGTGCGTCAAACGGCACCGTATTGCTCGCTCCGTAATCTTGTATATAATTATAATGATGAAAAAGATATAAATTTTGAATCTTTGTTCTTTTTTTCCGAATGTCAGAGGGTGTTTAGTCATGGTTGTCTGATTCCAAGTTGTGTCTTATGTGTGGGAATGGTGCACAAGAATTCAGGCAAATAGCCACAGATAGAATTTGTGGGTAAAAGCCATACTTTCGTGGGTAATCTGGTAGTACCCACGAATTACCCACAACTCTTTAGAGATGGGTAAACCCTCCGAGGCTAATTGTTTGTCCACGACATTTCCATATTGTGGGTAAGTTTACCCACGTCATTCTTGATACGTGATTGTTTTGCATTAATGGGTAAATTGTTTGTGGGATTTTCTAACTCACCACAAAACACACATAGATATAGTTATGGGTAACATTGCACACAAATTATTCGTGTGTAAACGTCAACTCGTAGCTAATGAGTACGCATTAACATATGAGTAAATCCCTCAAAAATACAAAAAAATTTAGTTTTATACAATCCATCTCATATAGACGAACATACAAATAGAAATGGAATCACATACATCCATGTCAAAATAAAATCGAAACAAAGATGCATTCAATTAATATTGAGATCCAAGTACAATCTATAAAATAGTTCATCAACCATTTATACAATCAAGAAATTTACATAGAGCTAGCACTTAAAAGTTCTTAAATATCAAAATGCATTGGTAGCTACAAATTTATATGTACACTATTTATATTGGGATCCCTTTATATTTTACATAATAAAAAAGAAGATGAATCCAAATGCGTCAATCTACCAAAGCGGTTTCTGAGTTGTGGTGTGATCAAACTTGATGCTCTTTCTTCTTTTTGTGGTATTCACACTGAACCTGTAAGTGATATAACACGCGATCTAGAAATGACAATAAAAAATGTGAGATTTCATGCCAAAAACAATAGCGAAAAACAAATTTAAAAAAGAATCTGTACAAATAACAAGATATCTAAAATTCATGAGAATCATATTCAAACCTGAAGTTCAAATGTAGACTCATATAATAGTTAAACATCTTGACCAAAATGAATCTGATGAGCATTTCGTTGCTGAAATCTATCAAGACGGAAAGAATATTGTGGGCATATCGTTATTAAAATCATTTCCAAGGATTGTGCAAAGATTAAAAAGAAAACATTAACCTGTCAAATAGAAATCCGGCACCAATAATAAACGATATAAAAATTTAAAACTTGATGCGCAGTCTTGTACAATATAAAAATGCTTTATCAAAATCCGGCACCTGTGCGTTGCGGCGTACCATGGAATTAAAATTTTCGATAAGTGGGTTTTGCTATACACTGCCCACTGGGCAGTATTTAAAAAATCATTTATTAAATCATTATTTTTACTCATCATATTCTTTCCTTAATTGATTCAATTTATCTTATACACAAAACATTAATCATTAATTAAGTTTTTACTTTCACATTCAACTTAAATATGAAAATAAAAAGTTAATAAATGATTATTAAACACCGCCAATGGACAATGTATAGCAAAACTCATAATTTTTTTATAATATGTTTTTTTAACAATAACTTTACGGATGACGAAAAAACATCCCATCAAGCTTATTAATATTACGCGCCCAAATGGTGACGCAATTTGACTATAAGCACGTTTTCAATAATGATAGAGATTTTTTAATCAACACTAGTTATAATACCCGTGCACGCACGGTGTTTTAACTTAATTTTTTTTATTTACATATTATTATAGTAGGATTGAAAATTGTCTTTTATTATTCAAGCAATAACATGCAGTAATATTTTTTAGTTGTGTCATAATTGATATTAAAAAAAAGTCTACATTAACATTTTGATGTTAGTAATATATCTTTTTAGTTTGAGGATAGTTATTTTACATACCAAACTTTTCTCACATACTAAAGGACTCATCTCCACCATCCATTTAAAAAGAAATCAATGGCTGAGATTAAAAACATTTTATTCTTTCACCTATTTTTTATAATTTAAATATCTCTTAACCGTTAATGCGTTAAGTGAAAATATTTACACCATCGCGGCGTTTAATTGTCTTTCATAGGCGGGCACTTTGATATACTTTTGAAAAAGAAAAAATTCGTTTTTCACGTTTTTGTTATTTTTGTTTTTCGTTCTTGAAATTTACATGAAAAAAAAATCATATATGATAAAACACTAATTTGAATATCACATGTGATATTAGTGTAAAATCACATGTGATATTACATGTAATATCATATGATATTATGTAATATATATGTGATAAACTATACTCATACATGATATTACATATCATATATATGATATTACACTAATATATGCATGTTATTCAAATTAGTGTTTTATCATATATGATTTTTGTCGAAAGTATATCAAAGTGCCTATCTATAGAAAGATAATTAAACGTCATATATATTTTTAAACAGCGATTAACGGTTTAATAATATTTGAAAACAAATGATGAAAGTGGGTTTTTTTAATTGTTGGGATTAATCTCATCCATTTGATCAAATAAAAATAGAGGGTGGAGATTGATCCATTGGTATGTAAATAATCTTTTGTCCTCAAATGATCTTAAATCATTTAGTTTTTGAACCCGTGTTATTAATTTATGATGTATTTTGTAATTATGCTATATCTTTTACCTATATTTTTGTTAAAATATGTAACATATTTGAATAGCTTTGAAGACTGATTCATTTAAAAAATAAGCAACATATCATGCTTACAAATATACATTTTTGTGTAGAAAATTGTTGTTTCATAAATTTAAGCAATTTACGACTTTTGTTTGATTATAAAAATATTAAATTAACATACGTTGCTTAAACTATAGTTTCCTTATTAAAAAACGTAAAAAAAGAAGTAAGGGGTTGAACTCAAATTGAATCTTACATCTATGTATAAGATTAATTTTTCTCCAAATCCGAACTTTATAAAAAATGAAAAAGAAATTGCTCCATTTGTGCCAGTATTATTGTCTAGAGTTTTTTGTTTTTTTATTTTTTTGAGATCTCTCAAATTAATTATCGACTACTATAGTTATATAAACAATTGAATAGATTACCATATTACATAAGCTTGTTTGTTTTTTGGGATAATTTTTTCTCTCATAAATGAGAGAAAATGGAAGCAAAGTAAGGTTTTACATGTCAAAAGACATTATTGTCTTGATTTCTTGAACTTTAAATATTTCAAAGATGAGTATAATTGTAAATGGATAAATGTTTTTCCTTTCTTCGCAACTCATGAACACAAAAACTTATTACCTTTTTTTTTCTTTCCTTTTTAACTCAAGAACATAAATTTATTTGGATCTAAAACTCTAGAGTGAAACAAAACTTTATCGATTCTTTTCTTTGGCATGTAGACATGTATAGCTAATATTTCTTTGATATGAAGCATCCATATTCAAATTGTATTTGCTTGGCCACTCATTCACTAAAGTATGTACCTGAAGACTGCGCTCAATCATCTATCTCACATCATTCCTTGACAACCGACATAAACCTCCTTGCATACAATCTTTATAACGACTATTATTATAAAGGCATACATTTCCATAACGATGTCTAAACCAAACCACAAGGCTTGTACCCTCCTACATTTTATGCAATCGATGAGTATATCTCATCACCAAATATAAAGGTCTGACTTTAAGCAACCCATTTTAAGGTTGTTGGTTTCCAAGCATAAACTTTTGAGTAGTATGTAGTTAACGGTCTTTCCATCTTTAAAAGCAATATGGTACAGTACAATTACTCAACCGGATAATGATCCCCTTATTTGTTTTTTCTATTGGATATAGAACATTGATATGCAAAAGGCTTAATGCAGGTCATGCTTGTTTTTAAGCATGCAACCTATGAGGCTCAATACTCTACATCTTTCTACATTGAAACTAATAGCAATAAGGAACTCCAGTTGGATATAGTATGAAATGAGCATCTTTTAATCCAATTCCTTAAACCTACCATCACCAATTTCGTTAATTCTGCCATCATCAGCCTAAGGTTGAGCTTAAAAAAAATTAAACCCGTGGGATTAATCTATGGGCAAAGCAACATTGATGCAAACAGCAGCCCCACATATCTGCAGCAAAAAGAAAATAATTTTATAATTTACATTTGTTACCATGATTAGACCACCCATAATGTGTAATTTTGATAAGTTATTGTGATCATATTGCACATAACCTATTATCTATATTAGATCAATCGCAATATTGAATAATGCATACAAATATTTAATGTGCGTCATTTAATATTGAAGTTTTAATACGGCTGGGTCAATACATATGTGATTAATGAGTACTTTCGTAAGTTCATATGTGATCTAAGAATAAATAATGTAGCCCTTTATTGAGCCTCTTCGCTCAAACTAAAATTTACCAACCAAACAACACCCCTCGTCGATAGACAGAATATTTAGTCCAAATTATTAAAAAGAAGGAACTTTAGTTTTGTTTAGTAGTGTTTTGTAGCCGACTAAAAGCTCTCAACCAAGTTGACCACCAGTTATAGAATTCACAAATACAATCACATGACAAGCAGAAACATGTGAATGCTTTGCTTTTCAACTTCTGCATCCTGTAACAACACGTAATCCAGTATGATAGTTTCCTTTAAACTTACGTATTCAGAATCACAAGTTACAATCCCATTGCTGCAAAAACATCCTCAATTTGAAAATCTTCAAATTTCCAACGGTACACCACCCTCTGCTACCACCTACAAAATAAAACTTAGTAACAACTTGACACTTGTTCATATCTTATTTTAAAGATTATATGTTCAAGAAGTTTTAAAATGTCTAAACTGGAAATTAAGAAGGAAACCTGGTGTATAAGGAATTTCAAGGACATTATGAACTTAGGTGTGGAAATAAAGAAAATATTGAATGCTTGATTTCATTTTAGATAAGGTGACTGTCCCGACGTCCCATAGAACACCACAGTAGCTGTTGTAAAGGAGGTAAATGCTCAAAAAGTTTTTACTGTCAAAATCTTGTGTTCCACTATAGCCCTGCACATTGCGCTAAAGACATACATTTTAGCATAAATAACTTATAAGATTTAATGTCACTTTAACGCGATAAAAACACATGCATTTATTTTATCTCTTTAATATAATAAGCATGCCACATACAATCGGTGTGGCTCCACTCATTGTGTTTTCAACTTACTGGGATTCAAAAACCAATGCCAATATGTTCAAGCCACGAAATTGTTGTACATGATTACCCTTTAATCTTTGTTTATATCTTTACATATTTTATATTTTATAAAATATTAAAGGCTAATTTCATGAACTGAAACTTGCATAAATTATTTCTTCTTTTTCATGTTACTTAACACCTTTCATATAACTAATTTATAAGTAAGAAGATTTTATGAACTAAAAAGGATGCACAAATATAATCTTTTTTAATTCAAACTTCTTACCCATTTGACCCGTTAGCAATTTTTATTTGTTACCTATTTGATCCGTTTGGAATTCATTTAGGTTACCCATTCAACCCGTTAAATATAAAATATTACCCAACTAGCCATTCATAAGTAAAGGGATCTAAATTTCTAACTCTAATTTTCTGTATCACAATATCTTAATCAAAATTGGTACGTTTCTTGCTCTTTCTACCAATTCAATGTCTTCTTTGACTTCATTGTCTAACAATGGGGTCGTTACTTACTTCTCACCACGTTAATAAAGTGGCTTGCATGTCATTTAGTTGTTTCATAAGAATGGCATTGTAGACATTCCTGATGACTTCGAGCATCATGAAATGGACCAAAAATTCGTCAAATATCTCTAAAAACAAAATACTTAAAATAAGTAGAACAAAAGTAACAAAAATATAGTGAGATTAAGAAAGCAATGCATAGAAATACACTACAAAAACCACCACCAAATGGCCTAGTGGTATTTTCGGTTTCCTCACAAGAGGTCAAGTGTTCAAACCTCAAGGGGTGCCTGATAACGCTACACGCGTCGTTCGGGGTCAAAGGAACTTCCTTTTCTTCGAGCAAGTTTTATAACACCCTAGGCAGTGAACCTAATCGTTGTAGTGTAGTAATTGAATTGGCGGGTATTGATATCGATTCTCTAGGGAATAGGAATTCTAGTGAGAAGTTACTACGCTAAGGTTGGGGTTGAGGAAGATTATTTTTATCTTTTTATATTTTTTAAGGAAAGGAAAGGTATAATCGGGGTTTGGATTTGGGGTTTGGTATTGCTACGATTACTCTACTTATCTAATTATCTTATCTAAGGTGTATGTAGTCTATGTCTAATTATTGTGTGCTCATTATGATAGTTAAAAGATGTGTTTACTTAGGTTTTCCTTAATTATCTATTGGTGGTTGAATTGTCCGTCCTTATTCTTAGTTGCGTTGTGTGTGTCTAAGGTTGTAGGGTATGCGTTCTCCCTAACTCAGACTTACCAAAGGGTCTAAAAAACCCACTAGGGATAATAAACTCTTACTCTAAGGCACTCTTTGGATGGTTTAGCTTACAACTACTCAAGGAGTTATATTCTAAGGTTCACAAAGATTTAATCAAGCATTAAGTACACAACGAATGACCTATCGCATTACTAGATCATTATTCAACTAAGATAAGAGACAACCAATCAATATTCAATAATTAAGTTTCATATTCCTAAGCAAACACACAAATAAATTAGCGGACATGGAGAACATGCAAGCATACACACAAATAATCAAAGACATAATTGTATTAATGAAGTAAAACACTTATCTTGGTGTAAGATAGGGTTTGGAACCCTAAAATCTTGTACAAGACTGACCTTGGTTTGGTTTAGGTTTTACTCAAAAACTACACACAAATCTCGAAAATTCGGATTCTATATATAAGATTACATATGACGACTACCTTTTTGTTTTGTGGCGCCGTGATGTGTGATCATTAGGGTTTCGTCTTAGCCCACGTTAGTCTTTATGGCGACACCTTGTGCTTGTGACGCCGTCCTGTGACTTTCCCGACGCCGTCTGGATTGCATCTAGGCGATGGAGTTGCGACGACCTACTCTTTTTATAACTTGACGTCGTCGCGAAAATAGGAGTTTTGGCACGTCCGTCACCACAAAATCCTCCGACGGCGTCGCAGTTAAGCATTGACTCCGTCACCTTGTCTTGGCAATTTGGAGTGTCTCGATTATTTACTTTGGCCATTTTCTTCGTATATTCGCGCCTTTTCGTCCAAATAAGTGTCATTACTGATAATTTGCCTTCAAGAGACCTAAAAAGTGAAAATGAGCGATATTAAGTAATAACGGATACAAAAGTGATCAAATAAGGGCGCGACCCTCAAAAAGGTATAGTTTAAAACCTTATCAAATATCCCTACACTTGGTATTTGCTTGTCCTCAAAGCAAATGTGCTTTAACCAATTAATTTATAAGTTAAGGGTATGAAGCATTGGTTTAAAACAGTCCACAACACATATAGCCCGAAATTCATAACAACACGTAATCACATACTAGCACCTCATGGGGTGTTTGGATACTACATCTCTAAGATTGTATATGAAATATAACAAGTTGGAAATGGAAGTTTAAACACTCATTAGCTGGTCTAGTACATAGATTACATAGGCTTTGGAATAGATCAAACCTCCATCGCTTTGGTATAGCACCTAGGAAAGACTATCAAAGAGGTTTTTAAAGGGTTGTAATGTTAGGCTTACGGTAGGGAAACAAAGGGTTTGGTGGGATAGGCTGTTGTGTTGTAAGTCAAAAATCTCTTATGTTACAAGCATACGAAGAATGGTGTTGCTAAGCCAAAATTGGACACTCTACACTCTAGCTAACTGAAATAAACAAACATAAATTTAAAGGATAGATGTAGGATGGTAGCCATTTTTTTTTCATACACTTTTACTCTACCATCCTCTACGATAACATCAAAATGATAGGGATTTAAAGGCACATCCCTACACTTGAGTTTTTATTACTTTAACACTAATTTGACCCGAATTGAAAAGATCAAACACTTGGGGTACATTATTCATATAAACAAGGAATTTGAATTTGCGTTCCCTTCCGTCATTTCAAAACTTTAACTCCATTAATCCCAATCGTCCCAAAAGCATACAAGGATATGACTTACTTAGCAACTCATGCAAGCAACTTGATAATTGAACTAAGGGTTTTTAGGGTGATAACAATAATGCTAAAAAGAGTGCATACAGGGTTGAGCTAAAGCGATTTGGGTGTCAATTTGGGGGTGGGTTGTAAACAATGCTCTTCATTGATATTCTGGAAAAACCGAAACATCACGAGAACCGCGAAAAGGATAGGCTCTGAGGGGTTAACTAGGGGTATCGTGTACTAAAGATGAGTACAACTTGAAGTGTGGGGAATTACTCAACCGATGTGGAAGAAGTAATTATATTACGGGTATCAAAAAAGGGTTATCCTAATGCCTCTTATCATTTAGTTATTCCTAACTACACAAGTGTAGTCTTACTTGCGATTTCGGAATGCATCACAAAACAAGTTCTAGAATCTAATATACTACCGGTTCACACTCTAAGCATTAAAGATGAATGCTTTAATTCCTACTAATCTAAGGGAAATCCTCACATTTTGGGTGGAATTTAGGGTAAAGGGTTTTTGTGCTAGTCATGCAACTTCCTATCCGTGAGACGCTTTTGTTAAAACTAATGGCCCATTCTTATATGTCATGAAAAATTTTTAATTTGGTGAAATTACCCTAGCGACATTTTCTCATGGTTTATTACACAAATACAATTTGGACAAAGCAAATATTCAAGGATAAGCATAGTTTCAAAGTTCCGTTTTATTTTCCCTCCCTACACTTAAACTGAACATTGTCCCCAATGTTCCCCGAAAATATCAAAGTTATGATAATGGAAGGTAATTAAAAACGAAAGAAATACTCCTGATTAGCTCGGTAGGATCGTGTGTGAAGTAGTGGTTAAATCCTTTCAAGAAAATTTATCATTGTCCTTCAATCTTATGTAACTTCTTCTTGATAAATTAAACTGCACACTTGAAGAAAACAACGAAATGCTTAAAATAAAACATTAATAATATAAAAGACTCGATTTAAACTAGGATATAATCCTGTGAAATGGATGTTCTGAATTTCTGGAAAATTAAGACACGGAAAATTCCAAAATTTATAAGAAACTCAGAAAACAAGAAAAAATGTCACTGTTTTTACTCCTTCTGGCCAGTTCTTGCGATCGGCGCGCCAGGTTATCTGGACAAAACGGTGCGATTTTCTCGGAAAAATTCGGAAAATTTACATGTTTAGAATCGGAAAATTTCGCAAAACATCCATTATGACTCGATACAAGCATTTGATTCGAACAAACACACATATATATCTTTTAATGAATTGCTATTCTCATGTTTACGTTTCTTTGAAAATGTGTGTAATCCTCCCTACACTTATCCCTTATGTAAAATACCTTTATATGCAATTAAGACGAGGTTAAAAACAAAATAAAGCATTTTTACAAATTTAAACATGAGAATAAACAATCAATAAAAGATATATGACCTAACAAGAAAACAATTAAGTATGGTTTGCTTCCACGCGGCGCTTTTCTTTATCTAAGAGTCTTGTAGCTAAACAAGTCGTACTATCACGTGACTTCATTACCGTCATCTCCTTCCTCATGACGGTCTCTATTGGGAGATTCTATGTTGTAAAGTGCTATGTTTTCTAAGATTCGTCCTCTCCCCTGGCAACTATTCTATTTGGTCCTAAGTTCAAGCAATCCTTATAGAATCCGAAAATCTTAGCCATAACATTATCTACTCCTTTTCCTATCCTTCTCATTCCTATAATAGACCGATAGTTTAAGTTCCTTTTCATCATTAGAGAGTGATTAAAACTTTTCAATTTTAAACGGCATTTGGTAAGCTATATCATCGGTCTCATCCTTGAATCGCACTATTCCTAATGAGGGGTCATAAGTCATCCCGGTGTTTTCTATGAAAGGTTATCCTAAATACGTGGGACAAGCTAGGATCTATGGTCGTGCTAATATCATCCACAATTATGAAGTCCGTGAGCGTTAAACTACCTACATAAGCGGGCATCCCTGCTCTACCAAGAAAATTGCACCTAACCCTAGGATTATAGGTCTTGCCTAGTTAGAATAGGCCTTCATCACCCATATGTAGTAGGTGCTAGTCATTATGTTGATTGGGGATTCGCGATCAATGTAGGCACTGAAAAGGTGTCCTGTGCAACATGGTATGTTTAGATTCCAAGGGTTCCCAAACTTGATTCTAGGGCTTTTCCTAACATACATGTGCGGAGGTCACTAAGTGAGGGTGAGAGATAGTTCTTCTTAGTAGGAAACTTATTGAAATATTCATTGTCTACTTCATCTACTTCCTTGGTTGTTTCATTATTCTCAAGTGTATGGTCCTCTTAGAGTCATTTGTTCCATTAGGTTTCACTAAAGCGATGTGTTTGACGAATTGAGCGTCTTAGCTAGCTTACTTGGGTCCTTAATCTCTACAGGAAGGCTCGGAGTTGAGATAGCACTAACCTTCCTATCACTATTGGTTATGGCTTTCAAAGGTTGTCTATCTTCCTATCCATTTCGCTGTTGTTGGTTAAAGCGGTCCGAGAACTTAGCTATTTGGGCTTCTTGGGATGCAACTAGGTTCTGCAACATCCCTTCGATGTTTTGTTGGTTAGGACCGTTAGGTGGAACCATGAAAAATCATTGGAAGTGAATTCTTTGGTTTGTCCCTGATGAAATGGGGCTTGCCTTTCCATGCCTCTCGGGTTTCATTGAAATTCCTAGGTCCGGGTATTGTAGGGTCTTCCTCCCATTCCATTATCTAGCGAGATCGTGAGTCAACGAGGCATGTTCGGGGATCAGTGCTAGTTGCGTGTTATGAGGATCAAAGCGGCTCCACGAGGAAAACTTTCACATAATGTGAGACTTAGGATTTTTGTAGGAACTCATTAGGAATTTAACTTGATCCTCAAGTTGATCATCCTCTGATCGGAAGGTTGTGAGTCAATGGGAGTAAGGAGACACATACCGGTTTGGGCTACTCACGAGGGTCATTCCAACTTTCGTTGTCATAGACAGCAAGGTCCTCTATTATACCCCATGATTCTTCCGCGGTGAGATCACTAAGTTTTCCACGGGCCGCTTGGTCAATGGATGCTTGGTGGGGAAGTTGACATGATCATAAAAAGATTTGGACTTGGAGCCAGATCAATGCGTGATGAGGAACTTTATGGAGTAAGTCCTTGAATAGTCCATGCATAGTAGAGATTCATCTTGACGTTTGGAACATCAAGATGTCATTCCTAAGCTTAGTGGTTCTCCCGGTTGGAAAATTGAGCAAAGGCGAGGTGAGATCATCAACTTGAGATGGATCGCGGGAAGTCGCTCAAGCAATTACTAGCTTGGTCCCGTGAAATTGGAAGAGACTTGGTAGCTGGTCTCCCGATATCATCAAGGTCAATGGAATCGACAATTTGAAATCCCTCAGATCTTTGATTAGGATCTTGGGCAAGTCCATGGAATGCACACATCCATTTTGCACCAACCCGGATGGTGTCGGATCGCTTGACGTAGTTTGGGCTTGGTGGAAGCTCAATGGTGTTCCTATAGCCTAGGTGGCTTGGTCATTAGAGTATTCACCAGGTACTGCTTGGCGGGTCATTTGGTGGTGGGTTGATGAATGGTGGGTGGTTATCACCTTGCATGATGAAAAGTGATGGGATTACGAACAAAGGTCACGAAGAAGGGGGATAGAATACGAGAAAGCTAAGAATGAGAAAATTTACTTGATAGAATCAAGCAAAGGAACTAAACGATGTGGACTACTAACTAGCTATTCTATTCCCGATAACGGCCAAAACTTGATAACGCTACGCGTGTCGTTGAGGTCAAAGGAACTTCCTTTTCTTGAGCAAGTTTTATAGCACCCTAGCGTGAACCTAATCGTTGTAGTGTAGTAATTAGGGTAAGCCACGGGTATTGATATCGTTCTCTAGGGGAATAGGAATGCTAGTGAGAAGTTACTACGCTAAGGTTGGGGTTGAGGAAGATTATTTTTTATCTTTTTATATTTTTTAAGGAAAGGAAAGGTACGAATCGGGGTTTGGATTGGGGGTTTGGTATTGCTACCGATCACTCTACTTATCTAATTTATCTAATCTAAGGTGTATGTAGTCTATGTCTAATTATTGTGTGCTCGTATGATAGTTAAAAGATGTGTTTACTTAGGTTTTACTACTCCTTAATTATCTCCTATTGGTGGTTGAATTGTCACGTCCTTATTCTTAGTTGCGTTGTGTGTCTAAGGTTGTAGGGTATGCGTTTCTCCCTAACTCTTTGAACTTACCAAAGGGTCACGTCTACAAACCCACTAGGGATAATAAACTCTTACTCTAAGGCACTCTTTGGATGGTTTAGCTTACAACTACTCAAGGAGTTATATTCTAAGGTTCACAAAGATTTAATCAAGCATTAAGTACACAACGAATGACCTATCGCATTACTAGATCATTATTCAACTAAGATAAGAGACAACCAATCAATATTCAATAATTAAGTTTCATATTCCCTAAGCAAACACACAAATAAATTAGCCGAACATGGAGAACATGCAAGCATACACACAAATAATCAAAGACATAACTGTATTAATGAAGTAAAACACTTATCTTGGTGTAAGATAGGGTTTTGAACCCTAAAATATTGTACAAGAAAGCCTTGGTTACATTTAGTTTTTACTCCAAAGACTACACACAAATCTTGAAAAATTCGGATTCTATATATAAGATTACATATGCGGCGGCGTCACCTTTTGTTTTGTGGCGCGTGTGCGCATCATGGGTTTCGTCTTGGCACGTTAGTCTTGCGGCGGCATCACCTTGTGCTTGTGGCGTCGTCCTCTTCCCCGAAACGGCCGTGCGGATTGCATCTAGGCCGTCGAGTTGCGACGACCTACTCTTTATAACTGGCGTCGTCGCGAAAATAGGAGTTTTGGCTTCGTCCGTCGTCAAAATCCTCGGCGTCGCGGTTAAGCGATGAGCCCGTCACCTTGTCTTTCGTGATTTGGAGTGTCTCGATTCTTGACTTTGGCCATTTTCTTCGTATATCGCGCTTTTTCGGTCCAAATAAGTGTCATTACGACAATTTTCCTTCAAGAGACCTTAAAAGTGAAAAGGAACGATATTAAGTAATAACGGATACAAAAGTAATCAAATAAGGGCTTAAACGACCCCTCAAAAATGTACCTTTTAAAACCTTATCAGTGCCCAAGGAAGGGTCATAAACGGTCACGGGATTAACTCGGTGAGGCCGCGTACATCTAAGTCAAAAAGCCTTCCCAGGTAATCTGACAGGAAATATTCCTCATCCATTTACCCGTTTTATGGATAAATGCAAGTGTTTGACAATGAATTTATGAAAATACTCATCAGGCACTTGGCACACTCATATATGCATTAAAATGTCAAATCATACCAATGGAATCATTATAATGCTTCATCTTAGATTTAAAGCCACCCTAAAGTTGTCTATGCAAAGTTACCTACTTCTATGGTAATGGCCAATAATAACCTACATTTTGTTAACCGGTTAAAATAAACACGTCATACAATTTTACAAATATATCTATGATGCTTGCAAAATTTGGTGGGTTTGGCAATAAGGACATACAACTATAGCTTGATAATCTTATAATCTTCATTGGTGTACACATATCATTATTCAATACTTACAGGTGAAGAATCTCAAATGAAGCGAATAGAACAAATTTATAGCTGCATTAGAATCCTCATATTTCTCAAGCAGAGACCTGTTCAAACCCCAATTAAATCAAATAAATAAAACATAAAGGGACTAAACTATATGAAAATTCTGACGAATAACCTTACATAATACATACTAAAGGGCCGTTGGGGATTTATTATTCAAACACTCTTTATAACCAATTCCTATAAGAAAGGGAAAAAAACCCCTTCTATTCGGTTTTAATAGCGTATGAAAGTGGTGATCAAATAGAAATTGAAGTACCTCCATAGCAATGGCATTGCATATTAGGAGTCTACATATGAGTGGATGTTGATTCTTCATATTAGACATAATCTTTTCTGCAAAATAAAAACACTTTAAACAAAAATTAGAATACATTTTAAACGAATAATAGCTTTTGAAAAAGATAAATATTTAATTTTTTTAATCTTGGGTTTGGTGTTAATAGTATGAAGTCCCTAAGTGCTTATAAACACAAAAATCATACCTTCGAATGTATTATACGATTTGTAATTGTTCTAAGAAGGCTTACGGAACCAAGGCCTTCTGTCCCCAACTAAAGCCATTATCCTCAAGCCATTCCAGGCAAGCAAGCCCAAAAACAAACGGTACTGCAAACAGCATTACATAAACCCCCCTATCATCATATACTCACTCTTAAACTAAATGCCAAACAATATGTAACCCGAAAGAAACCAACATAACGGTCATATATAATCATTGAAAACCAAAAACATAACTAGATTGCTTGTTGGGTTTTACGTAACTTCTCCCATTAATTCATTATCCTGAAACATATTAAATTAGAGTTTCAACAAAACCCTAAATATTTTCCCCCAAATTGAAACATAATTATAAAATAATAATAATAATAATAATAATAATAATAATAATAATAATAATAATAATAATAAATTACAAACCCTTTTAGAATCTTACTAAAAGACTTATATCAAATTCAAACATAATCAAGAAGTTATACATTAAAAATCATACCTTTAGGCCATTGAAAGAACTTTTGTTCTTCCATAAATGTATTATCAGAATTATCTTCGTAAGCAATGCAACAATAATTAAATTGAAACATGTTTTCTTCAATTAATTTCAAAACGCCCAATATTTTTATTTAGGATTCGACTTAAAACTGTGGGTTGAAGAAAAAATGGTTGGAACTGTGGGTCAATATCAGAATTCTTGTATCGTGTTGTTTTTTCTGAATTTTCAGTTTTAGCCCTCCAAATCTTGAGAATAACCCCGCGTTTTTAAAGTTTTTATTTTATTTTTATTTTTGACACATATATTTTTTAGCTCAATTTAAAAAAAAAAAACGAATTTACAAGTACTTTTGCCAAAAAGGGAAAGTATTTAGGTTTTTTAATTAAACATTCTTAAGAAAAAATCAAATTAAAAAAAAATATTACTTAATAAGGTATGATTTGATTTTTTTGAAATAAAAAATTCTCACTAGAGGTTTTGTTTTATTATATAATAGATATATAAGAAACATTGTTGGTTGGGATGTGATTATTAAATCATAAATTTATTTATTTATTTAGTTTTAATTTTTTTTACAAAAAAAAGAAAACGATTTTCAAACGTTCTTGTATGCACACATGATACTTATTAGAACTCTTTTCTACAAACAACCTAAAACAAACGCTCCCTGAATAAGAACACGATTTTTTAGTTTTTCAACACCTATCTAACTGTAATTAATATTTTATACTTTCTAGCTTGAGAGTGCGTTCTTTGGCCGAGGATCCTTGAAATAAAAAATTCGATGAATAATGTATTTTAGTTTATTATGTTCTTTATGAACAAATTTACGATATCGAAAATTTCAGATTATTGTCCGCTTTCGGGCTCGAGCCCGTTTGAGTTCATGCCGTTGGACTCAAGCCCATTTGAGCGTTGCCGTTAGGCTTGAATATTTGTATAATGCTTTATTATTTGTAGTATTGAAATTTAATAATGCGAGGAATTTGTTTAATTTGGTTTGTCTGTTTTAATAACTGTATTAATTGTATTTATTACCAGGTTAAATAATTGACTAAATTAAATAACATTAATGTGGTGTTTTGTTGTACACTATGCTTCTTGTCTTATACGTCTGAAAATTATGTGCATTAAAGTGTTGTACACTATGTTTGTTTTCTTGTAAGTAGTAGTCATTATAGTCATTAATAACATTGACCACTTTAATAGTATTAATGTTGTAGATGCGAAAATAACTACAAAAATTACATCATATTTATTTGTTGTGCACTATTCTATTTTGTTTATGTCGAAAGAAAATTGGTTTAGCATTGTATGCATTGTGCTTAAATGGTTGTATTTTTGGTGAATGGGTGTTTTTAATAGCATTAATGTTGTTTGATAGAATTTTGGTCTTAAAATGACACCACGCTTTATTTAGTTGTACAATATGTTTACTTTGTTGTAATTATGAAAATTGGGTGCATTAAAGTGTTGTAAATCATGCTTAATTTCTTGTACGTCTTAAAATTAAGAGTGAGGTGTCTTCGTGCATTATAAGTAGTATAGATATTACAAGGGGACATATCATTTTTAAGCAATGTATACAATTATTAATACTCAAAAGGTATAATCTAATGTTAAATTGCAATATTTCTCTTTAATTTAGTTATAAGTTTGTGAAAAGTGTTGAGACCAGAATTATTGGTCATTTTGTGTTATCCGGCTGACTAATTATGTAACCATAATCCAAAGAAACGATTGAACAACATTGCTTCTTTACTTGAGTGACCTACGAACAACAAATTTTCCGATTTAGTTGTGCACACAACCCTCAAGTCACACACGTAAAATTACTTATAACAAAACACATGGCATATAAATGCCTTGTATATAATCATTTTAAACTAGCTAAAAAATATAAATCATAATAAATTTCTTGTCAAATATATATGGGTGAATTTATGGTCAAGTTACCCATACATATAAAGTACCCAAAAAAGATATTATGGGTAAGCTGTGTGCCTATATTTTACCCATAGATTACCCACAAAAAAGTTAATCACAAACAGAAAGGATTTGCGTACTTTGTGGGTAACATAAATATACCCACAACATAACCCACACATTCCCGTGATGATTTAGTTTGTGGGTAGTATGTGGGAAATATTTTAGCGGGAATAGTTCACCCACAAATTACACACTAAGTTTAACTAAATGGGTACTTTCATGGGTAAAGTTGTGGGAAATTTGAGGGTAACGTGTTTCCATTTCTAATTCCGTATTTGTGGGTATTTCATGGGAAATTAGTGGGTAAACACCCATTAATTTATATATGCGGGGAATTTATGTGGGTATATGACAGGATTCTTGCAGTAAGCTCTACCGAAACCCGTATTTTGGAGGGCCATTCACGCCAACAGTGTGATTGCAGCCATGACGGGTGATTGATTCCGCAACTGTTTCCATAAACCTGAACCTTATCTGTGAATGCAGGAGTGCAAGGCCTTTAAGAGATGGGGGTGCGGAAGCATAATACTTAATAGTAATGATTCCCTGTATTTTGGTTGGGCAGTCACGACAAGAATGTGATTGCACCCATAGCGTTTGACGGGTTCCGCTACCGTATTCGTAAACCTGAATATCATTTTTTATGCCTATGTACGATATATCGAATGTCTATTACCGAGTAGTACGGTGCCGTTTTAAGCACCTGATTGTCATTAAAAAAATTTGTTAAATACGATATTGCTAATTCTTTGGGACTCGCTATTGATTGTTTTGTAGCCTCTTATGCTAACGTATTTTATGTTTACTTCCTGCGTGACAAAGGTCAAGCATACACAACCTCGATACTTAGCTAAACCAATATCTTGGCAAGGAAACCTGACCCGAGTTACGGTTGCAGCCTTGGTTGGTATTCATTTTTGCTACTATTTTGCTAGACCTGAGCCATTGTGTTATGATAATCCGACTTGAGTACAGGTATGTACACATACATTCTGGAAGATTTAAGTGTGTATTTATGTATGTATAATGTGTATTTGACAAATTATTTGCCGGGACCGTTGGGCTAAATTTTTGGGCACCGTTTATTTATTAAGGCAATGATGATACTCATCTGCATTTTTGTGTTTTTTGGCAATAGTTACCGATACCGGTATCTTGGCGTGGCAGCCTCATCTGAAGGCTGGTATTTGGTTTAGCCGCTGTATTTGAAAACCTGAGCCTTATGGTTGTCCATAATAATAGTGAATATTGACTATGAGCCTTATGGTTATCAATAATAATAGTGAACATTAATGATGACCTCCACTGTATTAGTGTTTATTAAGGCAATGACGATAACCACCTTCATTTTTTGTGTTTTTGGGGCATAGGTTACCGAGACCGGTATCTTGGCGGGGCAGCCTGATCCTAATTGTAGCTGCAGCCATGGCTGGTATTTCGTTTAGCCGCTGTATTTGCAGACCTGAGCCTTATGTTTGTCAATAATAATGATGATTCCAACAAAACAATGTCGTCTGCAGTTTGTGTGGTTGTGTCCACACTTTGGTTATGGTTGTACCCGTAACTGTCAGGCTTTTTTGGTCTAATATAGTAACAGACTATGATGATTAATCGTTGTTCTCTGACTCAAATGCTATCAATGAATGGAGGTCTGACTCGAAACTTGGCGTGGCAATGACTGGATGGCGTGATAGCATACTTGCTATTACGCAACCGCGTTTCTTTCCAGCCATGCTGGAATTCTGATCTTCTTGAGCACTTTTGATTTAGAAATCTGAGCCTGGCAATTTATCGCAAATTGTATATCAGTGCTTTCTTTCACAGTATGCATCTTTTGTTTGCATCATCATTCATGCCACCTCTTGGAATTGAGGCACTAATGGATGGACGGGTTATGGATCTTTTTTAGGTTGGATTGCGAAACACTGTGCCTGCATTGTGTCTTCACAATGTAATTAGTTTTGCATGTTTATTTGTTTTCAATCTGTTTGTTAATTAAAAAAATTATTAGCATTAAACAAAATTTTAACTGTTAGAAGATACATATGATTTGGGTTGTTTTAATTCTTTCTTGTGTACCTGTTTCCCTAATTACTGATATTTATAAGAAATAAAGTTTGAAGCCTTTTTTTGTTATCATTAGTATGTTGTTACATGTAAGCTCCCGAAAAATTTCATATGTCATTAACTACTTAATCATGAATAAAGCACGGATCTTAGAACCATGAAATTTTCTTGATATCGCTTTTGCATATAATTCTGCAAATGCATCGTAACACGCGAATTAATAGCTTAAAATTTCACTGTTGTGACCCGATCAATTTACCTCAATCCCGATAATATTAATTCTTTAATTTATATAAATAAATTATATAAAATATATAATAAACATTTAATAATTTTTTTTTTCTTTCCTAACCGGGCCCCAAGCCCAATCCACCCTCCCTTCTTGTCTTGGGCCTTGTCTACACACCATCCAAATCCAACCCAACTCCATGTTCTTCCTGGGCCTAGCCCGTTACCAACCCAACGCACCCTTAGTGATTTTGGGTATCACATTTTTGACAAGTAAAATACTATACATGTCGTATGTTTCTTTTGTTCAGTGAACGAGGCACGACACAAAAAGAAAACACAAATCAAACCGTGGTCTTAATATGTTTGCATGTTTGTGTGTAGAAAGGAGACAAAACACCCAACTAAGCCACCCTTTCAACAGTATAAAATGTAGCCTAAACGCACCCATGACCACTTTGACCTTCATAACCAATGGTCCTAATGTTTTTCCATGTCTTTTGTGATTCGACTAGACCAAGTGCGTGCCGCAAATCCCAGCTGAAAATTGTGCATGCCCAAGACACTTCCACACTCCACTTTGTTTTTTTTAGGACTTAGGAGTTACACCAATAAAATAAACAAAAGACCATGTTTAGCTTCTTCTATATATCATGCTTCTAAACACCTTGTTGAACCCTCAAACTCACAACAAAAACTCACACATTCTCATATATCGTCCCTTTGTGGAGAATCAGGCAAAGGGAACAAAAACGCAAAGGAGGTTTTGGTTATTTCGTTTTGGATATAAGGAGAAAAAGGGACTTTCTTGCCCACGTTCACTCTTCTCTTCGTTTCATCACCACTCTCTTGAGTGTTGTAAGTTTCCTCTCAATCCATTTCCATTTCGTTTTCCTCGTTCATATTTACTATCACACGTTAATATGTTAATTACACCTTAAGAATCAAATATATAAATTGTTATGTAAGAATATGAGTCACTAACACCCAAAGAAACTAAATAGAAACGTTTTTCATAACTACTAAAACTCATAACATGTGACTTAAACTTCATTACACGTTTTTATTTCAAACCAAACTCTCGTTACCCTTATATCCTAACCATATGTCGCGTCTACACATTTAAAACGTCACACCATCCTTGTTTTCACAAATGAAATATAACGACATTTTATAATAAGTTGTAACACCATGATCGACCCTATGAAACCCTCTAACCCCCCCATGTCGCGTATTTCTCCAAACCAACCGGATCCCACATTGGACCTTAAGGCCCAAAACACGCGTAAACCACAGCCCAAACAGTTTACCCCGCCCAATTGTAACAAAAATAAGCTCAAAAGCTCATATTAAGATAGTATTAAGCTTTTGTAAAAGATAAATAAGCTAAGTGGGTCGAAAAGTATTTTTTGGACTAAGAATGCAAAATATGTTGTTTTCGGGTTAAATATTTACATTATGGAAAGTTAAAGGTGACTTTGGTATACTAACGTTTGCATGGGAAACGTTCGGGGTATAAACTGTAAATAAGAAAAACTTAGTTTAAAAGGAAATAAAAGTTTTAGTTTCAAAATGTAAATGTTGAAACTTGGGGGACCGAAAGTGTAAAATATAATTTTTGGAATACTTTTGTAAAAACAGTTTTGTAGAGGGACCAAAACTGTCAATTCTGGAAATTTTTGAGTAAGAAATACTTTTGGGTACAAAGTGTCATTTTCCAAAGTTTAGGGGCCAAACTTGTACATTTTATAACTTGAGGGTAAAAAGTGTAAATTTGGGAAAATGTTTAGAAAACTTGTAAACTTATAACGACTTCATAAAAACGAGTATTTTGATGACCTAAAGATTATAACAAGTATTATTACGTCGATATTTAACTAAACTTTTATATATATATATATATATATATATATATACATATATATATATATATATATATATATATAGAATATAGGTTCTTATAGGATAGTCCTTATAATAGGAAGTGTAAGAAGCAAATCAACTATTGACATGTGGAATTTAGGCAATTTAAATAATAAATATTAATAAATTACATGAAAAGGGCATTTAGGGTATTTCTTATCATCTCTCTTTACTTTGAAAACCACTCTAATTCTCGTCACTTGTAACCACCCACTTTTCCCAATCTCTCTCATCACAATAAATAAAAAAAACAATGCGATGGCGTGTTCAAATATATTTTTTAAAGCATCGGCACACCACATTCTGCTTAGATCATTATCAACAAAAATCATGTATGATGTTTTTATCGCTCAAGATATGGATCCGCGGTACTAAGTTGGTTTATGGCATATTTAATGTGAATGGATGAGAGGCGATCCCTCAAGTCGATGCTCGTTTATTTAGATCTGAAGATGAACCTGGTCGGAAACTTTAAATCAGAAGTACCAACCGCCGCCGGGATTCTGAACGCAACCACCGCCAATTATGTCGGAATCTGTTTTTTTTTTTTTTTTTTTGCTTTAATGGAGTTTACATTGATAATGTGTATGCTTAGTTGTTAT
>OU343224.1:69342867-69418357 GCA_910596185.1 Chrysanthemum makinoi | reverse complement strand
AACAACATATTTTACCTTTTCTATCACTATTTTATCAAGAGCTTTTTTCGCCTCGTTTCACAATGTTAGATTTCAATTTCTTTGTTCTCAAGATCCTAGATGTTAGTATTCATCGGCTTCACTGTTGACCTAATGTAATGCCATGTGCCAACGTTTCATGTCTAGCTACAACATCCTTCTTTTCTTTCCTTTAACCCTTGTCCTTTCGCTTTGGGAGAATCTACCGGGGTTTTTTCAAATGCTGTTTTTCAGTTATATCTGAAAGCAGCAATCCCATCAGACTTCGCATTCGATTTGAAAGACTTTGTCATTCTTTATTTTTTTCTGAAAAGTAATCGCAACTTACCAGCCTACGCCGTTATCAGACTTAGTTTTGTTTTCTTTAGATAAAGCGTTTGTGTTGTTTTTTAATCCAACGGACGCTTCCTAGAACAGAATACGACATTTGAATTGGTAGAAATAATACCTTGCACTTGCGCTCTTCAAAGATGCTAGCCCAAATTTTGCAGTCCCAAGGTTTTTCGCTTCATCACCCGTCTTCATCATTACTCGCTATCAACACTTGTATGCACGTCAGTTAGCGTTACCAACATTCTAGCTTCCATATTTCCACACTAAGTAATCTTCACACCTAGCACCAGCATAAACATATGCGCAAACATCCGTACCTTTGTTCAAAATTGTTGTTGGTGCATCATCTTGTTCATTGACGCTTGTTTGAGTGATATTTTTTTGAGTTGTAATGGAAGTGCACCATTTTGCAGAGGTGGTTGCAATGACACTAGTAGCGTTTCAAGTTGACCGTTTAACCGCATCCGTAGTCTCTTTTTAACCGCTTTTTTGTTGTCACATCATCATATGCCCAACAAGATCTTTTGCAGCATCATTATGAATGGCAACCACCGCTTCTAGTCACATGACTATCATTAGTAAATGATTGAGGTTCGATATTTTCACTTGGAGGAGACTCCTCATTTCCACTTGAGGTGAAATATTTATTAATCACAGCAGTAACATCTGCATTAATATCGTCATGTTCAACTATTGCTTTTTCTCGTTCCTCGCTGTAACGCCATAAAAGATATACAAGCATCAGTTACTTGTGACAAAATCTTTGGTTTTGTTGAACAAGCAGTAGAATTATCTGTACCGCAGCAGATACTGGATCCCGTTTGTACGTCCGATAGATGTTTAGCATTGACAGCAAAAACATCCTCCCAATCGCTGCGGCAATGGTGTAATTACGGACTATTCAAGCCAAGTGATAACCATGCATGTACACATCAACATAATAAATAAGAGTAATGACAATAATACCTTATTTTGGAACCAAAATACAACGGCCTCTTTTCACAGTCTTTTTTAGTTCGAACTCTGTTCTCCTCGCTGATTAGCAGCATCATCCGTTGAAACATCCACATCCACCCTGATCTTTCAGACGATTACGGACTAGTCAACGCAAGTGATAACCACGCATTTACATACTTAAGAATTGTAAGGACACGCATACCTGCTTTTGAATCAAAAGAGACGCTTACATCTTCAACAGTTCTACTACTTTCAAATGTCTCCTCCACCATCGTAGCCTCCCCCTCAGCATCCTCATTCATCACGCGCGTTGTACAAGTATGACTAGTCACAAGCGAACCGACAACAAATCTTTTACATACAAACATACTTAGCAGAGTTGATGACACGCATACCTTTGTTCTGACTCAAATGAGGCACCGACTGTGAACATTTGTATTTGTTTTGACGTCTTCCACTACATCCTCGCTTCCCCACCAACCATCCACATCCTTCACGGCCGTTCGTGTAATTACTGACTGGTCAAGGCAAGCGACAACCACGCATTTACATATGAACATACTTAAGAAGTGTGAGGACACGCATACCTTCGTTTTGAATCAAAAGAAACGCTTACATCTTCAACAGTTGTACTACTTTCAAATCTCTTCCAGCCTAGTCGTAGCCTCCCCGGCATCCTCATTCATCACGCTCGGCTGTACAAGTACTGACTAGTCACAACGACCAACAACAAAGCTTTTACATACGACAAATACTTAGCAGAGTTGATGACACGCATACCTTTGTTCTGTCAAATGAGACTGACGGCGTGATCAGTCTTAGTAGTTTCCACGGTCTTCTCCACTACACATTCGGGCCCCCGAACCATCCACATCCTTCACGGCCGTTCTGTGCAATTACTGACTAGTCAAGGCAAGCGACAACTATGCATTTACATATGAACATGCTTAAGAAATGTAATGACACGCATACCTTTGTTGTCGCTAAATGAGGCACCAACATCGTGATAACTTGTATTAATTTCGACGGACTTACAATCAAGCAAATCCAGCCTCAACCATCTTCATTCTTTTCAGACCCTGATTGGTAGTATCCTTCGCATGATCACAACTTGCTTCTTCCAGAAATGACTCAACTACCTGATGTTTTCGAACCTTCACTAAACGTTTTATTTTTGTGGTACCGCCTTTTTCTTTCTCTAACGCTTAAACTTCCTATTCAAATATTTTAAATCTGCATGTTGTGCTGAAGTTTTATTTGTTAATTCACATACCTGTTTACATAGTTGATCACACTTTTCCACCAGTTTATTTAATATCAGACCGCTGTCCTGTCTTCCAATTGTGTTAACTCCTGATTGAGGTGATCTTCGAGTGTGGCACCTCATCTCTTGCCTACCATAACACGAAAGATCCCCATATTTTCCGCTTGGGGGGTTCATCACAGAACTTGTTCCATTGGAAATTGATTCAAGTTTCATTGGTTTAGGATGTAGAAGGGAAACGTCCGGGTGTGTTTTGGGATTCAGAGGGACTTCCTGATCCTTCCCCCAAATTTTGAGGCAGCAGCACCATGTGTGGGAACAATGGTGTTAGTGTTCCATCAAAATTATTGCCCTGTCTTCTCATGTGACTCATAAGTTTTTGAGTGTGGGAAGGGACAGGCCAAGTTTTTGAATGTTTGGGTGGTGTCTCAAAACGGTTGTCAAATAGCAGTTGTAAAAACCTTGGATAAATATAATATTTTGCATGCGTATCCAATAAATTCTTGACTAAACCATCAAATATCATTTTGGATAAATTGAATTTCTTATTAAGAGCTACAAAATCACATGCTATGTTTGTACAAAACTCATTCCAGGAAGTTGTCTTTGGACTTAGACACTGCAATATGGTATGGATCAAGAATTTCTATTGTGGGGAGAACAGTGGTTTAAAAATTTTAATTTTGGTCCTAATTCACCTCCATACCCCAAAAGCGGTAGTGTTTCAAAATGGTATCATTATCCAAACACACACACCGTCAGATCATCTAGGAGAAGGTCTCTCCTAATTGATGCCTCAGTAATAATTATCTGCATGCCATGTACGCTACCATGGATTTGTACTTCCTCACCAATAGTTTTAGTCTTTGCAGAGACCAAAATCGCCATACAACAAACGATAACAGTTTGACTGAGTGCATACCGGCGGGTGTGCATTCAGAAATCAATAATTTGTTCAAACCCTGAGCCTCCTTTTGTTTTTTCAAAAACGCAATCATGTTGTGACTTCTAGCAAAATGCTCCAGCGCCATTCTTGTTTATCTCGAACTTGATTGCAACTGAATGTTAGGGGTTTCCATGACGCTCTCGTGGTCTAAACTATGTCATGACCACAAATTGTAACACTTGTAGCAGTTGTTACAATTTATTTGCGTAGTTATCGTTCTCTCTCTCTTTTTTTTTTTCTTTATGATATAATAAGGATTATTAATTTAATACATAATACATAAATAAGCATGTAACTCAACACGTCATCTTCTTTCTATTATCGAGACACAAAATGTCGACACACACACATTATTAGAAGAGTTATCTCTCGCCCACGCATCCACAACTTTAAGAAGCACAAACAAGTACACACCGACATTATGACTTTTTTAAGTAAATACGTTTTTTTTGGGTACATGTAAATCGGTCTTTACTTTAGCAGTAAGTTTATTTTTTTTATTTTGCTTATTATTTTGAGTATGATTGGCATGCCTTTTATGCCTAAAATCATCACCATACACTTGGCAAGATCAATGGTAGTTTGAAGAGAGAAAATTTGAAACTGTCAATCAATGAATATTGCACAAAATTGCACATAAGTAGGCATCTAAATCATTTCTCATTATTTTGTTTATTTAATGTAACATGATATATACCGCACACAATTGAACAACTACCAAAGAATATATACCAGAATGTCCACAAATATATATACAAGTAACATAAAGGATCAAACCATAACATAACATAGACAGAGTATACAAGATAAGACAAGTGACTCAAAAATATTACAACGATCCCCTAACAAACAAAAGCCACCAGCTCCAGCAATACATAGCACATCAAATCTCCATTGACTCCAACTTTTAGATGAAACCATTCAGGTCTTTAACACGGTCATGTTTCTTAAACAAAGTAAGAAGTAGTTTGGAACTCTCAGCCAGATCCTCATTTTGCATCCTTAAGAGGTGATTAATAGTTGCCAACGAACAATCCAAACCGCATAGAAGCTCGACTTCCGCTATCATTAGCTGCTCTACGGGTTGACACGCCCTAATTTCAACAGCTTTCCTTATTTGATCTGCTTCTTCACGTAAAGCAACATCCAATTCATCCCTATAGTACGCGATCGTAATCTCTTTTAGTAATTTATCACAAATAACCATGGCAGTAGACATTGTTAGACACTTAGAATAAACAATTTTGGGACACTTGTTATGTTTGTTTTTCTAACACTCTCACTAAAAGAGATAAAAAATAAATAATAATAAGTGTTTTAGTAACATATATAATCAGCAAAAGCAACCAAGTACCATACATTATCGAGACACAATAAATTCTGACAAACAAGTTATGACATTTGTCTGTTTCCCATGGACAAGTGGATCACAACCCACCCACAATCTATTTTTATGACGAGTTTGTTAACTCTTTGCTAGAAAATAGTACTTTGGGCAACTAATATAGTGTACACGGCAAACAAGTATACATACATAACAGCGGTGATGTATGCAAAATGGCTGGTGGTTGAATGTTTTTTATTTGCATTTCAGTCAAAATAAAAATTAGTACTAGGTGTACTCAAGTGGTGACTAGTTGAATTTATTAAATATTGAGTTACTGAGGTTTGTCTCATATGCAAACAGTTTTATTGGGCAACAAGTTACAACGCAAAAAGTTTTTTTGGACAACTAGTTACAGTTTTATTGGGCAACTAGTTACAAACGTTGGGCAATTTTTTTAGTTAGCTGGCCAACTATTTGTGGCACACAGCCCAACTAATATTTTACATTCGACATGTACAATTCTTTCTACAATGGCCAACTGTAATATTGTATCACTTAATGTCTTTACCCTGTGCATATGTGAGTGTTTACTTTAATAATTTTAATGGCGTAAATATTCAAAGTAAATGCTGCCTTGGTTAATAAAACGATAAATTAAAAGTGGTTATAATTGAGTCAATATATTTGCGTAGTTGTTATTACCTCCGACAACATTTATTCTATGATGGAACAAAACTATTTTGTAGACCATCACTTATTAAAATCATCAACATGTTGAGTTTGACGTAAACACATAACGGCTTCAGTTATCGATGTCTAGAGTTACATTGATTGAGTTTGTTATTTCGAACTTTATGTGACTTTCCTAAACGTTAAAAAATACGACACTACTTTTATGCTCGATTACTTAAATAAAATATCTCAAATTATAAAATAAAATGGTTGTATACATACAACCGCTAGTTATTTTACTACCGCTAATTATTTTAAATAATAAAACTGAGTTGGTTGTATACTTTCAACCGCCGTGGTTATATTAACTACTGCTAGTGATAGAAGACAAGAATGAAATGATGACATGTTTTTAAGAGTAAATTTTCCACTTTACACCAACTTTGTGACACTACAACTACAGAATCATGCTAGTAGGTCATGCTTTTTGTAAATTAGAGCCACTTTTTAGTGGCCAGCTTTTAGTTAATCATTTATTGCTCATCAGGCAACCTTTTTATGTTGTAATAATGATGTAATTTAGCTTTTTTGGACTTTAAGGCACCCTCTGTAATTTGCAATATGCATATGGCATCTAAATGCCATATTTGGGGAATATGTCATGTACTAATCCAAACAATTCTAACCTTTCCACTATAAATTGTAGACGTAATAAACATAAATCTAACATGTTGGTTACTTGAAGCACTATCTCATGTTGGCACCAGAAAGTCAATTGCAAATGCTAGTTTTTCATTCATATTTTTTTAAACCCAACAAACGTTCATAACACTGCAACCATACATCTAATTATCCGACCTAAAAACAAAAGATGAAAAAATCGAAACAAGCAAACAAAGAAAAACGCCCAAAAAAAATAATAAAAAAAAAACCATCATCGTGAACTGCTCCACCCACCCCATTTCAAACCAAGTTGTTAGAACCACAACTCTCTTCCCTGTTTTCCTTCATTTCCTTCATGGCTTTGACTTGTTGAAACAAAATTTCAAGCCGGCTAATCCTGTTTTCCAGATCATAAGGGGCTTGAAACCCAAGTTGTTGCTCCTCCTGGTTTTGCTGCACTAGTACATTTGTCTGCTCCACCAATTCCACTCCACCACCCTGACTTTGAACCACCTCGCACTCGTTGATCATCCTCCTCATCATCTTCATCTTCGTCGTCCTCCTCTAGATCATCATTATTCCATAAACCTCATCCCAGTAAAAGTATTTTGTATGGAGCCAGTTCAAAATTATTTTCCTCATCCCTCAGATTCACCTCCCTTATAGGACCCAAATTTCGGTACCGGGTTCTCCCCTAGTTATCATTAACCGCTACAAACAACAAATAAAGGTTTAACACAAACGCAGATTCTTCAAGATCATTTTCAAAGTAACCATTTGCAGCCATTGATGTAGTAATTTTTGTAAGGGAATATGTTATGCGTCTTTCCCGTTTTTTGGTATACAATCGATGCTATAAAGATGTTGTAGATGTAAATGGATGGTTTTTTTTATTTTTATTTTTTGTGGTTTATTTTTGGGTTAAGGTTACCCAAAGTATTGTATGTAGATGGATGGTTTCCAAGACTTTAAGGGAAAACGGACTAAAGCCGCCAAAAAAAATATTAAGACAAGAATAAAGCTTCATCCAAAAGCTTTCAAATACTTGATCAAAGAACTAGTTGTACGCATGATTTGTGGCCAAAATAAACTGAAAAAGTAAACATTATTATTGGATTGGTGATTATGGTTTGAATTGATAATAAACTGAACACGAGGGTAAACAATCGGGTTCATTCATTTTGAGTCGACGGAATAATTGTTGGCCCGTTGCTCGATAATAAATAGTACCTCTTTTGTTACGCACTAGATATTCACTCGACTTGGAGCAACTTAAAGTTTAAAAAAGGTATAACAATTGTCGAATTACTACTTTTAAAAAAAATTATTGTTATATTTTGTTAATGACGGAATAAGTAGTTTATAAGTGTTCCAGTGCCACAATTTTGGATACAAAAAGGAACAAGCGAGGCCTAATGAGTATTCGACACAAGCCATGAATGAATTGTTTTATATATCGTCAAGTGAAAAGTTTTAGATGTAATCTGGGCAACTAAATTTGTATTTGGGCTACCAAGTCAGTACTTTAGGCAACCTTTACATATTTAAAGAATATATTGTACAATGGGTCCTTAGCATTTTTTTGTACATTGGCCCACACCTTTAGATGTACTATGGGCAACAACTTTTAGTGTCATGTGGGAACTTAATTTGTACCTCAGGCAAACCTTCTAGACGCATTTGGGCAACTATAGACATACTTGGTCAATATGTCTTGTACGTTGGGCAACTTAAATGATATGTATCATCTTAGAGCATTTCCAATGCCATAACGCCTTCAACTCTTCCCAAAGTTCTGCAGGATTAGCAGTGTAGAGGTACAAACGATCTAAGGGGCTACCCTGCGACACACTATTAGTGTGTTTATAGCTTTTCACCAAATATAACCACACCATAGTTTCCATGTGCTTATTTACTTGACTCAACACATAACACCAGAAAAGTTTTATCAAAACAAAATAAAATCACAAAAAAAAAAAAAAAAAAAAAGAACTCTTTGCAAAATTCAAGGTGTTTATGCGGTATGAAGATCTTCTGTGGGTTTTACTTCCAGTTGACATTAATTTTTCAAGTCTGTGCGGTACATCAAGAAAAGTTCAAAAGTTAATGATAAACTGGATAACTCTAACATACAACATCGTCTCAACCACAACGAACATACTTGACGACGATGACTTGGATTTTTTCAAAAGTATGGTTGATGGGTCGCAGTCCATGAGGTGCAAACCATATGTATCAACCAAGTTAAAGAACCCGTTGTGGTAACCCAATCATCTTGTTCCCCACACTTACATTTGGATCTTAATGATACGTTGTTACCTGAGCAAGATGCGAATACATGGCAACGAAACAAGTTAACTCATATACCGCCCACACCCCAACCACCACCTATTGATAGCAAACTTGAAAGTAAAGATAGAGGTGTTATGAAAGTGAATGATAGATTTGATGATAAGGAAGAGTGCATATATGAGGTATCTTTGAAGTGCCTAAAAGAAGGGTATGAATTTTATGTTCTTAAATCGTGCACTATTAGGTACGCAAAAAATGCGGCAGGTACCAAAATGTGATTGGCACATAAACTGTCGTAGGATTCCAAACTGTATCCAGTTTAAAATCACTAAAATTAATGACCGTCATGCATGTTCCAAAATCCAGTTCAATCCAAATCATCGAAATACTACAGCAAAAACCCTATCTAAGTTAATACGTTCGAAAATCACAGATATTACACGCGTTTATAAGTCAAGGGACATTATCCATGATCTGAATATGGAGTTGAATATATATGTTTCATACACAAAAGCTTGGAGGGGGAAACAATTGGCATTGGAATCAACCCAGGGCTGTCCAAAGGCATCGTTTGCGCAGTTACCATACTACTGTCACAACCTAAAGCTCGCAAACGAGGGGACTGTTACACACATTGAGACAGACGATCAAAGACGTTTTAAGAACCTTTTATATCTTTCGTTGCTACGGTAAGCTAATTGCCTTGAATTTTTTAAATAAATCTTGTCTAATATATGATATGGTTTTCATACAAGTGTGTTGGTGAATAGGCATTGTTTTTAGTTTAGCATGCGGCTGTTTAGTAGTATATCTGCAACATGAACACAAAATGGAATATAAAAAACTATACATACATAAAACCCAAAAATAGTTACATACAACTAGTTTTTACTTGTCTTATAAAAGTTGAGCATCTTGGTAGCAAAGCATCTAACAATTTATGTCAGATAAGCACAAAAACATTCGGAATTGGATCTACTCATGCTGATACTATTATTGTTTGTTTCACCAAACACTGTCAGAGAAACATAAAACAAATTATTTGACATTAATTTACTTACCAATGCATTACAATAGTATACAAAGTTCACTTAAATACATGGTTTATGATGATTTTACCTGAATATACAATGTGTTTGTTATCCAGAAGATGTAATCGCATTTATATTTTACATAAGAAGAGTTTCCTATGCTATATGCGACCCCTATCATAATCGACCACGCGGCACATCTTAAAGGGCCCTGCGTAGGGACAAACCTTGTAGCCGTGGGAATGGACGGAAACAATCAAATTATACCGATTGCCACCGGTGTTTCTCAGGTGTGAGATGTGAAACATGGACATGGTTTTGACAAACCTGAAAGAATCCATAGGCGAAGTTGCTAATTTGGCAATTATATCTGACAGACATCATGCAATAGCCCTAGCATGTAAAAATGTTTTTCCAAATGCCTTTCACGGGTATTGTTGTCGCCATTTGATGTTGAATACATGTATGCAAAGCGATAGCCTAAAGTGTTTATACTGGAAGACGTGCAAAGCTTACACAACGGAGGAATTTGCACACCTAATGTGTCAGATTCTTGCAGCACGACCGATAGCTCACAGAAAACTAGTTGCAGCAGGTATTGAAAAATGGTCAAGGCACATTGCCCCTGCAAGCACAGTACAACAACCTGACCTCAAACAGTGTGGAATCGATCAATGCTTTAACAAAGGATGTGCGCAAGATCCTAATAACGATGTTGATGGAATGGTTTAGAGGTCTTCTTCAAAAATGGTATTACGAACGGCGAGAAAAACATGCAGGTAGAGCATATTTTGTTATTATTAGATAGTTTATTGAGCAATAATTAAGCAGTCTTATTCAGTAATATGTTAATATGTGTAAATGCTAGATGCATCGGATGACGAACTTACGGACTGGGCAACCGCCAAAGTGAAAGACAGAATGGAAAAAAGTGCAAACTGGAAGGTTTTGGGAATACTAAAGGACAAAGTGTATGAAGTACACGACAAAAAAAACAGCATGTTGTTGATTTGGTAAACGGTGAATGCAGTTGTCGCAAATGGCAGCTTTCAAGGTTGCCGTGCGGACATGTTTGTGCTGTAGGTAGATTTGCAGGCCTGGCCAGTGTTAAGAAGTTGGCAAAATCTTGGTTTTATAATACAACTATTAAAGCGACGTACCAAGACATCATCTACCCATTAAAAGATATGACGCTGTGGAACACTGAAATGAACTTAGAGGTTGTTGCTGCCCCCTGTATCGGTAAGCGAATTCAGGCATGCCTAAAAATAAAGACCGAATACCATCTCAAGGTGAGGCACCTAAGAGCAACTATTGTGGAAGGTGTGGCACAAAAGGCCACAACCGCATAACATGTAGAGTACCTTTGGTGAAAAGAAAAGTAAGTATTTGTTCAGCTTTACAAAAACTTTAAGGTTATGTTGTTAACTGGCAACTAACCTGTATTGGCACACTTGTACAGAGACCTGGTTGGCTACAAACGAAAGGCTAAGCCAGGTACAACAGGTGAAAAAAAGAGGCTCGTAAGATGGGTGAATCATCTCTCTTAACTAGAAACAGCCAAAGCGAGGCAAACGAAGACCCTAATCATGGGGTGATTAATGCGGCGAATCACATAAACTTAAGTCAAACCACTGAACAACCAAGCTCGTCCGCTCCACACATCAGTCTTCTATCCGATTTCCCTACTCCAAACAGATTTTTAAAGTAAGCGGGAACATGGTTTTTAATAATGCATTCACTGCCTAAGTCCTACTATATTGTGTTTTGTGTAAGGTAAACGTTTGTGTGTATTTGGCTTTGTAATAACGATGGATTGTAAAGTATTACTTATTTGTGTCATGCGGTTGCTAGCTAATAGGCCTTGCACCTGTGTGGTATGAACATGTTCATTGAATATAAAAACACAGTCCATAAACGTACCAAAACCATCATCAGCCATCCAGGACCTCCATCATAATTGCTTTCCCGTTCTGTATGGCCCGCCTGTAAGTGGTTATAGAAACCCTTTTCCCACTTCTTGACACACCCTCTTGATCAACAACTGTTCTTTTCCTTTGGCAATCCCATGACCTGGCTTACTTTCATGTACATCCTCATAAAAGGGTATCTCTTTTCCCTTCGCGGAAGCATTTCCAGCTCGGAGTTCCACACCTTCCTCTTGCAACCATTTTTCGCTTAGTTGTGCACTACCCCCCTTTTTCTCGACTCGAACCCTGTATCAGTTTTCCTTATAGAAACACAGGTTGTTAGCTTCCTTCTTTTGAACGGTGTTGCACTAGCGCATCGCATGCCGCCCCTCTTCTTGCCAAACAATGTTTTTTAAATAAAATTGTGACAAAGGCTGTTGCTTGTGCAGAACGTAGAGGTCCATTGATCGAGTCTCCTCCGCAATGTCATACATTCGCCGAACGTCATTGTCTGTGGGCAACAAAGTTAAACCATGTTCGAGTAACTTGTTTGGTGCAACATAAAATAAAGCCCATTTCCCCCCCCCCCCAATATCATCGAAAACATGATCAAGCACCCTTGTAAATGCACCCATGCTGAAGCTAAAACACCGCATCAGCAGGCGACCACCTACATAGCGGAGTGGCTGAAATTGAAATTTCCCGCTGTGGTGAACTTTAAATATGACTTCTTTGGTTTCCGCCATGTCCTATAAAACATAAATACTAATAAAATTAGAAGCAACCACTAGACTTAAAGGGGTATATCTGACCATACCTAAAAACATAAACCCTAATAATAAATTCAATAACTTTGAATTAAATAATAATTTAATAATAGAATATAATATATATGCCTGTGCACAGTTATTTATATTCATATATATATATATATATATATATATATATATATATATATATATCAACCAATATGAACGAATAAGGTAACAAATACATAAATATATCAACCAATATGAACGAATAAGGTAACAAAGTACATACTGGATAGTACAACAAACCCGGAGTTTTTCCTAAAATAAGATGAAAAGGACACCGATTATTTTCAATGAAAGTGACCTAGGTATATAAAGCAGGAATGTTGGATGTTGATGGTCGGACCATAAGATAAGTGATGTGTGGGATAAAAAGTTTAACTGTTTGTCATGGTAGGTCCCTCTACTTTTTACAACAAATATAAGCTGAATATATGCCTTTATAAAGTTTTGTTTGGGAATAAACGATACAGTTATAAAAGCCTAAAAGGTACTTTTTGCAACTTTTATAAACTCCCCACCACCTAATTTGTCGGTCAACATTTTCCTACATTTCCAAAAACTTGTTAATTAAAAACCTGTTTATCATGAGTTCCAGAACTTCAGCTATAACCCGACTAATTGGTGGCAAAGTTGAATACTTTTGCAGATGCAGTCTTCGTCTACCAGTCAAGACGTCAATGATGAGTGTGTAAATACTCATCATTTTTGTTCCTTCTACACTGCAAAAACAGTCAAAAACACTCTGAAAAGTCTCAAAAAGACAGAAAAAATATTTAGAATGTATGTTATGCATAAATTGTCAAATCTAGTCCCTGGTTATTCAAAACAAGTTAATTTTTCATAAAAGGCCCTCAGGGATTTTCAAGTTGTCAAAATTAGCCTTATAAAGTCAGTTTTGCAAAATGGCAACTTTAGTCCCCGGAGTTTCAAATTTGGCAAATATGGTCCTTTTATTATTTGAGATTGTCAAATATGACCCTTGGATTACTTTTCAGAAGTTACATGAATGGTCCCTACAATTTCAGATTTCACAGCTTTGGTCATTGGAAATTCAAATTGAACACATTTAGTCCCTAAGCTACTTTGGTCCAAATTAAGATATCAAGCCCAATAACCTGTTCCAACCCAAACCAATTGAACCCTCCCTTCAATTTGACCCCATCCCTACCATTTGACCCCCTCACTACCAATAATAAAACGTTTTTTTTCACATTTCCCTCCACTTCTCTTCCCCTTTCTCTTCAACCCAGAAACCAGCAAACCCTAAGCCCCTTTCTCTGATATCAAAACACTCCACCTCCAACCTCCTCTTTTACCCAACCTCATCAAAACCCAAAATCTCCCTTAATCTCTTTTACCCAGTTAAACCCTAATCCCAAACCCACTACTCAATTTCCCCCCTCATTCCAATGGCCAAGTCACCAATCCCAGCTTCAAAAGAACTCAATGGACGGCTCTGATTGCTCCTCAAGTGTACCTAACATATGGATGGTCAAGATTGAAGCAGGAAAGCACAAAGCTCTCTTTTTGGCTTGACTGCTCTCACAAAACAAGCACAACTGAAGACACTTGAAGAGATTGAAGACCCAAGATTGTAGTATAAATAGGATTCATATGTAGCCATTCATGGGCACCCCTAGTTTTCTTTAAAAATTTTAGTTTTCTTGTATCTCAGTTTTATTGTAATTTCTTTTTAATTAATGAAAGTTCTTTTTTCAGTTTCAAGTTTTGTTAAGTGTTTATTTTAGCTTACTGAAAGGTAGTTAAAAGATTTTTAGATCAATCATAGAAAAATGGTAGCTTGAGTTCTTTGCAAAAAGGGGTGTTTGTTAAAGTTTTTAAACTGGTCTGAATTTTTTTTTGCCTGTTTGACTTGCTGAGTCAAACTCACTCAAGTCATTTTAGCTCAGTCACAAGGAATTTGGAGATGGTTACTTGAGTTTGGTAAAAGTTTAGAGATAAAAAAATCGTTTTTTTTGCTGTCTCTCTAAAACTGCACAGGACAGCAGTTTGCTGCTGATCTTGTGCCTCTTTATCAGTTTATTTGATCTTCAAAAGTTGAAATTTCTGTTCCTCCCAAATATTTGCAACCCCAACCAACTTTAGTTTCAGTTTCATGTACTAAACTTACCTCTAGCATCGTTGAAATCAATGTTAAAAACCTTCATTAGCTGTTCAACCTGTTCTGTATCAGTAAAAAAGGTGGTCAAAACAAGCTGGTCTCAGCTTAATTTTAAGCTGTAAACAGCTTTTTCTTGGGTCCTATTTGTTAGTTTTAACATCTATGCTAGCTTAACACTACCTGTGCAGCTTTTTATTGCTTTCGAGGACTCCCTTTCAGCTTATAAATAAGCACCAAACAGCCATAGTTGGGCTGTTTGCAGCCTGCAGTTATGCAGCCAACATGTCACCATTTGCTTTTTATTTTAGCTTATCAAGTGTTGTCATCTGCTTATTAGTTACACTTTAGTTAGTTTAGCTTAGTGTAGTTAATCTTAGTTTATTAGGCATCCCCTTGGAGCTTATTAAGATAATCTTAGTGCTTATTAGTTAACTATTATTCCTCCTCTTAAACATGTGTTAGCTTAGTATCCCCTTAGTATAATTGTGGCAAACTGCTTATCCCTTAAGATTTACAGCTTATTAGACTCTAATCTTAGCTTATTCTAGTTAGGCTTAACTCTTGAGAGCTTAACTCCCCACCCCAACTGCCTTGTGTGCTTAAACTGAGCTTATCAGTTTTAAAAGGGGTGTTTGGTTTGTTCTTGTGTGGACTGCTACAAATAAGCAATCTCAACTGCTTATTCTCAAGTTAGTTTTAAAAGGAGTTTTCACCCAAAAGTTCTGTTTTTCAAGCTTATTTAAAACCTTGAATACATGAGTTAGTTGGTACAAGCTTTTAAGTATCCTCAATTGCTTATTGTGAAACAAAAAGTGTCCAAGTTGATTTTTTTTGCTCTAATCTTTCCAAATCAACAAAGAACTAAGCTGTTTACAGCTTATTCTCAAGTCTTCATCAGAAAGTTTTTTGTAAAAGTTGGCTATTTTGATCAAATCTTCAAGTTTCAAAAAGAAAATCAAGAAAAAAATAAATAAAAACAAAAAGGGTGGGAGGCAGGCTCGAACTTGAGACCTCCCAGCCTTAGAGAGTGATAGTGAGTACCTGTAAGCCATTGCGCCCTTGGGTCTTGTCTTGTTGAATTTTACACAAACAAACCATTTAACCCTTAAGACAGTTTTGCCAATAAGCTCTTTTGAGCTTATTCACAGCTTATTTTCCCAAACAACCAAACTTTTTTTTATTTTTCTTAGGACCAGTATTACTCAAAGTACTTTTTGTGAATTTTCAGATTTTTCTTGAATAGTTTAGTATTTTTAATTAATTAATTAGTGTTTAATAGTTTTTAATTCGTAGTAATTATTTTAAAAGACGAAAAAATTCCCGGTCTTTTTCTAAAATTATTTTTAGTCAAATAGATCGTAGGAAAATTAATTTCACACCCGTAGCCCTTAAATTGCAAAACTTTTACGTTTATAGCTCGGGTTGTTTCTCGGTTTTTACGTTTTTTAGTTTTAGCACCCTAGGACTTAGTGTAGCTTCGTTTTATCATTCCTTAGGATTAGTGATAGTTTATTTTTAGTTTATTAGGGTTCCCTTGCCTTAATTACTTTCCCTTTAATTAATTTGTAGAAGCGTAATTCAAATCAACAAATCATTAAATCCAATTCAAGTTCAAATCACAAAACTCAACGAATCCTTCCATTCACACCTCGTTGGGATACGACCCGGGAAATCACTTTTCCGGTATCACTTTTATCACACCCGTGAGATTTGATACGTTGACCTTTTTCCTAAAGGGTTAATTTGTCGAATTTTACGGTTAATTTGATATATATTGATATTGTGTTTTTTACCACTCACTTTCAAACGAATCATCAACAACAAGGGCAAACCCTGGGAAGCGTTTCGTAAAATGCTCTATTTGTGATGTGTATCAGTTTTTGGATGATGATCTGCCTAGCGAATACTATAAAGATCTGGTGTATGGTTCTTGAAAAGGAGAAAAAATCGAAGAAGTCGGTGGATATTGAACACTTGGTTGATACTCTTGCTTTGGACAAGTCAATCTTGGACAAAGAGTTGACTGATGCAAAGTCAAAGTTGAAGCTGTATGATAGGTTGTTTTTCATTATGTTAGGATCTTTGTCGGTTACTTGTGTTGGACTTGGTATGTTAATAGGCAAGTAATGTAATGGAATAGATATAAACGTTTAATTATATATGTAATTTACTTTTGGAGAAGTTGCAAGTTTTTATGTTCAGTGTTAAATTGTAAAGCACACCGAACAGAAAATATTTACTTACAAATTACCTTTACATAATGTAACCAACACAAGATAGATCACATAAAAATGGATACCCCTAGAGTAACAGATTCATGTAGATCTTTGAATACATAATCAAGACTATACAGTGTTGCATTTCATAAAGTACAAACAATCTTAAACTAGTTTCCCGAATTTTGTGATTTGTTATAGTTGTTTCTGTAAGTATACAAAGGGGTTAATTGAATATGATCACGAGTGTTGCGAATAGCACAAATTCATGATAATGTTGTAACTGCTGCTCTCGTTGGTTGGTGCTGCTGTTTATAAAAGTAGTCATGGTGATGCAATATAATGCAAAACATATGACACGTATATTAGGCCGTGTGAATGAATACTTAAAACTGCTATTGCACGTTAGTACTGCTAGTGCTGAAGACCAACTAACATAAACATGTTGTTAGTAAATAGTGGGTAAATGCACACAGTTGATAAACAATATGAAAAAAATGTGTAATCAAGCTGTAAAACTGTCAAATACATTTTTTGGGTGCCTTTCTTTAAAGTCAAGTGGTAAACACAAACAAGTCTGGATAGAGCAAGATACCAGGAAGAGATAGTTACAATGCACGTGGCCAATGCATAGACGTTCCTTACAAAAAACGCCTAGACTAGACTATCTTTTTCGACTTTAAAGTAATGTTAACACAAGTGCATGTAATCGTTTAACAACACAATTAGCATGCTGCATAACAATACCTACACTCCAACCTTCCGTTCCTTAAATACCAAGTTGGTTTTAATCCAGAACATCCTCGACGCCGTTCTCTTGTTAGAGCCTTCAAATGCCTCAACATCTCGATCTTCCATAAACCCGTTCTTGGTGTTTCAAAGCATAGCCTCCTTGCATACGGTTTCCTCGAAACCTTATGTCCATACCTGGGCTTGACACAGCTCCCTACTTGACGTGGAACGGAAGAAGATCCTGCATCCAACAAAACCTGATTTAGAAGGGAATTTGTCGGTACATTCTTTAAAGTGGCATCATCGTATTCGATAACCCGTTGCACCCGTTTATATGGTGGGGAAGTAGACCACCCAACATCCATTTCTACACAACCCACAAATCCCCCATAGTACCACTGTGTTTTGCCTCGGTCTTGTTTTAATTGAAAGTGTTGTTTTTGGAAGTGCATGCGCACTCGCTCGCAAGCTCGTAGACATAATCGTAACCAAGCAAACGTACCCGAGATACGTACCGTTGAACAACCCACAATGACACATAACCAAGGGAACGGACCTCAAGTCCCAATACCTGGTCCACAAAATCAAGCTCCCGATCTCCGAACAATGGAGGAGCTTTGCCAACCCACGATGGATGGACGGGGCGGTCCAATTGCCCCGGTCAACATCGAGGCCACGGATTTTGGACTTAAGCATCACATGATTCAACAAGTCCAAAGTTTTTGCCAATTTCACGGATCACCGGGTGACGATGCCAACAAGCATCTCGACAAATTTCTCACCGTCACCCAAAGTATGAAGCAAAATGGGGTCACCGATGACGCCTTTCGCTTATACCTCTTCCCATATTCCTTGACGCTTCATGCCACCGCATGTTTTGATCGTCTTCCCAAAAATTCAATCCATAGTTTCGATGAAATGATCTCTAAATTCTTGGCGAAATACTTTCCACCGTCGATGGTGACGAAACTAAGGAATGAGATCAGCAACTTTAGGCAGCATCCCGATGAGTCCTTATTTGAGGCATGGGAACGCTATAAGCTTTCGATTGATCGATGTCTGAACCACAATATGTTGCTTGTCACCCAAATAGATACATTTTATAACGGGTTAACATTGAGACATCGTGACACGATAAATGCTGCTGCCGGTGGTACCTTTATGAAAAGGCGACCCGAAGAGTGCTATGATCTCATTGAAAACATGACTGCCCACCACAATTATTGGGATTCCTCAGCCGAGAGGAGTGATTCAAGGAGATCTAATACTCTTCCATCTTCGGAATACACGACTCTAACCAAAAAGATTGAAGAAATATCCACTGCCGTATCTTTTAAATGAGTCAAAATAACAACAATCAACAAGTGAATGTCGTAAACAAGAGTTGTGAAACTTTTGGTGGTCCACATCCTTATTTTGAGTGTCCAGCCTCCGGTGGCTTCACTCAAGAGAGCGTATATGCCGCTTCGGGTTCCTACAATACGGGAGGTAATTCCTACCAACCGCAAGGAGACCAAACCTTCTCGCTATCGTTCTAACAATTTCCTTGGACCACCCGTTTTAATCAAAATCAGAACAATCAAAATGTGCAAAATAGAAATAATCAGTTCAATCAGAGTCAGAATCGGAATTTTCAAAATCAAAATCAAGGTTTTCAAAATCAAGGAAATTTCAATCAAAACCGATTCCAAGCTCCTCAACAAAACATGCATGCCCCGCCTCCTCAAGCTTCCATTGACATTGCTAATTACATCAAAAGCAATGAAGCTAAGATGGTGTCCATGCAAAACCAAATTACCACTTTGAAGAATGATTTCACATCCGAGCTTAGAGCTACTAGTAACAAAATTGATCAATCTCAAAGCAAGATTGAAAGCATGTTTGCTAGTCTCATGAGTCAAAAGAATCAAGCTTCAACTTCGGGAACTCTTCCGAGTAATACCATTCCCAACCCAAAAGGTGAATTGAATGCTATTGCTACCCGAAGTGGTAAATCTTATGAGGGACCCTCGATGCCTAATCCTTCTCCGGTGATGGATGTGGAACGAGAAACCGAGGTATCAAAGGACAAGGTGCATAACTCAAGCCCACGAAGTACCGCACAAGTCCAACCTTCGGTGGTCTTACCTCAAATTCCGGAACCCGTTGTTCCGATGACCATTCCTAAGCCTTCACTTCCTTATCCTTCAAGGCTTAATGACCAAAAGCTCCGTGATAAAACTAGTCAACAAATGGAGAAGCTTATCCAAATCTTTCAAGATTTGCACTTCGAGATTAGTTTCGCGGACGCTCTTCTTCTAATGCCAAAGTTCGATCCAACAATCAAAAATTTGTTGAATAACAAAGAAAAGATTTCCGAAATGGCTAAAACTTCTTTGAACGGTTATCCTTAAAAAGCTTCCGAAAAGTTAGGACCCCGGAAAATTTCTCATCCCATGTGATTTTCAAGGCATAGTTCAATGCTCGCTTTGGCCCGATCTGGCGCTAGCATTAACTTGATGCCACATTCCATGTGGAAGAAGCTTTCATTACCTCCGCTCACACCTACATGTATGATCCTCGAGCTTGCGGACCGTACAAGTTCTCGTCCGCTAGGTATAGCCGAGGATGTATTTGTGAAAGTAGGCAAGTTTCATTTCCCCACGACTTTGTTGTTGTCGAATTTGATGCTGATCCCCGAGTACCCCTCATCCTTGGGAGGTGCTTCTTGAAAACGGGTCGGGCATTGATCGATGTTGATGAAGGGGAAATCACTTTGAGGGTGAACAAGGAAGCCGTTACTTTCAATCTCAATCAAGTTACGAAATACTCCCCCAATTATGGAGACAATTCCATCAACAAAATTGATGTCATTGACATTGTGTCGGAGGAGTGTTCTCAAGAAATTCTTGGATTCTCGAGTGGCAATCCCACTTCGGTTGATCCCATTGTTGCTCTCTCTTCCCCTTCCCTCACTCCGTTTGAGGGAAGTGACTTTATTTTGGAAGAGATTGAAGCATACTTGGCTAGTGATTCTGTTTCATGGGAAATTGATCACGCTCCCATCGACATTGAGGGAGATATTCTTCTCCTCGAGAAGATGCTCAATGAAGATCCCCTCAATGAAGATCCTTCATCACTCCCTCCTCAAGAACTTCATAAAGAGGAAATCAAAACCATTGAAAAATCTAATGATCCTCCCGAGGTCGAACTTAAGGACTTACCACCTCATCTCGAGTATGCATTTTTGGAGGATGACAATAAATCACCCGTCATAATTGCTAAAGACTTGAGTGAGGATGAAAAATCCGCTCTCATAAAGGTTTTGAAGTCACACAAGCGAGCCATCGCTTGGAACCTTTCCGACATCAAGGGTATTGACCCGAGATTTTGTACACACAAGATTCTCATGGAATATGACTTCAAACCGGCAGTTCAACACCAAAGAAGGGTGAATCCTAAAATTCATGAGGTTATCAAAGCGGAAGTCATAAAACTTCTCGATGCCAGATTGATTTACCCTATCTCGGATAGTCCTTGGGTGAGCCCCGTTCATTGTGTGCCCAAAAAGGGTGGCATTACCGTTGTTGAAAATGATGAAAACGAGTTGATTCCTACTCGATTGGTTACGGGATGGCGTGTTTGCATTGACTATCGAAAGTTAAATGAAGCCACCCGTAAAGACCACTTCCCATTACCCTTCATGGACCAAATGCTTGAGAGATTAGCGGGAAATGAATACTATTGTTTTCTCGATGGTTTCTCGGGTTACTTCCAAATACCCATTGACCCACAAGATCAAGAAAAGACCACATTCACATGTCCTTATGGAACATTTGTGTCACACCCTCGCCGGAGGCGGAAACACGAGGTGTAACGGAAGGGAACATAAGCACAAGATAATAGAACATACCAACGTTAAGATTTAAAAGAAAGAGTACACCATTACAATACCAGTTTAGCCGTCATCGGCAAATATATTACAAAGTTTAGATTCCAAAATATTTCGTTCTAGTACATAACGATTTGTAGTGACAAGTAAAAACTTCATTATGCAAGACCTGGTAGAAAAGCTTACTAACGATCACCTGAAATGCATGAGAGAAAAACGGGTCAACTATGAAAATAGTTGGTGAGTAAACATGTTTAGTAAAAAAAAATAAGAAAACTCGTAAGAAAGAGTCAAAGGTTTCGATCATCGGAAATAGTCCGCAAAGCAAAGGCATTGTATATCCACTCAGTTCCAAGTTCCTCCCATACAAAACTTGCAACCTGTGTGTACACAACCCATTGCACAAAATATAGCGTATCAAGTAGTCAAGTATAAGTGATCATAATGGTTCATAATATAGTACCACACATATAATAATTCAGGGATGCTCCGAACATGGGAGACTTTGCACTGCTCCAACAAGGAAGACTTTGTAATGATGCTTCTGATGAAACCAAATTAAGCTGGGTGCCACTACCCAAAGTTATGTTGGGTGCCCCTTCCAAAAGATATATTGGGTGCCTCTTCCCAAAGATATACTGGGTGCCTCTTCCCAAAGATATACTGGGTGCCTCTTCCCAAAGATATACTCCGAACGTAGGAGACTTTATAGTGATGCTCCGAACATAGGAGACTTTATAGTGATGCTCCGAACATAGGAGACTTTATAGTGATGCTCCGAACATGGGAGACTTTAGGTCAAGGTCATAACATGTATGGTTCAATAAGTTCAAGTAAGGCATTATTTCATAATTAAGTTCAAGGATTTGATTCAAGTTCACAAGTTCTAGTCAAACTAGTTAATAAAAGTAGTAAACAATTTAGCTCAAGAATGGTTCATGCATTTCGCCCCAAAATATAGTAAAACGGTAAAAATGGGGGTGTGATTACTCACCTGTTGCAATAGTTATGGTGACAAAAGTAGATACACTGAAATGAGGTGCGATCTCTATCCGCAACCTAAAATGAATGATATGCTCTAATATAAGTCATGAAACAATGTCGTGCATGCAAACTCATATAATATCCATACCACTTGTACATTTTGGAAAATAAAGTTTATCGTCGAAATATATGTTTATGACATATTGCCCAGTTACCAAGTACTTTACAAGTACTTACGTTGAAATGATATCCTACGATAATCATTTAGTGATTTATTATGAAAATATAACTTTTCGTCGTAAAATAATGTCGTTGATATTTTCATGAAAGTGACTAAACGGCCTCGAAAAGCTAGTCGTAAAATGGTGCACGTCGAGCGTTAGGAAACAAACTCAACGGTTTTGGGAAGCTCGTACCATTATCTCAAAGTTTTAGTACATGCATTTCCATCCTAGAGGTCTCGAACATAAAGAAAAATAGAGGTTAAGTATGGTACTTATGTCCCAAAATATAGTTTAAGGATGGTTTTCGACCAAGTTTGAGTGACCATAATTTATTTATTACAACTCCACTAATCAAACGGTCGGACATTTTGATAAATATACTTGGCGAACTTACTTTTATTAGAAGACATCTCTTTATAAAAAGTTCTAATTCGATGTTAAAAACAACCTTTAACTTGGTCTCTAGTTTTGCCGTAAAACTTGCCTATTAGAAATAATATAGTTTTTCTTATATAATAAAGTTACGGCAACTTTTGTAAACGTGTATAATTTAATCGTTACGAATCCGTTTTCTACGTTTTAAAGGTCCTTAGCTTTGTATCAAAGTTTACCAACATATTTTTGACAAGTCGACATAATTTACAACGTCCAAGCTTCATTTTTGACTCGTACAAAATAAACAATGTTTGCTGAAATTCCAGAAATTTATATTTTTCAGCGCCAACTTGAAAAATTCATAACTTCTTCGTTATAGCTCCGTTTTAATCCGTTCAAGCGGCCACGTTTTCGTTTTAAAGCATATTTTCCAAATATCTAAGCCACAAATATTTACCTACTGTCGGATTTTCCAGATTTTCAAAATAAGGACAGACCCTTTTGTAAACTTGTCGAAATGAGTTTTTCTCGCGTCAAACCTATTCTAACCCATTCAAAACAACCCCGAAGCTATTCTAATCATACCATACACCTTCTTAGGGTGTCATGGGTTCCTAGGCATCACCAAAAATAATATATAACAAGGAGTAATTATAGGATGGATTATGTATATATAACACTTAAAAACCTTAAAAAGTGGTATAAACATCACATAACTTGCATGTTTCTCAAATAAAATGATATGACCATAATAATGAATGTGAAATAAAAACATGAATATGAATGCTTACAAGAAATATGATGAGGTTTAAGGACAAAGGGTTTTTCCTAATCACTTGAGGTTTTTATTGCAAAACCTATACAACAAGTGATACTAGAGTTTAAAAATCTTGTCTATTAAAATTATTGTGATGATTCCTTCCTTCTTGGTCGTGGGCTGCCGGTTTTGGAGAGAAAAGAGAGCAAGAGATATTAGTTTACACTTTTAGAACTTTTGATGTATGTGTTGAATGAGTTTGTATTATACAATAAACAATAGATATAAGTAGATATTTTGTAAGTAAAATATGTGTGTCACCATGGATTGGTCGACATGTACAAGTCAAAAAGACACCAAATGCATTTTGACTATCTAAATACATATTTGTTGAAGTAAAGTGTAGTTAGTTAAGAATTATTAGTAACTTGTGTATTTATTTAAGCATTTAAGGTAGCGTTAGTTAAAAATAAATTTTAACGGAGCAAAATAAAATATATTGAAGTCATAAAAATTACAAAAATACATTTCTTGCAAAATTTGAGTGAAATAATAACTATCGTTTTGAATTTACGAAAACCGTCGTAATTATATAAATATAACAATTTATATACGAAATAAATTTAAAACACTGGGTAAACTAATAATAATATTTTTATAAACTTAATATGAGTATAAAAATTATATTGTGATAATTTTTAGAAGTAACGGATCAAATGTTCAAAATAAATAAATCACGTGATAACGTTTATTTAATATGAGATTAGACGTTTAATGTAAAATGCAAAACCATGCATGAACTAATATGATGACAATGATGTTAATGAAATGTAGACTAAACTTAGTTTATATGAAATGTCCTCGATGATATGATCATGAATTCACAGCTAAACCATTACGGTTACGTGAATTTAATACTTGTAAACCTAGTTTACAATATACAATGAAATAGTAAATGTGAGAAATGACCGGAAATTGAGAATTGTGACATTCTTCCCATGTCAGCGGAATCACGTCCTCGTGATTCAATTAATGATACTATAGTCCGAACCGCGACAAAGGTTCTAAAAGTTCATGCTCGTACGAATAGTCTAAATGATCATGTCAATGCTCATGCATATGGATTCCTCATCCAACTAAATACATGCCCGTGATTAGATTTGATGGGGTAAACTTACCCAATATCGAACGTAGTCCTCAAAAGACCTTTAGATAGTGACTTGAGTAAACTTGTTTCTTAGCTTGACTTTCGCAACTTCATCAAACAAGAACTGTCACTAGATCAGGCTAGGAAACAAGTCTTTTGAATTAAGTCTTTTGAAAGATTCGCTCGATATTGGATTTGCTTACACAAATCAAATCAAATCAACAAAATACATTACAACTAAGGTCGATATCGATAGGTCTCAAATTAATCAATGCCGTGGACGTGGTAAAAATTGGAAGGAAGTATGCACTCAAAATCATGTCGTACAGAAATAAGGTGGTTGTTCGAAAGAATGTACCCGTTACGCGTTGCGGGCTTCCTCGGTGCCTAAATAGAATGCTCGACCACGTGCGGGGGGAATATCAATGTTCTGATCTTGTGGGCCTTCTATTGCCAACGCCAGGTTTGGACGATTACCTTCTTGGTTGGGTGTTCCTTTCAACTTTGGACAGGTGTTCCGAAGGTGATCTAGACTTCCACACTTGTAACATGCTTTTCTCTGTCCTTGATTCCCAGTCATGTTTGAGCAATTCAGTGCGATGTGGCCCGTCTGTCCACATTTGTCGCACTTTGAGCAGTCTCCTGAGTGATGATAATTACATCGAGTACACATAGGGTGTGGACCTGTATATCCTTTGCGCTCCTTAGTGGTCGCTCCATAGTTCCTGGTTATTCGCTGCCTCTTGTTTTGCTGATCCTGGTCTCGACTTCCCTGGCGACCCTCCTGTCGCTTTCGTCCATTGTCGTTTGCTTTTGTTAGTTCTCCAGACCTGATCACATCATTTGTCAAGCGATACGCCATGCCCACGGCGCTTGCAGAGTGGTTGGGTTTGATGAGGTGACGTCCCTCCTAATTTTCGGTATCAATCCCCATATATATCGGTCGATCAACTTCTCCACAGTGTAAACCATGTGAGGAACCATCCTAGTTAACTCGTGGAAACGGATCGTGTACTTGTCGACCTCTACTCCTACCATCAAGTGATTCCAAAATTCCGCTTCCAGCTTTTGCACTTCATCTTTTCTGCAGTACTCATCAGTTAGTAGTTTCTTAAATGCTTCCCAAGATAACGCATTTGCAGCCCTTCTTCCTCTAGTCTGCAGTTGATTGTTCCACCAGGTCAATGCTCGACCTTGTAGTAGACCAGCAGAGAACTCAACTCTGTTTCCTTCAGCACACTTCGTGATACTAAGCTTTGACTCAACATTCTCGAACCAGGTTAATAGTCCAATGGCACCCTCAGTACCATAAAATTCCATCGGCTTGCATGTCATGAAAGTCTTGTAGCTGCACCCATTACTAGTGTTTGAAGTACCTTCTCCATTGTTGGTTCGCCTAGCATCAAGGTGCGTCATAATTTGGGTGAGTAGATCCGCTATTCCAGTCGCGTTGTTGTTTGGATTGTCGTTGTTGTTTGGGTTGCCGTTGTTGTTGACTCCTGAGCGTGTGTTTCTAGCAGCCATGATCTTGCAATGGACCAAAATATCGGGTTGAGTAAATGACACTCGGACGAAGACAGATGAGGTTTAGAACGGTGGTAATGTGTTATAGTGATCGAAACATGACAGGAACAGAGACATGCTATGTCTAACAAGTCGAAAGATGGAAAAGAGAAGGTATAAACAAGGTACGGTAATGTAGACGTGAACGTAAAAACATGCTATGCATACCCACCCGACCAATGCAACTTCTGGTGACCAGACTCTAAAGACTCGACTAAACATGATTTAAAATTACCCTTCTTATCATTGCATGGTTCTTCATAAATTAAACATAGTTGATCAGGCTATGTATAATTTATGATTAACGATGCAACGATAGGACTAGTTGACTCGGATGGTGTTCAATGTTTAATAAAAATAAAAATTTATTCCGGTTATAGCTGTGATTTATATTTTTGAAAAATCGGCATTCTCTATAACCTTTGGCTCTGATACCAATCTGTCACACCCTCGCCGGAGACGGAAACACGAGGTGTAACGGAAGGGAACATAAGCACAAGATAATAGAACATACCAACGTTAAGATTTAAAAGAAAGAGTACACCATTACAATACTAGTTTAGCCGTCATCGGCAAATATATTACAAAGTTTAGATTCCAAAATATTTCGTTTCTAGTACATAACGATTTGTAGTGACAAGTAAAAACTTCATTATGCAAGACCTGGTAGAAAAGCTTACTAACGATCACCTGAAATGCATGAGAGAAAAACGGGTCAACTATGAAAATAGTTGGTGAGTAAACATGTTTAGTAAAAAAAAATAAGAAAACTCGTAAGAAAGAGTCAAAGGTTTCGATCATCGGAAATAGTCCGCAAAGCAAAGGCATTGTATATCCACTCAGTTCCAAGTTCCTCCCATACAAAACTTGCAACCTGTGTGTACACAACCCATTGCACAAAATATAGCGTATCAAGTAGTCAAGTATAAGTGATCATAATGGTTCATAATATAGTACCACACATATAATAATTCAGGGATGCTCCGAACATGGGAGACTTTGCACTGCTCCAACAAGGAAGACTTTGTAATGATGCTTCTGATGAAACCAAATTATGCTGGGTGCCACTACCCAAAGTTATGTTGGGTGCCCCTTCCCAAAGATATACTGGGTGCCTCTTCCCAAAGATATACTGGGTGCCTCTTCCCAAAGATATACTGGGTGCCTCTTCCCAAAGATATACTCCGAACGTAGGAGACTTTATAGTGATGCTCCGAACATAGGAGACTTTATAGTGATGCTCCGAACATGGGAGACTTTAGGTCAAGGTCATAACATGTATGGTTCAATAAGTTCAAGTAAGGCATTATTTCATAATTAAGTTCAAGGATTTGATTCAAGTTCACAAGTTCTAGTCAAACTAGTTAATAAAAGTAGTAAACAATTTAGCTCAAGAATGGTTCATGCATTTCGCCCCAAAATATAGTAAAACGGTAAAAGGGGGATGTGATTACTCACTTGTTGCAATAGTTATGGTGACAAAAGTAGATACACTGAAATGAGGTGCGATCTCTATCCGCAACCTAATATGAATGATATGCTCTAATATAAGTCATGAAACAATGTCGTGCATGCAAACTCATATAATATCCATACCACTTGTACATTTTGGAAAATAAAGTTTATCGTCGAAATATATGTTTATGACATATTGCCCAGTTACCAAGTACTTTACAAGTACTTACGTTGAAATGATATCCTACGATAATCATTTAGTGATTTATTATGAAAATATAACTTTTCGTCGTAAAATAATGTCGTTGATATTTTCATGAAAGTGACTAAACGGCCTCGAAAAGCTAGTCGTAAAATTGTGCACGTCGAGCGTTAGGAAACAAACTCAACGGTTTTGGGAAGCTCGTACCATTATCTCAAAGTTTTAGTACATGCATTTCCATCCTAGAGGTCTCGAACATAAAGAAAAATAGAGGTTAAGTATGGTACTTATGTCCCAAAATATAGTTTAAGGATGGTTTTCGACCAAGTTTGAGTGACCATAATTTATTTATTACAACTCCACTAATCAAACGGTCGGACATTTTGATAAATATACTTGGCGAACTTACTTTTATTAGAAGACATCTCTTTATAAAAAGTTCTAATTCGATGTTAAAAACAACCTTTAACTTGGTCTCTAGTTTTGCCGTAAAACTTGCCTATTAGAAATAATATAGTTTTTCTTATATAATAAAGTTACGGCAACTTTTGTAAACGTGTATAATTTAATCGTTACGAATCCGTTTTATACGTTTTAAAGGTCCTTAGCTTTGTATCAAAGTATACCAACATATTTTTGACAAGTCGACATAATTTACAACGTCCAAGCTTCATTTTTGACTCATACAAAATAAACAATGTTTGCTGAAATTCCAGAAATTTATATTTTTCAGCGCCAACTTGAAAAATTCATAACTTCTTCGTTATAGCTCCGTTTTAATCCGTTCAAGCGGCCACGTTTTCGTTTTAAAGCATATTTTCCAAATATCTAAGCCAAAAATATTTACCTACTGTCGGATTTTCCAGATTTTCAAAATAAGGACAGACCCTTTTGTAAACTTGTCGAAATGAGTTTTTCTCGCGTCAAACCTATTCTAACCCATTCAAAACAACCCCGAAGCTATTCTAATCCTACCATACACCTTCTTAGGGTGTCATGGGTTCCTAGGCATCACCAAAAATAATATATAACAAGGAGTAATTATAGGATGGATTATGTATATATAACACTTAAAAACCTTAAAAAGTGGTATAAACATCACATAACTTGCATGTTTCTCAAATAAAATGATATGACCATAATAATGAATGTGAAATAAAAACATGAATATGAATGCTTACAAGAAATATGATGAGGTTTAAGGACAAAGGGTTTTTCCTAATCACTTGAGGTTTTTATTGCAAAACCTATACAACAAGTGATACTAGAGTTTAAAAATCTTGTCTATTAAAATTATTGTGATGATTCCTTCCTTCTTGGTCTTGGGCTGCCGGTTTTGGAGAGAAAAGAGAGCAAGAGATATTAGTTTACACTTTTAGAACTTTTGATGTATGTGTTGAATGAGTTTGTATTATACAATAAACAATAGATATAAGTAGATATTTTGTAAGTAAAATATGTGTGTCACCATGGATTGGTCGACATGTACAAGTCAAAAAGACACCAAATGCATTTTGACTATCTAAATACATATTTGTTGAAGTAAAGTGTAGTTAGTTAAGAATTATTAGTAACTTGTGTATTTATTTAAGCATTTAAGGTAGCGTTAGTTAAAAATAAATTTTAACGGAGCAAAATAAAATATATTGAAGTCATAAAAATTATAAAAATACATTTCTTGCAAAATTTGAGTGAAATAATAACTATCGTTTTGAATTTACGAAAACCGTCGTAATTATATAAATATAACAATTTATATACGAAATAAATTTAAAACACTGGGTAAACTAATAATAATATTTTTATAAACTTAATATGAGTATAAAAATTATATTGTGATAATTGTTAGAAGTAACGGATCAAATGTTCAAAATAAATAAATCACGCGATAACGTTTATTTAATATGAGATTAGACGTTTAATGTAAAATGCAAAACCATGCATGAACTAATATGATGACAATGATGTTAATGAAATGTAGACTAAACTTAGTCTATATGAAATGTCCTCGATGATATGATCATGAATTCACAGCTAAACCATTACGGTTACGTGAATTTAATACTTGTAAACCTAGTTTACAATATACGATGAAATAGTAAATGTGAGAAATGACCGGAAATTGAGAATTGTGACAATTTGCTTACCGACGCATGCCTTTTGGCTTGTGTAATGCTCCCGGTACGTTCCAAAGGTGTATGATGGCCATTTTCCATGACATGATCGTAAAGACTATGGAAGTCTTCATGGATGATTTTTCGGTCTTTGGGGATTCTTTTCAAACATGTCTCTCCCATTTGGACAAGATGCTTGAACGTTGTGAAAACACGAATCTTTGTCTAAATTGGGAGAAATGTCACTTTATGGTTAAAGAAGGAATTGTCCTTGGCCATAAGATTTCTAAGAGCGGGATTGAGGTTGACAAGGCTAAAGTCGATGTCATTTCAAAATTACCTCCTCCCACAACCGTCAAAGGAGTTAGAAGTTTCCTTGGTCATGCCGGTTTCTATCGTCGTTTCATTCAAGACTTTTCGAAGATATCCCGGCCTATGACCCGACTTCTTGAAAAGGATACTCCTTTCGTCTTCTCTAGTGAGTGCATTGAAGCTTTTCAAACTCTTAAGAAGAAGCTCACGGAAGCACCAATTCTAGTTGCCCCCGATTGGGAATTGCCATTTGAGCTTATGTGCGACGCAAGCGATTTCGCCATAGGTGCAGTCTTGGGGCAACGCAAGGCTAAACATTTCCAGCCTATACATTATGCTAGCAAAACTTTGACCGAAGCTCAAGCACATTACACTACGACGGAGAAAGAATTACTAGCCGGGGTGTATGCTTTCGAAAAGTTTCGGCCATACTTGATCTTGTCCAAAAGCATAGTGTATACGGATCACTCGGCGCTCAAATATCTTTTTGCTAAGCAAGATGCTAAGCCGAGATTGCTCCGATGGATTCTCCTCCTACAAGAATTTGATATCATTATCCGTGATAAAAAAGGAGTGGAGAACCTAGCGGCTGACCACTTGTCCCGTCTTGAAAATCCTCATGAAGGTGTGCTCGAGAAAAAGGAAATAAATGAAGCGTTTCCTCTCGAGACACTTAATATGGTATCTCAACGTGGAGATTTTAGTACCCCATGGTTTGCCGACTTTGCAAACTATCATGCGGGGAACTTTGTTGTGAAAGGGATGTCGTCCTAACAAAAGAAATTTTTTTTCAAAGATGTTAAACATTACTTCTGGGATGACCCCTACTTGTTTAAGGTTTGTGCGGATCAAGTCATCCGACAGTGTGTTCACGGCCAAGAAGCCGATGAAATTCTCAAGGCTTGTCATAATGGACCCACGGGGGGACATCATGGCCCTAACTACACCGCCAAGAAGGTGTTTGACTCCGGTTTCTATTGGCCCACAATTTACAAAGATGCCCATGACCTCGTCAAATCTTGCGACACTTGCCAACGTCATAGCAACATCTCTAAAAGAGATGAAATGCCTCAAAATGCCATTCAAGTGTGCGAGATCTTTGACGTATGGGGCATCGATTTTATGGGGCCGTTCCCGTCTTCTCGAGGGAACAAGTATACTCGTGGCGTCGATTATTTGTCCAAATGGGTAGAGGCGAAAGTGCTACCCACCAACGACGCCCGAGTAGTTGTGAAATTCTTGAAGTCTCTCTTTACCCGTTTCGGAACTCCCCGTGCCATCATTAGTGATCGCGGTACGCACTTTTGCAACGACCAATTCGCAAAAGTCATGCTAAAGTATGGTGTCACTCACCGTCTCTCTACCGCGTATCACCCACAAACTAGTGGGCAAGTGGAAGTTTCAAATCGTGGTTTGAAAAGAATTTTGGAGAGGACCGTAGGTGAAAACCGTTCCTCTTGGTCGGACAAACTTGAAGATGCACTTTGGGCCTTCCGCACCGCTTACAAAACACCCATCGGGTGTACTCCTTACAAGCTTGTGTATGGAAAGGCGTGTCATCTCCCGATCGAGCTCGAGCACAAAGCCTATTGGGCCTTGAAGCATGTTAATTTTGACCTTAAGTCCGCGGGTGATCACCGGAAAGTTCAACTCAATGAATTAAATGAACTCCGTGATCAAGCCTACGAGAACTCGTTGATTTACAAAGAAAAGACAAAGAAGATCCATGACTCAAAAATCAAGAACCGCGTTTTCAACGTAGGTGACCGAGTCCTTCTTTTCAATTCTAGATTGAAAATCTTCTCGGGGAAACTTAAGACCCGTTGGACCGGTCCATTCACCATTGCCAAAGTTTTTCCATATGGCACCGTCGAGTTATCTCAAACTGACGGACCAAACTTCAAGGTGAATGGACATAGATTGAAACATTATTTTGGAGGGGACATACCATCCATGGTTGTCCCGGATCTCCAAACCTTCCCCATGAACCAATGAATGCGGGGTCGAGTCAAGCTAGCGACTCGAAGTAACAAAAACAAGAGCACGCTATATGGGTTCTCACCCGTATTTCTGACTTCTTTCTACTTTCTACCACCCTAGTGTGGGGGAGTTGCCCCCCCGCTGTTGTATATAAAGTTTAAAAAAAAATAAAATAAAAAAAAAATAAATAAAAAAAAAATTTCAAATAATGGCCGTAGTATTTCCCTTTTACGTTCTATGTTTCGGCATAACCGCCCGGTACTTTGAATATTGAGGGCAATATTCATTTCTAGTGTGGGGGGGAATTCTCACGAATTTTATCATATGTATTACCATCTTATTCCCCCATTTTTGGCCAATTTTTTTTTTTTGGAGTAAGTGTTTTGCACTTACTCAGCTTATGGTTATCAGTCCGCCATGTCTAATAAACAAAAGGATTGGCTAATCCAGGAGCAAACGGCTCTTGGTAAAGCTATCTCAAATTCGTTGACGGCTTGCAATTTGCCCAAAATTGTATGGTGTTCAGCTCACCATATCTTTAATTAGTGAAGAGTTGGCTAGCCCGCAAGTTTATGGCTTGTGGTAAAGGCAGTTGGAAAACCATAATTGGTAATCGACTCACCAAAGATATTTTATCTAAGAGTTGGCTAGTCCAAGCAAACGCTTCGGTAAAGACATATCAAAACCGTTGAAAGCTGGTGATTTGCTCAAAATCATATGGTTATCAGTGTACCATAGTTCTTACTTGAACTAAAACATTTGGCTACTCCAGAAGTAATGGATTTTGGTAAAGAGATTCAAATCCATTAAGTTTTCTCAAAAGATTGCTAGGGACTAGCAATAGTTTAGTGTGGGGGATTGATGAGTGTGTAAATACTCATCATTTTTGTTCCTTCTACACTGCAAAAAAGTCAAAACACTCAAAAGTCTCAAAAGACAGAAAAAAATATTTAGACTGTATTTTATGCATAAATTGTCAAATCTAGTCCCTGGTTATTCAAAACAAGTTAATTTTTCATAAAAGGGCCTCAGGGATTTTCAAGTTGTCAAAATTAGCCTTATAAAGTCATTTTTGCAAAATGGCAACTTTAGTCCCCGGAGTTTCAAATTTGGCAAATATGGTCCTTTTATTATTTGAGATTTTCAAATATGACCCTTGGAATACTTTTCAGAAGTTACATGAATGGTCCCTACAATTTCAGATTTCACAACTTTGGTCCTTGGAAATTCAAATTGAACACATTTAGTCCCTAAGCTACTTTGGTCCAAATTAAGATATCAAGCCCAATAACCTGTTCCAGTCCAAACCAATTGAACCCTCCCTTCCATTTGACCCCATCCCTACCATTTGACCCCCTCACTACCAATAATAAAACGTTTTTTTCACATTTCCCTCCACTTCTCTTCCCCTTTCTCTTCAACCCAGAAACCAGCAAACCCTAAGCCCCTTTCTCTGATATCAAAACACTCCACCTCCAACCTCCTCTTTTACCCAACCTCATCAAAACCCAAAATCTCCCTTAATCTCTTTTACCCAGTTAAACCCTAATCCCAAACCCACTACTCAATTTCCCCCTCATTCCAATGGCCAAGTCACCAATCCCAGCTTCAAAAGAACTCAATGGACGGCCCTGATTGCTCCTCAAGTGTACCTAACATATGGATGGTCAAGATTGAAGCAGGAAAGCACAAAGCTCTCTTTTTGGCTTGACTGCTCTCACAAAACAAGCACAACTGAAGACACTTGAAGAGATTGAAGATCCAAGATTGTAGTATAAATAGGATTCATATGTAGCCATTCATGGGCACCCCTAGTTTTTCTTTAAAAATTTTAGTTTTCTTGTATCTCAATTTTATTGTAATTTCTTTTTAATTAATGAAAGTTCTTTTTTCAGTTTCAAGTTTTGTTAAGTGTTTATTTTAGCTTACTGAAAGGTAGTTAAAAGATTTTTAGATCAATCATAGAAAAATGGTAGCTTGAGTTCTTTGCAAAAAGGGGTGTTTGTTAAAGTTTTTAAACTGGTCTGAATTTTTTTTTTGCCTGTTTGACTTGCTGAGTCAAACTCACTCAAGTCATTTTAGCTCAGTCACAAGGAATTTGGAGATGGTTACTTGAGTTTGGTAAAAGTTTAGAGATAAAAAAATCGTTATTTTTGCTCTCTCTCTAAAACTGCACAGGACAGCAGTTTGCTGCTGATCTTGTGCCTCTTTATCAGTTTATTTGATCTTCAAAAGTTGAAATTTCTGTTCCTCCCAAATATTTGCAACCCCAACCAACTTTAGTTTCAGTTTCATGTACTAAACTTACCTCTAGCATCGTTGAAATCAATGTTAAAAACCTTCATTAGCTGTTCAACATGTTCTGTATCAGTAAAAAAGGTGGTCAAAACAAGCTGGTCTCAGCTTAATTTTAAGCTGTAAATAGCTTTTTCTTGGGTCCTATCTGTTAGTTTTAACATCTATGCTAGCTTAACACTACCTGTGCAGCTTTTTATTGCTTTCGAGGACTCCCTTTCAGCTTATAAATAAGCACCAAACAGCCACAGTTGGGCTGTTTGCAGCCTGCAGTTATGCAGCCAACAGGTCACCATTTGCTTTTTATTTTAGCTTATCAAGTGTTGTCATCTGCTTATTAGTTACACTTTAGTTAGTTTAGCTTAGTGTAGTTAATCTTAGTTTATTAGGCATCCCCTTGGAGCTTATTAAGATAATCTTAGTGCTTATTAGTTAACTATTATTGCTCCTCTTAAACCTGTGTTAGCTTAGGATCCCCTTAGTATAATTGTGGCCAACTGCTTATCCCTTAGGATTTACAGCTTATTAGACTCTAATCTTAGCTTATTCTAGTTAGGCTTAACTCTTGAGAGCTTAACTCCCCACCCCAACTGCCTTGTGTGCTTAAACTGAGCTTATCAGTTTTAAAAGGGGTGTTTGGTTTGTTCTTGTGTGGACTGCTACAAATAAGCAATCTCAACTGCTTATTCTCAAGTTAGTTTTAAAAGGAGTTTTCACCCAAAAGTTCTGTTTTTCAAGCTTATTTAAAACCTTGAATACATGAGTTAGTTGGTACAAGCTTTTAAGTATCCTCAATTGCTTATTGTGAAACAAAAAGTGTCCAAGTTGATTTTTTTTTGCTCTAATCTTTCCAAATCAACAAAGAACTAAGTTGTTTACAGCTTATTCTCAAGTCTTCATCAGAAAGTTTTTTGTAAAAGTTGGCTATTTTGATCAAATCTTCAAGTTTCAAAAAGAAAATCAAGAAAAACAATAAATAAAAACAAAAAGGGTGGGAGGCAGGCTCGAACCTGAGACCTCCCAGCCTTAGAGAGTGATAGGGAGTACCTGTAAGCCATTACGCCCTTGGGTCTTGTCTTGTTGAATTTTACACAAACAAACCATTTAACCCTTAAGACAGTTTTGCCAATAAGCTCTTTTGAGCTTATTCACAGCTTATTTTCCCAAACAACCAAACTGTTTTTTATTTTTCTTAGGACCAGTATTACTCAAAGTACTTTTTGTGAAATTTTCAGATTTTTCTTGAATAGTTTAGTATTTTTAATTAATTAATTAGTGTTTAATAGTTTTTAATTCGTAGTAATTATTTTAAAAGACGAAAAAATTCCCGGTATTTTTCTAAAATTATTTTTGGTCAAATAGATCGTAGGAAAATTAATTTCACACCCGTAGCCCTTAAATTGCAAAACTTTTACGTTTATGGCTCGGGTTGTTTCTCGGTTTTTACGTTTTTTAGTTTTAGCACCCTAGGACTTAGTGTAGCTTCGTTTTATCATTCCTTAGGATTAGTGATAGTTTATTTTTAGTTTATTAGGGTTCCCTTGCCTTAATTACTTTCCCGTTAATTAATTTGTAGAAGCGTAATTCAAATCAACAAATCATTAAATCCAATTCAAGTTCAAATCACAAAACTCAACGAATCCTTCCATTCACACCTCGTTGGGACACGACCCGGAAATCACTTTTCCGGTATCACTTTTATCACACCCGTGAGATTTGATACGTTGACCTTTTTCCTAAAGGGTTAATTTGTCGAATTTTACGGTTAATTTGATATATATTGATATTGTGTTTTTTACCACTCACTTTCAAACGAATCATCAACAACAAGGGCAAACCCTGGGAAGCGTTTCGTAAAATGCTCTATTTGTGATGTGTATCAGTTTTTGGATGATGATCTGCCTAGCGAATACTATAAAGATCTGGTGTATGGGTTCTTTGAAAAGGAGAAAAGATCGAAGAAGTCGGTGGATATTGAACACTTGGTTGATACTCTTGCTTTGGACAAGTCAATCTTGGACAAAGAGTTGACTGATGCAAAGTCAAAGTTGAAGCTGTATGATAGGTTGTTTTTCATTATGTTAGGATCTTTGTCGGTTACTTGTGTTGGACTTGGTATGTTAATAGGCAAGTAATGTAATGGAATAGATATAAACGTTTAATTATATATGTAATTTACTTTTGGAGAAGTTGCAAGTTTTTATGTTCAGTGTTAAATTGTAAAGCACACCGGAACAGCAAAATATTTACGGTACAAATTACCTTTACATAATGTAACCAACAGCATAGATCACATAAAATGGATACCCCTAGAGTAACAGATTCATGTGTAGATCTTTTGAATACATAATCAAGACTATACAGTGTTGCATTTCTTAAAGTATAAACAATCTTAAACTAGTTTCCCGAATTTTGTGATTTGTTATAGTTGTTTCTGTAAGTATACAAAGGGGTTAATTGAATATGATCACGAGTGTTGCGAATAGCACAAATTCATGATAATGTTGTAACTGCTGCTCTCGTTGGTTGGTGCTGCTGTTTATAAAGGTAGTCACGGTGATGCAATATAATGCAAAACATATGACACGTATATTAGGCCGTGTGAATGAATACTTAAAACTGCTATTGCACGTTAGTACTGCTAGTGCTGAAGACCAACTAACATAAACATGTTGTTAGTAAATAGTGGGTAAATGCACACAGTTGATAAACAATATGAAAAAAATGTGTAATCAAGCTGTAAAACTGTCAAATACATTTTTTGGGTGCCTTTCTTTAAAGTCAAAGTGGGTAAACACAAACAAGTCTGGATAGAGCAGTATACCAGGAAGAGATAGTTACAATGCACGTGGCCAATGCATAGACGTTGCCTTACAAAAACGCCTAGACTAGACTATCTTTTTCGACTTTAAAGTAATGTTAACACAAGTGCATGTAATCGTTTAACAACACAATTAGCATGCTGCATAACAATACCTACACTCCAACCTTCCGTTCCTTAAATACCAAGTTGGTTTTAATCCAGAACATCCTCGACGCCGTTCTCTTGTTAGAGCCTTCAAATGCCTCAACATCTCGATCTTCCATAAACCCGTTCTTGGTGTTTCAAAGCATAGCCTCCTTGCATACGGTTTCCTCGAAACCTTATGTCCATACTTGGGCTTGACACAGCTCCCTACTTGACGTGGAACGGAAGAAGATCCTGCATCCAACAAAACCTGATTTAGAAGGGAATTTGTCGGTACATTCTTTAAAGTGGCATCATCGTATTCGATAACCCGTTGCACCCGTTTATATGGTGGGGAAGTAGACCACCCAACATCCATTTCTACACAACCCACAAATCCCCCATAGTACCATTCATCGTCACTGAACTCAATGGCGTCATCAACACTTTCGCTATGCAAAAAATCCATGAAAAGATTCTGTCCTTGGAATTCAATTCCTTTACGTCTAGGTTGGGAAGGAGGGGTTCTTAGGGGAGGTGAACGCCCTTCTTCCTCCTCCCATGCAAGAATATCAGAGTAAGACTTAGATGTAGCAAGTTGCACAAGCTTTGCATGCGTTTCCTTATCAAGAAGATTAAAAGTTAGGTTAGGATAATAGAAACATGCTAAGTTAACAGGTTTATGTGAAACGTACAAGCCGATCAATCCATATTCCTCGGCAAGTTCATACATCCTTTTAACATTATTATCACATTCAACAATTGTCAAACCAGTTGAAAGAACAAATCTTGGTGTGCAAAAATATAAAGCCCGTATCTCACACTCAAGCTTGTAGGCCAACAAGTCAAGCATTTGCTAAAAGTTCATCCTTGTGGAGTTACTAAACCTTAGCGAAAGGGTTCGGCCAAACGCATAACTTAAATTGGGCAACCGAATGAAGGTACCATCGTAGTGAATCTCAAAAACAGGATACGCAGCTACAGACCCTGGCGTCCTGTAATTAAGGTATATTAAATGTACATAAAAAAGAATAGCAAGTTTGGTAAAAAATATACTCAAGGCAAGTCAGAACCACGAGGTAACATATAAACATTTTTAGGAAGGGTGATGGTATTCATACCTGAGTTTGAGATCAAATAAGGCAACTGAAGGCTTAGAAGCATTTTTTGATGAAATAGATTGTTTGGAGAAAGGCATCCTGACTAGTGTACAAATGTGATCTTGGTGAACATTTGCTATATATTAACAAAGGTAGTATTATTTTACTATTAACAATGTACTTATATATTATATGAGACTTATGATCCACTGATTTTGATACGGAAATAGTAATGGGGTAAATGTTATTTTATTTTGTTAAACGTTTTTATGTCTAGCGTGTTTGTGTAATAATGTTGGTGTTAATGTCTGAATGAATATGCCAATGGATGAGGCATGATATATGTTTGATTGTAAAATGTATTTGATAGAATATCGTATATTGAAAACCGATAGTGCATGATAAAACAACGAAAGTGCTGTTGGAGATAAGTTAAAAACTGTTGACACAAAGGATAAAATCTAACTCTATAAAAAAACCGAATCATGTTCTCGCGATAAGCTAGAGCAACGTCAGCAGGATCATCAACTTGCAACCATTGACAATGTGCCAATCGACATAAAAATATACAAACCCACACACCACAATCACCAAAAATACACCCTTCACTACATGTAATCTTATAGTCGTTCGGACGTATTCCAGTCTTATCAAAAAACGTTTGCTTATTCTAGAAGAACTGGTAGTTTGGCCTGTCAATAACCGAGATTGTTAAAATACATACAGGGTTGATCTTGTTGGAGGGTTGTCAAAAATGTTAATATTGTATACTCGAAATAAGTAAGTTATACATAAACTACAGTTGTTTGTTCAAGAAGGATTAAAAATAATACGTCGTATATATAGTGTTGTTAACTGAATATTTGTCCAAAAGTATTATATGTTTGTTATGCGTGATACATATAAATTCGACCATTTGACAATTGCTTCGCAATTAAAATAATACATTTCATTTCATTACATTAAGCGATAAAAAAAAGAGAGTAACGAAGCAACAACATTGATGATGAGTCCAAAACAAAAAAAATATTATTATGACAGAACTTGAGAGAGAGCACATAACAAGCTAGGAGTACAGGTTAAATATTTTTTGCGCATCATGGCCAGAAAGGAGCTTTTCTTGAGAACTTGCAGCTGCGTCTCAGTGATGAGCCTCATCAGCGTCCTGTTTTTCTCTAGCTCCTTATCCTGGATTCCACACAGCATTTCCATACAAGCACTGGCAACAGTGGACCCAACAAAACACTCCAACTGCTTGATCTGCTCACCCCGCACACTGCATCGACAAGTTAGCTCCATCGCCATTGCATGCATGTCACTAATGAACTTTAGATCACGTCCATTTTCATGCACAAAGACAGTGTTAGCCATGTCGTAAATATAGTTATCCATTTCTATTGTAGTAAATGCTGCTATGGGTAGTGTGTGTACTTCACAAAAGTAGTTTCAAAATATATTAGATGAGTCCGTTATATAAGCAAAATAGGGTGTGTGGGGTGACATGGATTTTATTTTCAATTAAAGTCAATATAAGTAAATGTGGATAGTCAACTGGTCAATAGTTGCGTCTTGTCAAGTAATTAGAAATGCACATTATGCCAAATGCAATTAATGAAGCTTCTGTAGTACTCATACGCTTCGTGGCCCAAAGATAACAATTTTTGGGCAACTAAACCATTTGGGGGCAACTAAACTAGTTAGACTGTTGTTTACTTGCAATTCAAACAAATGTTTTAGTAAGGTATGCCACGTGGTCCATAACATTATGATGTGTATGCCTTAGGAAAAATATTATTTACCCTTGGTGTTAACATACAAATGGTATTATTAGGTGTACATTTACTTTATATTTTTCTGTAACAATATACAATTATAATATAAGTCACAATTTATGTCATGAACTCCAAGTATGTGTGCAGTTGCCTGTGGTTTCTTCAGTATTGCATGGTTATTTTGAAATAACCCAAATCGGGGATGCACAAAAGTAGGACAAACTTTAATAATGAGGAAAAGACGTACTAAAATGTTGGGCTGCCAGTGTCATGTACTTGAATTGTTTATGTCCATTAATTATAAAGTTTACGTATTCCCATAAAAGGTGGAATTAAAGAAATCATTCAAATCTATGCATCATCACATTCAGTTAACAACGACTTTGCAGCCGTAGCCTTGGTCAAAGGATGGGAATGTTAGTGATGTTGCCACTGCTGGTTTGCGCTATCCACTTCCAGTATTGGTAAATACACTGCTAGTGCAGTTGTGGTGAATATGGAAACAACAGGGGCTTTTGTGAAACATTTTGCTTGTACCGTACTTATTCCCCAATTCACTGCCGATCAAATAATTGATCTTTTAAACACTCCCAATTGGCGCTGAACAGAAACCCTAACCGCTCCCAAGAATAATTTTCACAAATCCCATATCAAATTCACTTTCAACGTACAATGGCACCTAAATATTCCAAAACCCACAACTTAGTCGCATACCTAGTCAAGAACGACCATTCTGAAGGTTTTCATGAGATGATTGATTTCATCAAACATAGTCCCATACACTATGCATTAACTGTAGAACCCGTCATTGTTAAAGCTTATATACGGCAGTTTTGGAGGAATGCTGAAATTCAAGAAAGAGGTGGAAAAGAGGTTATTAGGGCGGTTGTTGATGAAACGGAGATTCTGATCACAGAGGAGGTGATTAGAGATGTTTTGAAGCTTGAGGATGCTGAAGGAGTTGTTAATCTGTCTGATGCTGAAATATTTGAAGGTTTAGAAAGAATGGGTTATGAGAGAAAAGGGGATCGTATAAAGTTTCACAAAGGTATGTTTTCTCCGCAATGGAAGTTTTTAATCCATACCTTGCTCAAGTGTGTAAACAATAAAACAACTGGATTTGATGAGTTTCCCTCAAAGATTGCAACTGCTGTCATCTGTTTATCTCAAGAAAGGGTTTTTAACTGGTCTCGAATGATTTTTGAGGGTTTTCAAAAGAACATTAAAGAACAGGGAAAATACTACCTCTATCCTAGGTTTGTTCAATTGATAGCAGAAAGTCAAATAACAGAACCCATTCCCCATACTAAAAAATACGACGTTTTACATATGCTTCCTAGGGTGTTTGCCCATATGAGGAAAAAGAGTTGAAATTTTATAGGAACCATAACACCTTTGTTTCCTCACATGCTAAATCTGCCACAACTTATAGAGGAGGAAAATCCACAACCCATTCTATCCACTGATGAACTCCCTGCCACCACTTCCAAAACCAATTCCAAACCCTTACCTTCAACATATGCTGAGGCTGGTTGTAGTGGTGAAGGACATGAGGGTGTAACAGGTGTGGTAGGTGACATGAGTGGAAGGGGTGAAAGACATGAGGGTGTAACTACACTGTTTCAGGCGTAGGCGCTGACCAGGTAAGTGGAAACCTAAGTAAGACCAACCACTGGCAACTCTAATGTGGAGAGTTCGCTCGAGCTCAACACAGGTGGAGGAATCCCCAGGAAACTGGCTAACTTGGGGTCCATGGATACCGAGCCTCGGTCGGATGCCATGGTACTCACATCCTATGATTCACCTCTCGGAGCAGGTCACACAAATCGGAGTGATGAGGAAACACGTGAAACTGAACATGAATTGACGGGTAATGATACTTTTGTGCATAATCACAATTCCCAGTGTACACCTCTCGGACCAGTTAACACATGTCAAAGTTGTGAGGATAAAATGGAACTTTTAAAGGAATTGAAGGATAAATGTAGCAACATGGAGTCTAAAATGTCTGGTCTTGACGAATTGACAACCTCTCTAGCTGGAACTATTAAAAGGTGAAGCCACAAGGCTGAATGTTTTGGATAGAATGAGGAGACCAGAGATTGCTGCATATAGAAGAGTCAAAAGGATGGGAAAGAAGGCTAGCTCCTCAAAGGATCAGAGGTTGGAGGATGAATCCAAACAGGGGAGGAGTAAAAGCATTGATTCAGGGGAGGATGTGAATTTCGATGTGGTTTTGGACTCGGATAGTCGTGCTAATCGGGAAGGTTATCTGGTGACTGACGTGCAAGGAAAAGCTGCAGCGATAAATGATGCTTTGAAAGCTACTTGTGCAAAAAAAAAGAGAAGGCAGTGGTGCAGGCGACAACCACTGCGTATGTTGCTGCATCCACTACTTCTAAAGAAGAAGCCACTGCTGGAACCACCTCTAAGGTAATTATAACAAATGTTACTTCAGATATTCCCATTGCTATCACAACCAATGCTAATACAATCACAACCACTGTTACATCACACCAAAAGACAAAAGAAGCTAAAAAGGAGGTTGCCAATCAAGTGCTAAACCAAAAGCAATCTTTACCAATCCCTGAACCTATCGTTGCACCCATTCTTGCTACAATTAAACCTTATGCACCTAAACCCTTGGGAAGTTTAAAGATTGGTGAGCCTGTCAAGTCAGTTGTTGGTCAACCAGATATTGGAAAGGGTAAAGGAATTGCAAATACAGTTTTGAAGTTTAATAGTAAACATGAGCAGGAAGCTTATGATAGAGAAAAAGCTCAGTTAGTACATCTGGAACTAAATGCTGATGTAATTAATAGGGAAAAGAAAAAGCAACAAGAGGAGGAAGCTTCTCATAAACTGATTGAAAAATTGAAAAATGAAGGACAAGTGTTCCAAGGATCAGAGGGAGCTGATACGCAAGAAGAACTGGAGATTGTAAGCTTTATGGAGGGTAAAAGGCTGGATAGGATGGGAGATCAAATTTCCACTGTTCAACCTACAAGATTTAGAGAAAAGACTCTAGAGTTCAGCTATGTACCTAATGAAGAAGAAATTCAATTCTTGATTGCAAAAGATCCAGTGATCAAGAAGAAGGCAATTGACCTTATATCTGATGCATCATACAGATGAAGAATAATCAAGCACTTCAAGAGGCTATTGTTTCAGTCAAGAAGGGTCAAAGGAAATCAAGACAACCGACTAAGGCACAAGTTATTGCATACATGAAGACTTACTGTTGCAATGTTGGTGGTTTGAAGAGACATCAATTCAAAGGAATGTGTGATGATAAAGTTGAAAGTATCTACTACAGAGTTCAAAGACAAAATAATTGTTTTATTCCAATGGACTCTGAAGAAAAATCAAGAAGGTATCCCAATTTGAAGAGAAAGGGCAAAGATAGTGAATCTCAGACATCTAAGAAGACAAAGTTTTGTGAAGAACAAGAAGTTCCAATTGAGAAGTTCACTGAGAAGCTCAAGTAAATATGTTAGAATGTATAGGATGGTGCAAAACTAAGCTTTAGCATAATCTGTAGTTATAAGTTCAAAGTTAAGGGATAAGGTCAACAACCTAGCATTTATTAGGCAGTTAATGTTTTTAAATACGGTTAGGTAGAGGTTTTCTTTTATAGTGACAGGCAGTCATAAACAAACGCACATTAACATTGGTTTTACACACACATATCAGCAAAACCCTTAAAAAATGACTAAAAAAAAAGGTAGTGGGTTTTTGGTTTCTGTAAATCTTATTTTTCTAATGCTAACCTTGGTTTCACGCATCTTTAAAGACTTCGTTTATTTTGCAGATATCATAACAATCTCTTCTGATTCAAGCATAACACTGCCCTCAAGCAGTTCAGATACAATGCAACCATGTAATCCATGGGCTTCATACTTCTCAAACGTTGAAACCTCTGAAAGTGATTCAAGCTCTATATCCAACTATTTGTCTACCTACAGCTCAAGTGACTATTCTGACAGACCCGATGTGGTAGCTTACCACGACAGTCTGTTGAAAAGGGAAACGTTTATGAGTTTCGAGGAAAAAAAGGCCTCAGTTAGTGATGCCGAAAGTCGGAACCTCCCGGGTAAAAGGATTCAAGTAATAGGACTTGCAAATAAACAAACATGGGTGATATTAAAGAGAAGAAATTTGGCATAAATAATCCTTCCACAGTCGCAGGAGCGGCAGACAAAGGCAAAGGCAAAGGGAAAAGAAAAATGGCTTACAAGTAACATCTGGTTATCTTATCTATTGGTTTGTTGATGTACTAAAACAACTAGAATGGTTGTTATCTGTTTAATCTATAATATGTGCACCTGCCCTTTTGAAATCTGCTGTGACTATTTGTGCAGATCTTTTTAGTATTTATGCATATGCCTTGAGTTAAATAGGTGGAAATTGAAAATTCACTTTTCTGTGTATGTTTACTTTTTTACCTATAAACAAGTAATAAATAACCACAAAGTTTAACAGGGTTACCTTTGAAAAAAGGTTCAGGTTTGGATGTTTAACCCACCAAACATGACATTTTTAACAGGGCATTTTTTTATAACAATAAACAAAATTAAGGAGACCATAGAAGGAATCTATACCAACGTATTATATATAGACTACATAATTACGAATCAGACAGACATAAAAAAGAACAATGGATTGTAGAATGGAATTAAAACGTGTGTAACATATGCATTAATCGAATAACAACAACGATTCATTATAACATGGACCGAAGAACAATAATCGAATTAAAACGTACCATACTTTGCCACATTATTGGAACAAAAAGATTGAGCAATTGAAGGTGGTTTTCTTGTTGTACAAAAATGTAACGAACGGAAATAATCGGTTGCAATGAACATTGTACGTTAGGAGCAAGAGAGGTGCGAACAGCAGACTGTTTCATTTGTGAAGATATAACTAGGAATGCTTTATGCGAGAAGCAAAAAACATCGAGTGAAGAAGAGAAGCCGCAATGTCTGAAAACGAGTGAGTATTGGATTTGAATTTAAATTCACTGTACTTTCACTATTCAAAGTGTACTTTTATGCAACGTAAAATGACCAAAAAACCCTTTTAAAAAATACGGTTGCCCACCGACTTTTGGTTGCCCAAAAAACAATACCTTACACATACGGGACACTTGTCCCACTATGGTTGAGTTGCCCAATAACAGCGGTTGCCCTCGGTCTAGTTTCAACTTTAAAATAAAAGTGGTCCATAAAGTGATATGCATCAGGGCGCGCGGTCTATTTGTGTCATTTTCCCTTACTACTAAAAGCAAATGTGATCCTTGGAACACAAGTACTTATGGTTTTTGTGAATAACCATCATTACAACTTCTAACAAAAAAAAATTCATCATGTTTTTAATCATATTTGTTAGAGTTGGATGTTTTTCTCAGTTGGATGTACTCTAGGTTCATATAGATCATTTCTGGTTCAATAAAATTATTAATTGTTTTGAAAGTTAAAAAAAAAATCCCAATGTCAAAATTATTAATTGTTTTAATCAAATGTTTGCAACTATTAATTTACAAGCACGAATCATTTCAGGTGGCAAGGTTGGATCAGTTTGTGCTATATCACGGATGATCACAAGTCCGTCGGATACTAAAATGTCCTTTAAGTTAAATAGAAGACAATTCCCTGTTTTTATTTGTTTCACTATGACCATAAACAAAAGCCAAGGCCAGATGTTGTCTTAGGTTGGTTTATTGCTACAACGACATGTCTTTTCGCACGGTCAGTTATATGTAGTTGTTTCTAGAGTGAAAAGCAAGCAAGGTCTTAAAGTACTTTGTAGTGATAGAGATGGCAACTACACCGATGAAACGCATAACATTGACTACAAAGAAGTGTTTCATCGTCTCTAAACATATTACTTTTTTATTTTATCTGTATTTAAACGTTTTTTTATTTAGTCGTATTTTAGTATACATATTTTTGGCCTCTTATGTATTTTTTAATTGAATGGGTATTCGTATGGTATTTTGATGTTTTATTGTTTTAATATACTGTTAATTGAAATAAACTGATAAAGTTAGCCCGCTCATCGGGAAGGTCTTGAAGCTAATCTCATACATAGAGAGAGAAGCATTCATGTGAGAAACTCAAATTTGATAACAATGTGAGAACCAATCTTAGTCATCATTTTAATCCCCTTTAATTTGATAAGAGCTAGAATCAATCTTAATATTTACACTAAAAATATAATTTCCGTCCTTTATATAAAATTGGTTTGTGGAACATTAGGGGTATACTCTTGATAAACAAAAAGAGGTAAGGAATTTGATAAGCAATCAACATATTAATATGCGCATAGTATTGGAGACTAGACTCAAAAGAAAACTAGTGACTACTTGTAATAAAGTTTTTCATAGGTGGGAATGGATATCCAACATGCAAGAATGTGCTAAAGGGTGCAGAATAGTTATAGGGTAGGATGATGACGATACTCAAATTCAGATCCTCCATAAAACTAGTCGATCCATTTTTTGTGTTATAAATGCCCTATACTACAAGGTCAGGTGTTTCTACTCCTTTGTGTATGCTGCTAATGAAGGATATGAAAGAAGAAAAATATAGAGGAAATTGGCTTGTAATAGTAGATATGTCAATGGTAACCCTTGGTGTATTGTTGGGGATATGAATGTCATATTGCATCCTAATGAACATTCTTGTTGAGTGTCGTATATGACTGCCGATATGATGGATTTTCAAGATTGTCTTAACAAGATTGAGGTGGAAGATATCTGCAGGTATGGTCTTCATTTTACTTGGATAAAGAATCTACACAAAGCAAAACTTGAAAATATGAATGGTGTGCCAAAGAGACTAGATAAGGTTATGGCCAATGAAGGTTTCATCAAATAGTATCCCCAAGCTAATGCTAAATTTCTTCTTTACATCATATTTAATCATACTCTTTCTATTTTAGATATCCATACTATTGTCAAAATGAAATTCAAAGCTTTTAAATTCTCTAACTATCTTACTAACAAGCACGAGTTTATTCCTATTGTTGAGGATAAATGGAGCCAAGAGATTCAAGGTTGTCTTATGTATCAAGTTGTGAAAAGATGAAAAGTTTGAAATCTCCTCTTAGTAATTTAGGATGGAGTAAAGGAAACCTGTTCAAAAGAGTTGAGAATCTGATAAAGTAATTACAAGATGATCAAGTGGCTATTGACATCGATCCTCATAATCACTCTCTTAGAATGGAAGAGGCCAAGCTTGTGGAAGAATTTTGTGAAGCAGAAGCAGATGAGGAATTTTTTTTGTACCAGCAAGCCAATATAAAGTGGTTAAATAAGGATGACAAAAACAACAAATTTTTTCATAATGTTCTTAAAGGAAGAAGCAATAAATGAAAAATTCATTATTTAGTTGATAATGAAGGGGTTAGGCATGAAAGGGAGCAAATTCCTTAGCTATTTTTGAAGCATTTTGAGAACTTTCTTGGTACAAGCCTCCCTGTTCTAGATATTGTATCAAGTGAGACCTTGTTTATGAAAAGATTAAGAACTGATATGGCTAATAGTGTGGAAAACTAGAAGAAGGGGGGAGTTGAATAGTTTTACTAATTAAAAGTTTGGTTTAAAATATTTAGATCGACTTATGTCAATCTATTTAGATGTATATGTTGGACGTTGATAGATAGATATATAAAAGTGTAATGAAAGATAAAGAGTAAGAAGCACATAATGACGACATGAGTATTTATAGTGGTTCGGCTACAAGGACACCTTCCTTGCCCTACTCCACTCCCCGAGTCACCTACTCGAAAGTTCGTAATCACTACACGACACCAACTCCTTATGGCGGAGAAGCCTTCACAACGTCGCCTACTCTTTTTCCGGTACTAGGCTAACCACCGGGTTCTTTCACACCAAGGTGAACCATACCTACCACAACATCGCCTACCCTTTATCCGGCACTAGGCTAAGTACCGAGTTCCATTACAATGGAGGAACTACTACCCAACACTACACAACACCTAATCCCAAAGGAGACCCACTCCTTATTACAACACCATCAAGGTTATCAACATCCTTGGAAACAAACTATCACTATATGTATAACGATGCACCTCATCGATTATACGACCTAGGCATTCTTCATTAATGCCACTTGATTTGTTTTCTAAGCATCCTTCACCAATGCCCTTGACACAACGCTTGGTACCTTTCACTAATGCCTTCGTCTTGACACCTTTAGCATTGTTCACTAATGCTTTTGACACGGACTTTAAGCACCTTTCACTAATGCTTTCGCCTTGACTCTTTCGGCATCCTTCACTAATGCCTTCGACACAACACTTCTATGGAGAAAGAAAGAACTATCAACAAGAGAACCTCAGTAGTCTTGATGATGACGAAGCATGGCAACTCATGGACTTGAGCTTGATCGACTTCAAGAAGTGGTGATCTCGCCTTTAAGAGGAACCTAGAGAATCACACAAAAACAAAAGACAAACTACATAGAAAGATCCCTTAGGATCAGCGGTTAGAGAGTTACAATAAATGGGGAAAGTATGTGTAAGAGTGGCAAACCAAAAGGAAGAAATGGCTCACTATTTATAGAGGAGAAATGCTTACTGTTCCCTGGATCCCACGGATCCCTCCCTCAAGGGATCCGTCTAGTGTAAAACTAGGGATCCGTGGGACGCTCCTCTTTGCCCATGGGTATTTGGTTATGGGTCATGGGTCATGGGTTATGGGTTGATCCATGGGTCTTTTATTAGATACAATGTATCTAATGAGTGCAATGCACCTAGTCAAATGGGTATGGGTCAATACCATGGGTTATGGATATGTTCCATGGGTTGTAGTTTTTACCCATTATAATACATACTAGTTATGTATATATTTACCCAAATATGTAAACACTAGTTGTTGTACATATGTATTACTAAATCATAAAATCACTTATACTTGTTTTTAGTGTTTTATGTGAAAACGTTAAGTGTGTTAGAAAACTGTTGGCTCAAACTATTTACGTATTTTATTTGTTTCGTTAAAATGATTTTACGTTTGTTATCGACAAAACATTAGAAAATCGTAAAATATAAATAAGCGTTTTTACGGCTTATTTGTATTAACAATCTCCCCTTTTTTGTTGATGACAAAACATAAAATTATTTTAAGGAAAAAACTAAAATTCGTAAAAGTTCGAATTGGAGTTTTTACTCTCTTCTCCCCCTTTTTGTCGAAACAAAAAGAGCGTCGAAAGAAACTAACACATTGTTTTAAGAAAAACATGTAAAAGAGAAAAAAAATGTAAAGAGAGCAAGTGATGGGAATGGTTCTCGTCTTTAACTCCCCCTTGACGAGTCCATCCCTTTGTGAGGGCATCAAGTAAATATAAACTAATAAGCTAACGAATTGCAATTTTGTTTGCAAATGGTTTCGTCCTTGTGACGAAAATGCCCCCCCCCCCCCTTGACGAGTCCATCCCTTTGTGAGGGCGTCAAGTAATTAATAACTAATAAGCTAATGTCTTGCAATTTTGATTGCAAAATGGTTTCGTCTTTGTGACGAAAATGCTCCCCCTAGAAGATTGCAATATTTCAATGGGGTGTCATGAAGTGTAATCCAAATAAGGATTATGTTGCAAATGGTTTTTGCATGGGTGGTTTTGACACAAGCTCAAATTAGCTTAGAATATCAAAATCTCCATGTTTATTTTGAACATCTACAAAATAAAAAGTTAGAAAACAAGAGTATAGTGCATAATTTCTGCAAATAAGACTCAAGTTAGTGGAATTGGGTCTTCTGTACACGGATCCCACGGTTCTCTTTGAGGGATCCGTTAGGCAGTTCCAGTGGATCGTCTGTCTGGTGACAGATTGTTTAGCAAAGGTGATATACCAAATAATGCTAAATATAAGAGTGAGATATGTATACAAAACAACAAACATATACTCAAAACAATATGGAAAATAAGTTATCATTCAATAAACAACGAGATAATCAAGAAATCTCTAAAACTAAGAGAATGATTTAGCCATGTAATACATATTCACTATAATAAAAGTTGTCCGAAACTTAAGAAGCAATCACGTGCTTAGGGATGATCACACATGAAATGGGATTCCTAAACGTTCTAAGTTGAGCTTGAGACTAGGTCACCGTTTTAGGCTCATGGTTGTTTAGGTTTGTTGACCTCTTCGAAATGTTCGAGGAGGTGATAAAACATGAAACGTTGCTCTTCACGTAGTTCATGTATCAACCTTTCAAACATGTTGAAATGATAGCCATCCTTGTCATGGTTTTGAGAAGAGATGGTGGTAAAAGTGAGTTTCTTGAAGCGGAGGTTCAAGTGAAGTGGATTTGTGGATCCTCAAATAAAGGAGGAATGTGGCGGCTCATTGAGTGGTGGCTCAACAAGTTTGAGGGTGGAGTAGAGAAAGTGTCAACTTCATGGGACGGGTGGTTGAATTTGATTTCTCCTCATAATCCAAAATGGACCATTGGAGGGAAATGGAGAAATTGAAATTAGTGCAAGTGTTGATTCAACACTTTGGTTTTGTTGTACAACCTTTTCTAGTGAATTTGTTGGTAATGGTGGAGGATGAGATGGCCTAAGGGGTAATCCTCTAAGTTGTGGGAATGTGGAGATGATTGGGAGGTGTTAAATGATGTGGCTCTAGGCACCAATGATGTTGGTTGGGTTGAAAAGGGTGTGTTTGGTTTAGTAGGTTTGGTGATGATATCTTGTGGGAACAATCCTCTTGGGGAATTGTTTGATTTGGTTTTTATTTGGTGTAGGGGAAATCCTAGCATTTGTGGACTTCGGAGATGATCGGTTGAGGAAACTTCGAGTATGACCCTAGCAAGTTTCTTGGGTGGTTCTTGGGTGGATGAGTTAGCACTAGAGATTTTCTCATGATGAAATGATTAAGGAAGATGTTTCTAATGCTGAGAATTATGTGTGTGTTTGAGATAAGGAGTTCTAGCAAGATGACTTATAAAGGGAAGAATTTGGCAAGTGTATTTAAGACTTAAGCCACTAAGATTCTTAGGAATGTGATGATTAACATGCACAAGGGTCAAATTCAGAGTTTTACTGATCTAGGGACTCAATTAAGATGAGGTGGAGTGTTCAAGTTAGCAATATGGGTGTTGAAATGATGTTTTAGCTAGAGTTGACATATCTGTCACCCGAATCCCATGGTTACTCCTTTGAGGGATCCGTCTAGGCTATCCTAGGGATCAGGCTCTCAACAGCTATGAAAGGATAAAAATGATGTTTCTAAGGTCTAAGACCTATACCATCTTGAGTGTTTTAGTCCTCCCAAGTATTTTAAATGAGGGTGTTCTTGAATGATCAAGAGCAATGAGTGATATAGTTAATGATGCCTTTGTATGGAAGGAAAATGAGACTTTGTGGACCACAATGGATGTTCAAGGATGAACACTAAGAATTTGATGGTGTCAAGTTATAATAAATGATCCTAGAGATCAGATGTGAGCTTGAGATGAAATTTGAAAAATCCTCAAAAATCAAAAGAATTTGAAAAACTAATTTTTGACCAGTTTTGAAATAAGGATGACTAGAAACAATTTCCTAAAATTGTTCAGTATGTCCACCTAAGTGTTTTGAGATGTGAAAAGCAATGTGTGAGTATTGAAGCTGAAATATGGTGAGTTTTGATGAGTTGATAAATCAAAAGGCACTTTGAATAAGATCTTATGTAAGCTATGGGTGGGTTTAAAGCTTTCTCATGCTTGAAGAAGACTTAGTTGGGTTCTAAAATCTTATGTTTAGCTAGTGTGAAGTGATCTAGTAAACTATTTTGATGTATGAGATACTATATTGTTGATCTGTTGTCACAGATCCCACGGTTCCCTCAAGGGAGGGATCCGTCTAGGCTAATCCTAGAGATCCGGCATCTGCAGATCAGAACCATCACATAATCAAGTGTAGATTTTGCACCTAGCAATATACACTAATAACCATTAAACTAAACAATGATATAAACATGTCATCAGATAAAACATCTCATAGATAATGGTAGAAATAATAATATCCAAGTTAACACAACCAAGAGTGCTAAAACATAGTTATTCACATATGAATCAAATGTCTCAAATTAAACATAGTCCTATAGTCTCTTTCTTCAATCCTTTCTTTCCTCTTTTCCGACTTTGTGACGTGGTAAGCTAGGTTTTGAATCATACCCCTCAATTGTTTGAATTCCGCGGTCTCGTTTGGAATAGTTGGAAGTTGTTGATAGTAATCAAAGGGTTTCAATTCAATGTGGGGTCGGCATCTATTCGCATCTTTCCTATCCTTCTACTTCACCATCCGAGGAATCGAGAAGAGAGCTTTGGTTTTTTCCTGACTGTGAACGTTTAGGGGGTGTTTGGTAAAGAGGGTACCATGACGTGATCGGAAAAGGAAATGATCATCGTTGAGGAGGAGACGGTTGCAATGCACTAACATACTTACAAAGTCGTGTTAGGAGCATACCATATGGAAGTTCCATGTGGAAACTTTGATACCTTGGCCATTCTCTTCACTATGTAATAGGCGAGATAAAATGGCTTTGGTGGATGAGCAATAGTCATTTGCACTAGACATGCATTTGGATGATCCTTGTTACCAACTAGGCTAATGACGTTTTCCCTAAGGATTTTTTCCCATTTTCTAAACATGGGATGCATTTCAAAAAGTTCCATTTGAAAAGGATCACGGTGAATGAGCTTTTCGTTTTGGATGAAACGGGATTGGTCGGTCCTGACCTTGAATATAGTATCTCGAATGGTTGCGGGATCATCAAGATGAGTATTGTAGATAGGTTTAGATCAGTGCAAGGTTTTGAGCGGCAATTGCCCAATCTTGAGAGTACATACAAATTCCTTCACAAGAGCAAATGTGTTGAGAGGTAGAGTAAAGTTTTGTTTATCGATGATGAAGGCGATTGAAATGCTATCATCGGTGTTTCGAATGATCCTAATGCTTTTATAGAATTCAAAAATGAAAAGGCAAATTTGTTCATCAATGTCAAGAAGACAATCAAAGTTGATTGCCGAGAAGACTTGACGAATGTCGGTATCTTCAAGGAAACATTCCTTGACTACACGACTTTCGTAAATAAGTCATTTTTCAAGTCTTCTGAAGATCTTGCGACCGGTTTTCGACAATCCTTCTTTCCAATAGTAATGGGTGAGGTAATGGACGGTATCATGGTGGTCTTGTTGAGTGGCTTTAGGAATGATTTGTCCTAGAAATACAAATATTCCAATTAGGAAAAAAATTGTTGAGATGGGTTTATGGTTTGATTGTTAAAATGTTGTGAACACAATGTAATTTTAGTAGTTGAGTGAAAAGACTTTTTAATGATTGATTTTGAAAACCCTAATTAGATTAATTGATTAGAAATTGAGAAACCATAAACCCTAGGATGAGGATGATGAAAATTAGAACATGTTAGTGTAATTACTTACAATGGTGTTCTAGAGAGGAGTACTTGAAGATATGGAGTCCTATGAGGATGAAATCAGTTTTTGAGTCATTTTTGTGTTTGGTGGGGAGAGGGAAAAAGATCAGTACTGGTTTTCAAAAGCATATAGCTGTTTTCTGTCCCACGGTTCCCCCGGATCCCTTGTATTTGGGATCCAGCTAGTACAACTAGAGGGATCCGGCTACTGTGGACAGAAAAAAGGTTGTTTGGCATTATTTTTGTAGTAGGCTATAGAATAGCTTATGAAAAAAAAATAGTTTATAGGTTTCAAATGAAAAAATGTTTTGGTCGACGGGATTTGATAAGTTGATTATCAAGAATCCATTTGTGACGATGGCGTTAGTTTGACGAAATCAAGAGGAATACTATTCCCGATGATGAGTAAGTCGGGAAAGTGACGAAAGAGAGACTTTTAAGAGACTAACAATTATTAAACAAACAAGAACTATGATATCAGCATAAACATGTAAGCTAGCTAATGAAAAGTAAACATACCTTTATGCTTCTTGGTTTGGCTTATGAAGACATAATAACAAAAGTACTTCATGAGCTCTTAAAGTAATCCTTCGTACTTAGAGTAAGTAGGTTGTGATTACTTTTAGATCCTTTCTTGAAGGTTGACTTCATTATTATTTGAATAGAAATGAAGGTTTTGAAGAGATCCTAGCATGAAGATTTCTTGAAACAAATATGTTAGAATGATCTATCAATGTCCAACATGAAAGAGAAAAAAAAAAATGTTTTTGAAATATTTCTTCTTTGTATTTTTCAAACATACACGGATCGTATCAAGTTTTTAAAGTACAACATACTCTAAGAAATTTGGTAACAAAGCTCTGATGCCAATTTTGGAAAACTAGAAGGGGGGGTTGAATAGTTTTACCAATTTAAAACTTCCTTTTAAAATATTTAGATCGACTTATGTCAATCTACTTAGATGTGTATGTTGGACGTTGATAGATAGATATATAAAAGTGTAATAAAAGATAAAAAGTAAGAAGCACATAACCACGACACGAGTATTTATAGTGGTTCGGCTACAAGGACACCTTCCTTGCCCTACGCCACTCCCAGAGTCACCTACTCGAGAGTTTGTAATCACTACATGACACCAACTCCTTATGGAGGATAAGCCTTCACAACGTTGCCTACTCTTTTTTCGGTACTAGGCTAACCACCGGGTTCTTTCACACCAAGGTGAACCACACCTACCACAACGTCGCCTACCCTTTATCGGTACTAGGCTAAGTACCGAGTTCCATTACAATGGAGGAACTACTACCCAACACTACAGAAAAACTAATCCAAAGGAGACCCACTCCTTATTACAACACCATCGAGGATATCAACATCCTTGGAAACAAACTATCACTATATGTATAACGATGCACCTCATCGATTCTACGACCTAGGCATTCTTCACTAATGCCACTTGATTTGTTTTCTAAGCATCCTTCACCAATGACCTTGACACAACGCTTGGAACCTTTCACTAATGACTTTGTCTTGACACCTTTAGCATTGTTCACTAAAGCTTTTGACACGGACGTTAAGAACCTTTCCCTAATGCTTTCATCTTGACTGTTTTGACATCCTTCACTAATGCCTTCGATACATCACTTCTATGGAGAAAGAAATAACTATCAACAAGAGAACCTCAGTAGTCTTGATGATGACGAAGCATGGCAACTCATGGACTTGAGCTTGCTCGACTTCAAGAAATGGTGATCTCGCCTTTAAGAGGAACCTAGAGAATCACACAAAAACAAAAGACAAACTACATTGAAAGATCCCTTAGGATCAATGGTTAGAGAGTTACAGTACTTGGGGAAAGTATGTGTAAGAGTGGCAAACCAAAAGGAAGAAATGGCTCACTATTTATAGAGGAGAAATGATTACTGTTCCCCGGATCCCACGGATTCCTCCCTCAAGGGATCCGTCTAGTGTAAAACTAGGGATCCGTGGGACGCTCCTCTTTGCCCATGGGTATTTTGGTTATGGGTCATAGGTCATGGGTCATGGGTTGATCCATGGGTCTTTTATTAGATACAATGTATATCTAATGAGTGCAATGCACATAGTCAAATTGTATGGGTCAATACCATGGGTTATGGATATGTTCCATGGGTTGTAGTTTTACCCATTATAATACATACTAGTTATGTATATATTTACCCAAATATGTAAACAATAGTTGTTGTACATATGTATTACTAAATCATAAAATCACTTATACTTGTTTTTAGTATTTTATGTGAAAACGTTAAGTGTGTTAGAAAACTATTGGCTCAAACTATTTACGTATTTTATTTGTTTCGTTAAAATGATTTTACGTTTGTTATCGACAAAACATTAGAAGATCGTAAAATATAAATAAACGTTTTTACAGATTATTTGTATTAACATAAAACATTAAACGTTGCTCTTTACGTAGTTCATGTATCAACCTTTCAACATGTTGACAATGATAGCAATCCTTGTCATGGTTTTGAAAAGATGGTAGTAAAGGTTGAGCAGTGGTGGCTCAACAAGGGTTGATGATGGAGGTAGGGAAGCATCAACTTCCATGTGGTCGGGTGGTTGACTTTGATGTCTCCTCATAATCCAAAATGGACCATTTGAGGGAAATGGAGAAATGGACATCGGTGCAAGTGTTGATTCAACACCTTGGTTTTGTTGTACATTCTTCTCTAGTGAAGAGTGTGTTGGTAATGGTGGAGGATGAGATGGCCTAGGGGGTAAATCCTCTAAGTTTTAGGAATGTGGAGATGATTGTGAGGTGTTAAATGATATGCTTAGGCACCAATGATGTTGATTGGGTTAAAAAGGGTGTGTTTGGTTTAGTAGGAATTGTAGAGTTTGGTGATGATATCTTCGTGGGAACAATCCTCTTGGGGATTGAATTGATTGGTTGAGTTAGGGAAATCCTAGCATTTGTGGATTTGATCGGAGATGATTTAGTTGAGGAAATTTCGTGTACAACATGAGCAAGTTTCTTGGGTGGTTCTTGGGTGGATGAGTTAGCACTAGGAGCTTTCCTCATGATGAAATGATTCAAAGAGGTTTGTAAAGGTTTCTAAGTGAACAAATTGAGGATGAAGGTGATGACTGATACGCGTACAACGCGCGTTCGGGGTCAAAGGAACTTCCTTTTCGTCGAGCAAGTTTTTCAACACCCTAGGCAATGAACCTAATCATTGTAGTGTAGTATTAGGGTAAGCCTCGGGAATTGATATCGTTCTCTAGGAGAATAGGAATGCTAGTGAGAAATTACTACGCTAAGGATGGGGTTAAGGAATATTATTTTTTTTTATCTTTTTTATATTTTTTAGGAAATTGAAAGGTACGAATCTCGGGGTTTGGATTTGGGGGTTGGTATTTCTACCGATTACTCTACTTATCTAATTGTCTAATTAACTAAGCTAAGGTGAGTGTCGTCTATGTCTATTGTTGTGTGCTCTTATGATGATTAAAAATGTGTTTACTTAGATGTTATTTCTCTCTAGTTATCTCCTATTGATGGTTGAATTGTCACATCCTTATTCTTAACGCGTTGTGTTTCTAAGGTCGTAGGGTATGCGTTTATCCCTAACTCTTTGAAGCTACCTAAGGTTAATGACTACGAAATCTCTAGGATTCATAAACTTAACACTAAGGTTATCTTTGGATATTTAGCCTACAATTCCACTAGTAACTATAAGCTAAGGTTCAACAAAGACTAATCAAGCATTAATAACACAACGAATGACCTATCGCAATACTAGGTCAATCACAATGAAGATAAGAGACAACCAATCAATATTCAATAACTAGGTTTCATATTATCTAAGCAAACACACAAGTAAATTAGCCGGACATGGAGAACATGCAAGCATACACACAAACAATTGAAGACATGATTGAATCAATGAAGTAAAACACTTATCTTGTTGTAAAATAGGGTATGGAACCCTAAGATACTGCCTATGACAGCCTTGGTTCGGTTTAGGTTTTTACTCCACAAAACTACCTCTCTAAAATTGAAAAATTCGGATTCTATATATAGTGTTACAAAATGCGATGGCGTCACTCTTTAATTGTGACACCGTAGGGTCGCCGCCATTAGGGTTTCGTCTTGGCCACGTCAACTCTGTGACGGCGTCACCTTATGCTTGTGACGCCGTCGGCTTCAACCTCTGACGCCGTCTGGATCCAAATCTAGGCCGTCTGAGTTGCGATGCCCTACTCTTTTAAACCTGATGCCGTCACTTGTAAATTAGCAATTTGGCTACTGAGTCGTCTCAAGATGTGTCGCGACGGCGTCGCATTTAAGCAGTTACGCCGTCCCCTTTCAATTCCAGCAGCTTGAGTGTCTCGATTCTTGACTTTGGCCATTTTCTTCATATATTCGTGCCTTTTCGTCCGAATAAGTGTCATTCCAGCAATTTGCCTTCAAGAGACCTAAAAAGTGAAAAGGAACGAAACTAAGTAATAACGGATACAAAAGTGATCAATTAAGGGCTTAAATGACCCCTCAAAAGTGTTCCTTTTAAATCCTTATCAAGTATCCCTACACTTGGTATTTGCTTGTCCTCAAGAAAATGTGCTTTTGGCCAATTAATTTATAAGTTAGGGCTAATTAATTTATAAGTTAGGGCTCATGAAGCATTAGTTTAAAATTCTAGAAAAAATTATGGAAAATTTTAATCTTTAGAATCTGGAAAAATTTCCTACAAAACATCCATTATGACTCGATATAAGCATTTGACTTGAATAAACACACACACATATATATCTTTTAAATAATTGTAATTCTCATGTTCACGTTCTTTTTGAAAACGTGTGTAATCCTCCCTACACTTATCCCTTATGTAAAATACCTTTACATGTAATTAAGACGAGGTTAATAACAAAATAAAGCATTTTTACAAATTTAAACATGAGAATAAACAATCAATAAAAGATATACGACATAAACAAGCAAACAATTAAGCATGGGTTTCCTCCCTCGAACCGCTTTTCTTTATTTAAGAGTCTTGCAGCTAGACTCGAAGTCGTGCCCCTACGTGACTTCATTACCGTCACCTTCTTCCTCATGACAGTCTCTATTGGGGTTTTCCATGTTATAGTAATGCCCTATTATGCATCTTTCTAAGAAGTCATCTTCTCCCCAATCCGTTCTATATTCCGGTCCTAGTTTTAAGCAATCCTTATAGAACCCGAAAATCTTATTCATCAGATAATGAACTCCCTTTTCCTTATCTTCCTCATTCCTATAGTAGACCGATAACTTCAGTTCTTTTTCATCATTGGATAGTGATGAAAATTTCTTAATCTTAAAGGGCATTTGGTAGGCTACATCATCGGTATCATCCTTAAATCTCACTATTCCTAATGACGGAGCATAAGTCATACCAGTGTTTTCTATGAAAGGCCTTCCTAGAATAACGTGGGATAAGCTAGGATATATGGCCGTACTAATATCATCCACAACTATGAAGTCCGTAGGAAAAGTGAAACTTCCTACATAGACGGGCAATCCCTTAACTCTACCAAGAAGACGGGCAATCCCTTAACTCTACCAAGAAAATTGCAACTAACCCTAGGATTATCGGGGTCTTGCCTAGTTGGGATAGGCTTCTTCATTACCTAATTATAGTAGGTGCTAGTCATGATATTTATCGGGGACTTGCGATCAATGTAGGCCTTTGCCATGAAAAGGTGTCCTATGCAACATGGTATGTTAAGATTCCAAGGGTTCCCAAACTTGATCCTAGGGCTTCTCCTAACATACATGTAACAGAGGTCTCGTACTAAGTGTGGGTGGCGAGAGAGTTCTTCTTCGGTAGGAAACTCATTGAAATAGTCATCGCCTACTTCATCCAATTCCTCGGTTGTTTCATTCCTAGGAGTTTCACTAACCTCAAGTACCATCTCATGGTTCGTTTCGTCATTTGTTCTATTAGGTTTAACTAAGTCGATGGTATTGATGAATTGAACGTGCTTAGCTAACTTACTTGGGTCCTTAATCTCTACACCGGAGGCTTCGAGAGTTAAGATAGAATTAACCTTCCTATCACTATTGGTCATGGCTTTCAAGAGGTTATCTATCTTCCTATCCATCTCGGCCTGTTGTTGGTTAAAACGGTCCGAGAGCTTAGCTATTTGAGCTTCTTGGGATGTGACTAGGTGTTGCAACATCCCTTCTATGTTTTGTTGGTTAGGGCCCGTGAGATGGGGGCCATGAGAAATCATTAGATATGAATTCTTTGGTTTGTCCCCAATAAAAGTCGGGCTCATTAAAAGTCCTAGGTCCGGGTGTTGTAGGGAATCTTCCTCCCGTTCCATTGGTACGCGAGGATGCGTAGTCAACAGAAGCTTGCTTGAGGAGTCTTGTGTAAGTGCGCGTGTTATGAGGACCACTACACGGCTCACACAAGGAAGAAACTTTGTGTAAGTGCGCGTGAATTTAACTTGTTCTTCAAGCTCGAGCATCCTACAGTCGGAAGATTGAGTCAATGGGAGGCAAGGAGATTGCCTTTACAGTTTTGGGCAACTCACGGGGGTCATTCCAACTTGTGTTGTCATAGAGAGAAAGGTCCTCTATTATACCCCATGATTCTTTCGCGGTGAGATCACTAAGTTTTCCACCAGCCGCTTGGTCAATGGATCGCTTAGTGGGGAAGTTGACATGATCGTAGAAGAGTTGGACTTGAAGCCAAAGATCAATGCCGTGATGAGGGACTCTATGGAGTAAGTCCTTGAATCGAGTCCATGCTTCGTAGAGAGATTCACCTTGACGTTGTTGGAACATCAAGATTTCATTCCTATGCTTAGTAGTTGTCCCCGGTGGGAAAAATTGAGCAAGGAAACAAGAGGTGAGATCATCCCAACTTGAGATGGAGCCGGCGGGAAGTCGCTTAAGCCAATTACTAGCTTGGTCCCGTAGAGAGAATTGGAAGAGATGCAAACGCGTGGTCTCCCGAGTAGTAGCATCGAGGTCGATGGGATCGACGATTTTAAGGAAATCCTTAAGATGCTGATTAGGATCTTCTGAACGAAGTCCATGGAATGCACATCTATTTTGCACCAACTGGATGGTGTCGGATCGCAGGGCCGTAGTTTGGGGTTGGGTAGCTCAATGGTGTTCCTATAGCCTAGGTGGCTTGGTATCGAGTATTCACCAAGAGTACGGCCTCTTGGTGGGTGATTTGGTGGTGGGTTGATGAGTGGTGGTTGATTATCACCTTCCATGATGAAAAGTGATGGGGTTACTAGCATAGGTCACAAAGAAGGGGGATAGACTACGAGGAAGCTAAAAATGGGAAAAAAGCTTACTTGATAGGAATCAAGCAAGGAAACCTAAACGAGGTGGAAATCTAACTAGCTATTCTATTCCCTGGCAGCGGCGCCAAAAATTTGATACGTTTACAACGCGCGTTCGGGGTCAAAGGAACTTCCTTTTCGTTGAGCAAGTTTTTCAATACCCTAGGCAGTGAACCTAATCGTTGTAGTGTAGTATTAGGGTAAGCCTCGGGAATTGATATCGTTCTCTAGGGGAATAGGAATGCTAGTGAGAATTTACTACGCTAAGGTTGGGGTTGAGGAAGATTATTTTTTTATCTTTTTTATATTTTTTAGGAAATTGAAAGGTACGAATCTTGGGGTTTGGATTTGGGGGTTAGTATTTCTACCGATTACTCTACTTATCTAATTATCTAATTAACTAAGCTAAGGTAAGTGTAGTCTATGTCTATTGTTGTGTGCTCTTATGATGATTAAAAATGTGTTTACTTAGATGTTATTACTCCCCAGTTATCTCCTATTGATGGTTGAATTGTCACGTTCTTATTCTTAACGCGTTGTGTTTCTAATGTTGTAGGGTATGCGTTTATCCCTAACTCTTTGAAGCTACCTAAGGTTAATGACTACGAAATCTCTAGGATTCATAAACTTAACACTAAGGTTATCTTTGGATATTTAGCCTACAATTCCACTAGTAACTATAAGCTAAAGTTCAACAAAGAGTAATCAAGCATTAATAACACAACGAATGACCTATTGCGATACTAGGTCAATCATAATTAAGATAAGAGACAACCAATCAATATTCAATAACTAGGTTTCATATTATCTAAGCAAACACACAAGTAAATTAGCCGGACATGGAGAACATGCAAGCATACACACAATCAATTGAAGACATGATTGAATTAATGAAGTAAAACACTTATCTTGTTGTAAAATAGGGTATGGAACCCTAAGACATTGCCCAAGACAGGCTTGGTTTGGTTTAGGTTTTTACTCCACAAAACTACCTCTTTAAAACTGAAAAATTCGGATTCTATATATAGTGTTACAAAATGCAACGGCGTCACTCTTTAATTGTGACGCCGTCGGGTCGCCGCCATTAGGGTTTCGTCTTGGCTACCTCAACTCTGTGACGGTGTCACCTTATGCTTTTGACGCCGTCGGCTTCAACCTCTGACGCCGTCTAGATCCAAATCTAGGCCGTCTGAGTTGCGACGCCCTACTCTTAATTAGAAATTTGGCTACTGAGTCGTCTCAAGATGTGTCGCGACGGCGTCACATTTAAGCCGTGACGCCATCCCCTTTCAATTCCAGCAGCTTGAGTGTCTCGAATCTTGACTTTGGCCATTTTCTTCATATATTCGCGCCTTTTCGTCCGAATAAGTGTCATTCCAGCAATTTGCCTTCAAGAGACCTAAAAAGTGAAAAGGAACGAAATTAAGTAGTAACGAATACAAAAGTGATCAATTAAGAGCTTAAATGACCCGTCAATAGTGTACCTTTTAAATCCTTATCAATGACCTTAGGGGTCCTAACAATGTGGTTTATAAGGCAAGAGATTTGGCAAGTGCATTCAAGCCTTAAGCCACTAAGATTCCTTGGAATGTGATGATTAGCATGCACAAGAGTCAACTTCAGAATTGTACTGATCTAGGAACTTAATTAAGATGAGATGGAGTGTTCAAGTTAGCAAGATGAGCTTGAAATGATTGTTTTAGCAAGAGTTAACATGAATTTGTCATACGGATCCCACGGTTCCCTCCAATGAGGGATCCGTCTAGGCTAATCCTAGGGATCCGTCTCTCAGTATCTAAGAAAACATAACAATGATGTTTTTAAGGTCTAATACCTATTCCTTATTGAGTGTTTCAGTCCATCTAAGTGTCTTAAATGGAAGGGTACTTAAATAATCACGGGCAATGAGCGATGTAGCTAATAATTGCCTTTTATGGAAGGAAAATGAGACATTATGATCACCAATGGGTGTTCAAGGATGACACTAGGAATTTTGATGGTGTCAATTCATAATAAATGATTCTAGAGATCAGATGTAAGCTTGAGATGGAGTTTGAAAAATCCTCAAAAAATAAAAGAATTGAAAAACTAGTTTTTGGCCCATTTTGAGATAAGGATGACTAGAAAAAATTTCCTAAAATTGATAAATATGTCCACTTAAGTGTTTTCAAAAGTTAAACATAATGTGTGAGTATTGAAGCGGAAATATGGTGAGTTTTGATGAGTTTATAAATCAAAAGCACTTTGAAATAGATCATAGGTAAGCTATGGGTGAGTGTGAAGCTTTCAAATGCTTGAGGGAGACTTATTTGGTTCTAAGGTCTTATGTTTGGCTAGTGTGAAGTGATCTAGTGAGCTGTTTTGATGTATGGGAATCTGTATTGCTCATATGTTGTCAGGGATCCCACGGTTCCCTCAGAGGAGGGATCCGGAAGGAACCGTCTAGGCTAATACTAGGGATCCGGAAAATGCAGATCAGAACCATCACAGAAGCAAATGCAGATTTTGTACCAAACAATATACACGAATAACCATTAAACTTAACAGCAACATAAATATGTTATCACATAAAGCATATCATAGATAATGGTAGTAATGGTAATATCCAAGATAACACATACAAGCGAGCTAAAACATAATCATTCATACACAAATCAAATGTCTAAAAACAAGCATAATCCTATAGTCTCTTTCGTCAATCCTTTCTTTTCCTCTTTCCCGACTTCATGACGTGGGGAGCTAGGTTTTGAATCATACCCCTTAATTGTTTGAATTCCGCGGTCTCGTTTGGAAGAGTCGGAAGTTGTTGATAGTAGTCAAAGGGGTCTAATTCGATGTTGCTTCGGGGTTGACATTTACTTCTTCTTCTTCTTCACCGTCCGAGGAGTCCGAGAGAGCTTTAGGTTTTCTTCCATTGACCATGAACCATTTAGGGGGTTGTTTGGTAAGAGGTACCATAACGTGATCGGAAAGAAAATGATCATCGTTGATAGGAGATGGTTGCAATGCACTAACATATTTACAAAGTCGTGTTTGGAGCATACCATACGGAAGTACCATGTTGGCAACTTTGAATACCCCGGCCATTCTCTTCACCATGTAATAGGCGAAATTAAATGGGTTTTGGTGAATAAGGCAATAGATCATTTGCACGAGACATGCATTTTGATGATCCTTGTTACAGACTAGGCTAATGACGTTTTCCCTAAGAATTTCTTCCCATTTTCTAAAAATGGGGTGCATTTCGAAGAGTTCCATTTGAAAGGGATCACGGTGAATGAGCTTTTTGTTTTGGTTGAGACGGGATTGGTCGGATCTAATTTTGAAAATGGTGTCTCGAATGGTTTTGGGTTCATCAAGAGGAGTATGGTATATTGGTTTGGGATCACGAGCAAAAGATTGAGAGGATATTGCCCAATCTTGAGAGTACATACAAATTCCTTCACAAGGAATGCAAAGGATTTGAGCGAATGTGTTGAGAGGTAGAGTGAAGCTTTGTTTATTGATGATGAAGACAATTGAAATGCTATCATTGGTGTTTCGAATGATCCTAATGCTTTTGTAGAATTGAAAGATGAAAACCAGACAAATTTGTTCATCAATGTCAAGAAGACAATCAAAGTTGATTGCCGAGAAGACTTGACGAATGTCGGTATCTTCAAGGAAACATTCCTTGACCACACGACCTTCGTGGATAAGTCATTTTTCAAGTCTTTTGAAGATTTTGCGGTCGGTTTTTGACAATCCCTCTTTCCGATAGTAATGGCCGAGGTAATGGACGGTATCATCGTGGTCTTGTTGAGTGGCTTTAGGCATGGTTGGTCGTAGAAACACAAATATTCCAATTAGGCAAAATTTGTTGAGACGGGTTTATGGTTTTGATTTGTATTAACAATGTTGTGAACACAATGTAATCTTAGTTATGTGAAAGCCCTTTTTAATGATCAATTTTGGAAACCCTAATTAAATTAATTGATTAAAAATTGAGAAACCATAAACCCTAGGATGAGGATGATGAAAATTAGAACATGTTAGTGTAATTACTTACAATGGTGTTCTAGAGAATAATACTTGAGGATATGGAGTCCTATGAGGATGAAACTAGCTCTTGGGTCATTTTTGTGTTTTGTGGGGAGAGGGAAAATGATCAGTGTTGGTTTTGAAAAGCGTATAGCTAGTTTCTGTCCCACGGTTCCCCCGGATCCCTTGTATAAGGGATCCGACTAGTACAACTAGAGGGATCCGGCTACTGTAGACAGAAAAAAATGTTTGGCAATATTTTTGTTATAAGTTATAAAATAGCTTATGGAACAAAAAATAGTTTTGGAAAAAAAATAAAATGAATAATGTATGGTCAACGGGATTTGATTAATTATTGAGAAATCATTTGTGACGACGGCGTTAGTTTGACGATATCAAAAGGGATACTATTCCCGATGATGAGTAAGTCAAGAAAGTGGCGAAAGGAGACTTTTTGAAAGACTAGCAATTATAAGAAAAATGGTATTAACATATTCATGTAGATATAAGCTAGCTAATGAAGAGTAAACATACCTCTATGCTCTTGATTTTGGTTTGTGAAGACATAAGACCAAAAATACTCCATGAGCTCTTAAAGTAATCCGTTGTACTTAGAATAAGTAGGTTGTGATTACTTTTGGATTCTTTCTTGAAAGCTGACTTCAATATTCTTTGAATGGAAATGAAGGTTTTGGAGAGATCCTAGCATGAAGATTTCTTGAAAAAAATATGTTAGAATAATTTATCAATATCCAACACGAAAGAGAAAAAAATGTTTTAAAAGATTTCTTTCTTTGTAGTTTTCAAACATACACGGATCGTATCAAGTTTTTAAAGTACAACATACTCTAAGAAACTTGGTAACGAAGCTCTGATACCAATTATGGAAAACTAGAAGGGGAGGGGGGGGGGAGTTGAATAGTTTTACCAATTAAAACTTTGTTTTAAAATATTTACATCAACTTATGTCAATCTATTTAGATGTGTATGTTGGACGTTGATAGATAGATATATAAAAGTTTAATAAAAGATAAAGAGTAAGAAGCACACAACCACGACACGAGTATTTATAGTGGTTTGGCTACAAGGACACCTTCCTTTCCCTACTCCACTCCCCTAGTAATCTACTCGAGAGTTCGTAATCACTACACGACATCAACTTTTTATGGCGGATAAGCCTTCGCAACGTCGCCTACTCTTTTAGGCTAACCACCGGGTTTTTTCACCAAGGTGAACCACGCCTACCATAACATCGCCTACCCTTTATCTGGTACTAGGCTAAGTACCGAGTTCCATTACAATGGAGGAACTACTACCCAACACTACACAACACGTAACCCCAATGGAGACCCACTCCTTATTACAACACCATCAAGGACATCAACATCCTTGGAAACAAACTATCACTATTTGTATAACGATGCACCTCATCGATTATACGACCTTGGCATCCTTCACTAATACCACTTGATTTGACTCCTGGGCATCTTTCACTAATGCCCTTGACACGAACGCTTGGCACCTTTCACTAATGCCTTCGTCTTGATTCCTTTAGCATCCTTGATGCAGGTTTTACTGACCAGGTATTAATATTTATAAAGTCTTGTTATACCTATGGTCTACCCTAATGCACTAACGGGAAGTGTACCCGGTCGTGTGTAGTGTAGTAATTGGTAAAGCCGAGGTCGTCCCAAGAGCTATGTGTGTTGGATTATTACTAAGTCTAGGTGTCACAGATTAATAATGGTTTTAATAGGGATTTAATTAATTAAACTACTAAAGCAGAATAAAGCAAATAAAAGCAAATAAAGGATAAAGGAAAATCAATAGAGGAGAGTGGTGCTAACATAGTTAATCCTCCTAGCTAGTTATGTCTACGTCTACTTACTTCCAATTACTTCAGGTGGGTTCAAAGTCGAGAGGACATCATTTGGTCAATTCGCCCTAACCTATCAGTAAAGAGGCCACCACAGGAGAAGTCTGGTGTCTCTTCATAACTCCTGTTGTTCCTGGTCCCCTAATCCAAGTCATTAAGTACCGCTACATGCTAGATTTATAATAGTGAGTGCCCGGCCGTTAGGAACTTAAACACTCACCCCCTAATTCTAAAGTTCATCCAAACGATAGGTGATCAGTTGCTCAAATCGCACAAGTAGAAAGGGTCGGCAATTGGCCTCTACCGCCATTCAAAACTACCGAACCAAGGGTGGCTACCAATAAACTATGCATCCATACACTTAGAAATAGTTGTACGGAAGTAAAGTAAACGCAAACAAAACAATTAAGGAATCATAACTAGGCCAACACCAAGAGGTGCTTAGCCGCTCATATTAATCTTGCAAACCAATTCAATATTCAAAGGTACGAAATACATGAATTGAAAGTAAAAGAAATATAAAACGCTAATGCTTATCGTAGGGGAGTGATTTCTTTTTTGGAGACAGCTTCGTATGCTCCACTAGACCTTCCTTGAGCTTTTTCCCACGTTCTCTGGTTGTTGTGTGTGGAATGGGATAATTAGAAATGTTGGAATTTGTGGGGTTTTTATAGGCCAGATCTGGTTTACGGCGTAACTAAAATAAGAGTTACGCCATAACCTTCTATTTCATCGTATTGTGCACTAGATCTGCTGGTTACGACGTAACCTAATAAGTGCTTACGCCATAGTCTTCAATAAACTTGGTTACGCCTTAGTTGATGGATTAGTTACGGCGTAAGTATCAGCGGCGTGGAACCTCATTTAACCTAGTATAGTTACGTCGTAACCTTTGGGAAGAGTTACGCCATAACCTTCTGATAAGTTGGTTTTCTGAGTCACGCAATAGTTACGGCGTAATGTGAGAGACGAGTTACGCCGTAACTTCTTCAAAATCAGCATACTAAGATAATTCTTTAGATATTTCTCCAGTTCCACGTCTCTTTAGCTCCAATGCTCGTAATTTACCTGAAAGTGGAAAACAATGGAAAACAAGCGTAAATCCATATAAATGATATATATTACAAGCATTATCGGGGGAAATTGACACTTAATTATCATGACTATTTGATGTTATCAAATATCCCTCCACTTGAACTCTACTTGCCCTCAAGTAGACCTTATTAGAAAGATTCCTAAAAAGATATCTCTCATAACCTGGAAAATATAAGTTTATAAATCCCTTATGCTAGAATAAAACAACGCCGAACACCTCACAAAAGGGGAACAAAACACTTAAATATCTCAACTATTCTAAGTGTCAATTTCGGGGTGATCACTCAATCGCACAGTCATAGCATGTATTCTATCACAAGCTTGGCGGTTACACAAATCTCTCCCACTAGAGTTAAGGGCTAAACAATTTTTGAAGGCAATATGGGTAGACACGACAAAGGTTAAGGGGTGACTCGTCATTACTAACATGTCACGGCGAAGTGGACAAAATCAATGATACATGACCAAATCCATGGCCAAGACACCAAAGATTGCTCGCTGCATCACCTAGACACGCTTCATGACTAAAGGGTAGGATAAGACATGGGATATATAAATGGTGTAAAATAAAAAACAAGCAGGTAGTCTAAATCTATAACCAAGTCATCACCACTTACCGTCCACCCAAAGTTCAAGCTTTGAAGTCAAGAAACCGGATCATGAAATATAAGGTAGATGTGTCATTAGAGGACGTCGTGATGGGCACACTACCTTTTCTCCAAGTGTTGGCATAACTACCAACTTCAATCTTCAAATGTGACCGAGGTGGCCTCCTCGATACTGAATCTAATAAGCTCATAATATAGTGCTTATAACATCGCAATTTACGATAACATATCAACTTATTTATTTATTTTTAATTTATTTTTATTTTTTTTTCAACATAACAATAATAACTAAACATAATATCCCCCCCACTTGAGATGAACAATGGGAATTCGGGGGGTATTCAATGATCTTCAGGAATGTTGTCGATGAAAGCGTGATTTTCGAACCTTTCCACTCGAACCTTGAACTTAGGCAAATGATGACTTCCCAATCACAAATAAAGACTACAGGGTAGGCTAAGGTGTATAGGTGTATCGAAACAATATATCGAGTTAACAAAATGAAAGGAATGGCTCAGATGGGTGTATCTAGGGGTATCTTGCACTAAAGGTGAGTGCAACAAAAGGGTTTCACATGGGGGTCGAGAAGTCGAGGTGACTAATCGATAGACACACAATGGTAGGCTGTTTGGGTGATAATCCTATAATATTTCCTTCTAAAACTGAAAAGTCCAAATACATCGAGCTAACTCAACATACCTTGTCTATGGTCTCGAAATGATGTAAAGGCCAAGTTCTAAAGTTTACAAACTACCGGCACACTCATAATTTGGTAGATTTGGGGTAAAATATTGGAAATGGATAAGGCTAATCTCACCATATAATATCAAGGGTTGTATGTGCTGGGCTAAGGTCTAATCTAGTTAGGTTAAGAAAAACATGTCAAAATTTTAAAAATGGCATAATTTTTCAAAATAAACTAGAAAACGAGGCAAAAATAATGTTCAAGAGATAATTCTACTCCCGTCCCCCCACTTGAATTGTACAAAGTCCCTTTTGTACTAAGCATTAAATAAAGGTGAAGAGAAAAGTAGAATTAGAGCGAGAACTTCCCTGAAATTTGCTCCATAAAGAAAGAAGGCCCACGAAAAAGAGACTTGCCTTCGTATAAGCATCATGAACAAATTTCGATCTCTGAAATCACACTTCCGACAAGCATAATTCTAAAAAGAAAAAAAATGAAAGAAAAATGAAAAACAAACCTAACTCACTTTTGTAGGAATCACGGTTGCATTTAGCGTATGCAACAAGCCTTTTAAACCACTTGGTGGCCCAAGTGGACGAGTGAAGTCTCGTGAGGGTTTACAGGGAACACACCCACAAAGTTCATTTAAAATACTAATACAAGGTTATTGTGTTTTAAAATGAAAGAATTAAAGCAGACGAAGGTTACGTCATAACTCTTCTGAGGGAGTTACGCAGTAACTGGCAAAACCTGACATAAGCTGCAAAGCGAGTGGTTACGGCGTAACCACATAGATGGTATTACACCGTAATTGTTAATGCGTCAAGAATTCTGCTGCTAAAAGGTTGGTTACGGCGTAATCACATAGATTAGTTACGCTGTAACTCTTGTCAGATCAGCAAACTGCTGCAGCAATTACTTCCTTGTTTCCTGCAAAAATGGTTAGAAAACACAAAACCCTACAGAAATGGAAATAAAACAAAAGAAAGGGATAATTTGAGTTATATCCTGAAAGAGCACTTTTATTTATTTACGAGTCTTTAAGTTAGACTCAGAGCCGCGGGGCTACCAGTGCTGGTTGGTCATTTCGTGGATATGGCAATCTCCACGTTGGATCCAACTTACCAAATTTTCATCCCATTTGTAGTCGTCCCCCAATTCTAAACAGCCCGACTAGAAACTCTTGATTTTCTGGTAAGGGTGTTCAATGCCTTTTTCTTTGTCTTCCTCACTGATATCGAGCAGTGGTTGGGCTTGGGTCAACTGCCTCTTGGTCCAATTTTTAAAGTTCTTGATCGTTCTCGGCATTTTGAAGATAGTCTTATCATCGTTAATCTTCAACCATACTAACGCTTCTTTTTCATTTTTATCTAAACCCGACATTTCCTGAAAAGGATTTCCTAAAATTACTCCCGTAAGTCCATCTTCCACAAATTCACTTACGTCGTCTAAAACCATAAAGTCCACCAAAAATGAATGAGTTCCAATGAAGACATGAATGTTACTTGCAAACCCAAGAAAGTTATTCCTCTTATATTCTAACTCTTTCTTCATAACTCGGTTGTAGCATTCTTTTGACATGATATTGACTGGGGAAGTAGTGTCAATAAATGGGTGGAAGTCCATGAACTCGATTTTGCATGAGATCTTGAGATAATAGGGGTTTCTATGATGTATGCGGGTTCCTACCTCATGAAATCTAGGTTGATTGGATGGCGAAAAAGCCTTAACAGAGTTATCTTGCCAATGGGCCATCTCGACGTCACTTGAGAGGTCTTCAACACTTAATCCTAAGTTATCCTCTTCCTCAAAGTTGATGAAAACATCAAAATCTCTCCCCGAATCAACCTCGCCAGGATCCGGGGGGTCGCTAAGAAATTCTTCTAAAGCTTCACCAAAACTGCCTACAGGGTCAATTGCACATAACTTTTCCGGGGTAGACAAATGTTCATTAGGTCTGAAAGTAGCAATTTCTTCATTAGCTTCCAGAGTTAACTTTCCGGCAAAGACATCCACCTTAGTATGGCCAGTGGCAAGTATAGGCCTACCTAAAATGACTGGTATTCTTTTGTCTTCCGGAATGTCAAGAATCACAAAATCTACTGGGAAAAGGAATTTCTTAATCTTCACCAACACATTTTCAACGATGCCCAACGGAGATTGCATAGATCGATCTGCCATTTCAATTTTCACCTTGGCCGGCTTTAAGTTACCAATCCCCATACGCAAAAACATCAAACGAGGCATTATGCTAATACTTGCTCCAAGATCAGCCAGGGCATTACACATGTTTAGACTCCTGATCAAGCAAGGGAGGGTGAAACATCCTGGATCTTTTTCCTTTTGTGGTAGCTCGTTCCTCAAAACCGCTGAACATCTTTCGTTGAGGTGAATTGTCTCATGAATGCTTAATTCCTGCGCAATATCATCATGATTAGTATTAATAGAATTATTGATAGGTAAGTTTACCGGTAAAGTTTGGTCCATAAGTGACTGTCTTTCCATGCTGATTTGTTGCTTAACTTTTTTCGAAAAGGTCATAGGTTCTTCAAGGATAGTTTCTACAGTGTGGACAACTTCCTCCTCCCGAGCTGCTAGATAATCAGAGATGGCTTCTGAACATGAGCTAACACTCTTCTCCAATCTCTTAATCCTATCATCGTGAATTTTGAGAGAAAAGACTGTATTATCCACGAATGTTCTCATCAATTTTTTAATCTTATCATCTCGTTCTCTTGATTCCCTGATGTGGTCAAGAATTTTTTTCTCAAGATAGCTCTCGGTTTTGGTCCCCAAACACGCTCTTAACCCTCTCGACCCTGCATGCTTCAGCTTCTCTTCCTAACCTTCGTTTTTCAAAAATTTCCCCATAATTGTATTATTGCTTTGTTATCGTCTTCATTACCTTATGATCGAAATTATCTCTCAGTCCGTACCTTGTATCCATATGCCACATGTAGCAATGTTCAGAAATCCGCTGAATAAATTCCAGGGCTTGGTCAGGAGTCATGCTAGGAGTAGGTCTCGGTGAATCGAGAAGTTCTCGTCTTAGCGCATTAATCCAACGATAGAAGACGTAGACGATCTGATGTTTGTTTAAATCATGGGTAGGGCATCAATAGAGTAGCTCATTAAATCTTTCCCACGCTTCGTAAAGCGTTTCTTCTCCAACCTGAACGAATTGATAGATTTTCCCAAGAAGCTTGGCCATTTTTGAAGGAGGGCAAAAATTGCAGGACGAATTCTTTTCTTAGTTTATCCCATGCTCCTTTACAATCGTTAGGGAGTTTGTTATACCATCTTTTTGCTGTCCCAGTAAGAGTTATAGGAAAAATCCTTGCAGTGACCGAATAGCTCGGAGTACCTCTGACGTTGAAAAGAGAGGATAAGTGGAGAACTTCTTCTACGTGATTCTGAACGTCCTCATATTCATCTCCAAAAAACTTAAGTTCGTGTAACTCTCGAATAATATGATCTGGAATAGAGTATTTTTCAGTATGAGAATCCTGTGTGAAGCTTCCTTGGCAGTTCTCATTTGGTCGCTCCAAATACTGCTCCATAGTTAGGTCATCAATATTATTTTCATTGATGACCTCCGGTTCTGCGTCAGACTGGTCTGATTCGTAAAATGAGAAGATGTTGTGAATAGGAACCGGAGAGTAAACTTTCCTTCTCCGAAATTGCTTCTCCGGGGCGTCGAAAGGGGTGGCTAGAAAAGGCCTCGAGCTGCGAGTCTTTTATCCTAAAATTTTAAGAAAGGAAATTAAAAACAGACTTAATATGAAATCCTAAAATAGCTCCTCGGCAGCGGCGCCAAAAACTTGATGCAGGTTTTACTGACCAGGTTTTAATATTTATAAAGTCTCGTTATACCTATGGTCTACCCTAATGCACTAACGGGAAGTGTACCCAGTCGTGTGTAGTGTAGTAATTGGTAAAGCCTAGGTCGTCCTAAGAGCTATGTGTGTTGGATTATTACTAAGTCTAGGTGTCACAGATTAATAATGGTTTCAATAGGGATTTAATTAATTAAACTACTAAAGCAGAATAAAGCAAATAAAGGATAAAGGGAAATGAATAGAGGAGAGTGGTGTTAACCTAGTTAATCCTCCTAGCTAGTTATGTCTATGTCTACTTACTTCCAATTACTTCAGGTGGGGTCAAAGTCGAGAGGACAGCATTTGGTCAATTCACCCTAACCTATCAGCAAAGATGCCACCACAGGAGAAGTCAGGTGTCCCTTCATAAGTCCTGTTGTTCCTGGTCCCCTAAGCCAAGTCATTAAGTACCGCTACATGCTAGATTCATAATAGTGAGTGCCCGGCCGTTAGGAACTTAGACACTCACCCCCTAATTCTTAAGTTTATCCAAACGATAGGTGATCACTTGGTCAAATTGCACAAGTAGAAAGGGTCGTCAGTTGGTCATATCTTACCCTTCACGTCTCAGTCCGCTCACCTACGGTCAGTTGGTCATATCTCCTAGGCAATTGGCCTCTACCGCCATTAAAAACTACCGAACCAAGGGTGGCTACCAATAAACTATGCATGCATACACTTAGAAATAATTGTACGGAAGTAAAGTAAATGCAAACAAAACAATTAAGGAATCATAACTAGGCTAGCACCAGGAGGTGCTTAGCCGCTCATATTAATCATGCAAACCAATTCAATATTCAAGGATACGAAATACATGAATTGAAAGTAAAAGAAATATAAAACGCTAATGCTTATCGTAGGGGAGTGATTTCTCCCTTGGAGACAGCTCCGTATGCTCCTCTAGACCTGCCTTGAGCTTTTTCCCACATTCTCTGGTTGTTTTGTGTGGAATGGAATGATTAGAAATGTTGGAATTCATGGGGTATTTATAGGCCAGATCTGGGTTACGGCGTAACTAAAATAAGAGTTACGCCGTAACCTTCTATTTCATCGTATTTTGCACTAGATCTGCTGGTTATGGCGTAACCTAATAAGTAGTTACGCCGTAGTCTTCAATAAACTTGGTTACGCCGTAGTTGATGGAGTAGTTACGGCGTAAGTATCAGCGGTGTGGAACCTCATTTGACCTAATATAGTTACGTCGTAACGTTTGGGAAGAGTTACGCCGTAACCTTCTGATAAGTTAGTTTTCTGAGTCACGCAATAGTTACGGCGTAATGTGAGAGACGAGTTACGCCGTAACTTCTTCAAAATCAGCATACTAAGATAATTCTTTAGATATTTCTCCAATTCCGCGTCTCTTTAGCTCCAATGCTCGTAATTTACCTGAAAGTGGAAAACAATGGAAAACAAGCGTAAATCCATATAAATGATATAAATTACAAGCATTATCGGGGAAATTGTAACTTAATATTCATGACTATTTGATGTTATCAACCCTTCACTAATGCTTTTGACACGGACGTTAAGCACCTTTCACTAATGCTTTCGTCTTGACTCTTTTGGCATCCTTCACTAATGCCTTCGACACAACACTTCGATGGAGGAAGAAAGAAGTATCAAAAAGAGAACCTCATTAGTCTCGATGATTACGAAGCATGGCAACTCATTGACTTGAGCTTGCTCGAATTCAAGAAGTTGTGATCTCGCCTTTAAGAGGAACCTAGAGAATCACACAAAAAACAAAAGACAAACTACATGAAAGATCCATAGGATATGTGGTTAGGAGAGTTGAAATACTTGGGGAAAGTATGTGTGGAGGAACTGGTAACCCAAGGAAGAAAGAAATGGGCTCACTATTATAGAGGAAAAAACATGAAGTTCCACGGATTCATAACTTAAGGGATCCATTAGAGTGTATCCTGACAGGACCGGGGACGAGCTCTTTGAACATGGGGTTTTTGGTTATGGGTCAGGGTCTGGGTTATAGGTTGGTCCATGGTGTATTTCCTTTAGATACAATGTATTAATAGATGCAATGTATCTAGTCAAATGGATAGGGTTAATACCATGGGTTAGGATATGCTCAGGGTATGTTTTTACAAAATTATAATACATCTAGTTATGTATATATGTAACTTATAGGAGTTT
>OU343224.1:69240753-69342767 GCA_910596185.1 Chrysanthemum makinoi | reverse complement strand
AAGAAATGTTCATTGGTCCATAAGTGATCAGCCTTTCCATGCCGCATTTGTTGCTTAACTTTTTTCAAAAGGTCATAGGTTCTTCAAGGATAGTTTTACATAGTAGGACAACTTCCTCCTCCCGAAATGCTAGATAATCGTGAGATGGCTTCCTAACATGAGCTAACACTCTTTCCTCCAATCTCTACCCTATCATCGTGAATTTTGAGAGAAAAGACTGATTATCCTACCTAATGCTCTCATCAATTTTTAATCTTATCATCTCGCTCTTCTTGATTCCCGATGTAGGTCAAGAATTTTTTCTCAAGATAGCTCTCGGTGGTCCCCAAACACGCTACTTAACCCTCTCGACCCTCGCGACATGCTTCAAATGCCTTCTTCCTAACCTTCGCTTTTTCAAAAATTCCCCATAATTGTATATTGTTATTGCTTTGTTATCGCTTTCATTACCTTAATGATCGTAAATTATTCTCACCCGCACCTTGTATCCATATGCCACATGTAGCAATGTTCGTGAATCTGTAATAAATTCCGTGGCTTGGTCAGAGTCATGCTAGAGTAGGTCTCGTGAATCGAGAAGTTCTCGTTTTAGCATTAATCCCACGCATGAAGACGACGATCCAGGTTTGTTGTTTAAATCATGGGTAGGGCATCAATAGAGTAGCTCATTAAATCTTTCCCACGCCAGAAAAGCGTTTCTCCAACCTCGAACGTAATTGATAGATTTTCCCAAGAAGCTTGGCCATTTTTGAAGGAGGGCAAAAATTGCGGATCAATTCTTTTCTTAGTTTATCCCATGCTCCTTTACAATCGTTAGGGAGTTTGTTATACCATCTTTTTTTGTCGAGAAGAGTTATAGGAAAATCCTTGCAAATGACCGAATAGCTTGAGTACCTCGACGCTGGAAGAGAGGATAAAGGAGAACTTCTTCTACGTGATCTTGAACGCCCTCATCTTCATCTCCAGAAAACTTAAGTTCGTGTATCTCTCGAATAATATGATCTCGAATCGAGTACTTTTCAGTATGAGAATCCTGTGTGAAGCTTCCTTGGCAGCCTTATTAGTGCTCCAAATATTTCCATAGTTAGGTCATCAATATTATTTTCATTGATGACCTCCTTCTCGCTGGGCCGACCGGTGCGACTGTAAAATGAGAAGATGTTTGTGAATAGGAACCTGAGAGTAAACTTTCCTTCTCCGAAATTGCTTCTCCGGGCGTCGAAGGGGTGGCTAAAAGGCCTCGAAGCTGCGAGTCTTTTATCCTAAAATTTTAAGAAAGGAAATTAAAAACAGACTTAATATGAAATCCTAAAATAGCTCTCGGCTGGCCGCCAAAACTTGATGCAGTGTTTTATGACGTGGTTTTAATATTTATAAAGTCTCGTTATACCTATGGTCTACCCTAATGCACTAACGGAAGTGTACCGAGTCATGTGTAGTGTAGTAATTGGTAAAAGCCTAGGTCGCCCTAAGAGCTATGTGTGTTGGATTATTACTAAGTCTAGGTGTCACAGATTAATAATGGTTTCAATAGGGATTTAATTAATTAAACTACTAAAGCAGAATAAAGCAAATAAAGGATAAAGGGAAATGAATAGAGGAGAGTGGTGTTAACCTAGTTAATCCTCCTAGCTAGTTATGTCTATGTCTACTTACTTCCAATTACTTCAGGTGAGGTCAAAGTCGAGAGACAAGATTTGGTCAATTCACCCTAACCTATCAAAAGATGCCACCACAGGAGAAGTCGTGTGTCCTTCATAAGTCTGTTGTTCCGGTCCCCTAAGCCAAGTCATTAAGTACCGCTACATGCTAGAATCATAATAGTGAGTGCCCTACCGTTAGGAACTTAGACACTCACCCCCTAATTCTTAAGTTTATCCAAACGATAGGTGATCACTTGGTCAAATTGCACAAGTAGAAAGGGTCGTCAGTTGGTCATATCTTACCCTTCACGTCTCAGTCCGCTCACCTACGGTCAGTTGGTCATATCTCCTAGGCAATTGGCCTCTCACCGCCATTAAAACTACCAACCAAGGGTGGCTACCAATAAACTATGCATGCATACTCTTAGAAATAATTGTACGGAAGTAAAGTAAATGCAAACAAAACAATTAAAGAATCATAACTAGGCCAGCACCAGAGGTGCTTAGCCATATTAACTATGCAAAACCAATTCAATATTCAAGGATACAAATACATGAATTGAAAGTAAAAGAAATATAAAACGCTAATGCTTATCGTATTGGAGTGATTTCTCCCTTGAGACAACTTGTATGCTCCTCTAGACTCGCCTTTTGGCTTTTTCCCACATCTCTGGTTGTTTTGTGTGGAATGGAATGATTAGAAATGTTGGAATTCATGGGGTATTTATAGGTCGATCCGGTTACGTGTAACTAAAATAAGAGTTACGCCATAACCTTCTATTTCATCGTATTTTGCACTAGATCTGCTGGTTATGGCGTAACCTAATAAGTAGTTACGCCGTAGTCTTCAATAAATTCTGTTACGCCGTAGTTGATGGAGAAGTTACAAGTATCGTATGGAACCTCATTTGACCTAATATAGTTACGCCGTAACGTTTGGGAAGAGTTACGCCAGAACCTTCGATAAGTTAGTTTTTCTCGAGTCACGCAATAGTTACTGCCAGAATGAGAGACGAGTTACGCCGAACTTCTTCAAATCGATACTAAGATAATTCTTTAGATATTTCTCCAATTCCGCCTCTACCCAATGCTCGTAATTTACTCAGTGGAAAACAATGGAAAACAAGCGTAAATCCATATAAATGATATAAATTACAAGCATTATCGGGGAAATTGTAACTTAATATTCATGACTATTTGATGTTATCAACCCTTCACTAATGCTTTGACACAACGAAGCACCTTTCACTAATGCTTTCGTCTTGACTCTTTTGGCATCCTTCACTAATGCCTTCGACACAACACTTCGATGGAGGAAGAAAGAAGTATCAAAAAGAGAACCTCATTAGTCTCATGATTACTTAAGCATGGCAACTCATTGACTTGAGCTTGCTCATTCAAGTTGTGATCTCGCCTTTAAGAGGAACCTAGAGAATCACACAAAAAACAATAGACAAACTACATTGAAAGATCCCTTAGGATCTGTGGTTAGAGAGTTACAATACTTGGGGAAAGTATGTGTGGAAGTGGTAACCCAAAAGGAAGAAATGGCTCACTATTTATAGAGGAAAAACATCTACTGTTCCACGGATCCCTCCCTTAAGGGATCCATCTAGTGTATCCTCAGGGATCCATGGGACGCTCCTCTTTGCCCATGGGTTTTTTGGTTATGGGTCATGGGTCATGGGTTATAGGTTGGTCCATGGGTATTTCCTTTAGATACAATGTATCTAATAGATGCAATGTATCTAGTCAAATGGATATGGGTTAATACCATGGGTTATGGATATGCTCCATGGGTTATAGTTTTTACCCATTATAATACATACTAGTTATGTATATATGTAACTTATAGGATTTCACAAACACATCAAACCACAATCATATGGGGCGTATACTAAGTTTAGAGAGAGAGAAAGGGAAGAGAGTTGGGAACTATGTGAAACAAAAGAAAAATGGTATTGAAGCTCCAACCCTTTACCTTGGGAGGTAGAGGGTATTTATAGTGTCACAAGACACGCCACCTACGGGCTGTGGATCAGGCATACAAGGGTAAAGACCTCGTCCTCCACGGTGTTACTTAACTAAATACTAACTAACATAAAATAACTACGATTACGAGGTTTCTAAAGATTACATATACTTGAGGTGACCGATGCTTTAACGACTGGATTTTCTAAATCATAACAATCTCCCCCTAAGGGAGGTCACCTCATATTACATAGAATACAAACAGATATTACATTAAGATTGTTCTTGGATTCTTGTATAAGGTCTTTTGCTCAGAGTCTGTAGTCTTTGATTCTTCATGTTTTGCATGTTTGGTTAATCCAAGTGGAGGTCTTTAATCATCCATGATAATGAGTTTTGAGCCGCCTTTGAGATCATCCACCGTAAATCTCTAACTTTTCCTTTGTAGTGTTGAAAATATGTGAAGTTGTGACATTGGACCGACATGCTCACATTCTCGGATCATGATTTCTCATCGAGTAGCGGAAGCTTTAGTTGATTCATGATATGTTAATGTGGCAGAAGCATAGAGTGTAAATATCAGAGTTGTTGATGCACTCATCACGATTTTGAAGTGAATATGTTGTGTGAGAATGCGGCAATGGATTGACCTCTCAATTCGGACAAATGAAATGTCCGTACCCATACAACAAGTTAGCAATAAAGCGCCACGAAAGTGTCTTGATCACTTTCGTTGAATTGAGGTACACGACCCACGGTTCTCGTTGATCAAGACAAGTACCGCCTGCGGATCGTGTATAATTCAAGAATCTCCTGACAGGGTTTCGCAATGCTCTAGCCGTTCTCAAACCGAAGCCTCAAAGAAGACAACACGAAGTGAGTGAACCAAATAATTGAGATTCACTCGATTGATGAAAAGTGATTTGAAAACAATCGCGGTATTGCGGAATATAAAGTGTTTTGCAATACAACGAAGGTTTTAAGGAAAATCAGTTATCAATCATAAACACCTTTTAATTTTTGAAATATTATACACGTCGATGTGCTAGAGAAAAGAACTTTTAAGCACAACGATCGTTTTTCAAAGGTATCCGCAATCCATAACCCGAACTAGGATTGATTCATAATTTTGAATCGCCCATTGTTTTGTTCGGTTCACATGGTTGATATATTGGATAGATCTCACATGCCACCTACCAAGAGCTTGTTTGATGTTGGCTCTAGAGGGCTTTCCATCTTCATTGTGAATATATTAGCATATCACTCAGATGTTCTGGCAATACCACAAGGATAATGCGTAGGACTCTTAACATATATTCTCTCTTTCCACATAGTGTGAAACAAAGAGTCTTCATTGGTTGTGTCCTTAATGAGATTTATCGATGATCTCTAGACTCAACCATCTCTAAGAGAAAGTCGATAAATAATATAGGTTCCCCGTGAGAATGAAACAAGTCCTTTTAAGAGGAACTTGAGTAGCTTGGGAAGATGTAGTGCAGTGCGCCACTGGGTCCATGACGTCTTGTCTTCAATACCGGTGTTACCTAGGTAAGACTAGTAGCATATGATTGAACCCGGCTTCCTAAGGTTGAAATAATGGAGGACTATTTATTTTCACCCTTTTCAAATTTTATTAATTTTTCATTCTTCAACCCCTTCAGTTAACTTTCGAGACTTCATTACTAGAACCTTGTTGGGTTTATTTCAGTTCTAGCTCTATCTCAGTCCGCACTCTTCCCATTTCTCACTTTTCTCCTTTTTTTCATCACACCTAAGGACTCTACACTATCTAGTGGATTGTCCCCGGTAGATCCCTCCGGCTCGGCGGATCGTGGGGAACGATACCTAACCTAACAATCCTTAAATCACCATACATAAAGTAAATTTGGTCGGTCTTTTTGGTATTGTTCATCTACCATTGGAACCAATTGAAAACCATTTGAAAATCAATCCAGGTACTTGTGATATATTATCAAAGCATTTTGTACCTGAATTATTTTTGATATTTTAGAAAAAGGCTCCCCCTCAACATGTGCATCGTATGTTTGAAATTAGTTTGACACATGGAGGCAAGAGAAAGAATTCACTTCTTTGATCAATTTTTTCTAAAAATATCGACATCACCTTCCAGATCAAAATTAGTGTTTCAAATACAGTTAAAGATATTTTTGGGAAAGGATGTGGTTTTCAAAAATTTGCTCCCCCTCAATATGTGCATCGAGATTCGAAAGTGTTTTGCACATATTAGGAAAAACCTGCACTTAGAGACAACTCAATCACGATTCAATCCTTATTGGTTTGATGTACATGCTCCTCCTTAACATGTGCATGGAAAATTTGAAATCGTTTGGCATATGTAGGGAGGAGAGCTTGTTAATTACTTGTAAAACCATTTATCGAATTATCAGTTTAAATCCAATTTAAATCACAAATTCTCCCCCAATCACAATTTTCAAATCCTTTGAGATTTGTGATCTCTATTGATTTAAATTAAATTTTGAAAACTTTTGAGGTGAATAGTGACTTGCTTGAAAACAAATTTTAACTGTAAGGATCATTTTAGACTTTAAACTCCATTGTTCAAACATGCATAAATATCTTTGAAAACATAACATCAAGGTCTTGAATCATTGTATAAAACATTGTTCTTTTGATTGTCCAAAAGTAGACCTTGCTTTTTACGTACAATTGTTTGAAAAATAGCCTTTTTGATGATTGAAATCATTCTCCCTCAAGCAATGATATGAGTTGTTGATTGAGTGTTAGGATTTTGTCAAATAATAAGTCCGATGATTTTCTAAAATGGTCCAAGTTATTTTCAAAATAATATGTTTTCATTAGATGATAAATATTTTTTAGAAGAATATTTAGAAGGAAAAATATTTGTGAAACATTTGTCTTTTGGCCGATAAATATTTGGTTTTTAGAATCAGAGCATTAAATTTTAAACCGGATAAAAGGCTACGTTTTCCTTTAAACAATGTGTTACCGCCTGAAATTACAAGAAGCCACCATTTTTCTCCTCGCTCAAATATATATATATATATATATATATATATATATATATTTAAAAAAACTTATGTATTCAAGAACATCTAAAGACCGTGACACTCTTTTGAATGACAAACACAAAGTCCTAGATGTTATCAATTAAGAAAAACATGACAAAATGACAATATTTTTGAATTTTTCGAAAGTGTTTTTAAATTTTTATGGATTTTTGAAAGTTTTATAATTTTCGAAAAAATATGTACACAGGATAGATGAAGAGATGCCTTTACTCCTCTTCTTCCTCTTGAAGACGTTTGAGTGTCTCAGGGTGAAGACTCTTGAGTCCAAGACGAGGAAGAATAAACTCAAACGTTCTCGTGGGAGTGCCTTAGTGAAGATGTCTCGCTAGCTGATATTCAGCCTCACAAAGTAAAGTTCTACCACACCTTTTTCCACTTGTTCCCTTATGAAATGATGTCGAATGTTGATGTGCTTTGCTCTTGAATGTTGAACATTGTTGTAGGAGAGAGCAATGGCAGTTTTATCACAATACGAGGAATTTTGTTGAAGTTGCCATAGTCGAGAAGTTGGGATCTCATCCAGGATTTGAGCACAACATGATGACATGGCGATGTATTCAAATTGTAGAGGATATCGACGTACACATTTGTTTCTCTTAGAGCTACAAGCTTTTCTCCCCATAATTGAGGACAACCTTATGTGCTTCGACGTGTATCTTGACACCTTCATGGTCTCAGACTGCATATGCTGTTAGTGACATGTTGGTTCTGATACCAAAGTCCCATGTTAATGGTACCTTGAGATACCAAAGACCCGTTTAACCGCTTCAAGGTGCTTTTTAGTAGGCTTAGCCTGGTATCTAGCACACATGCATAAACGAAAAAATGTCGTCTATTGCTGTGAGGTACATCAGGGATCCAATCATACTACGATATTTTGTTTGATCAACCATGATCCCAGAGTGGTCCTCATCCGTTTTGGTACGCTCCACCATGGGAGTGTCAACGGGTCACAAGTGTCAAATCCAAATTTCTTTAAAATTTCATTAGCATATTTAGATTGAGTGATAAAAATGCCTCTGTGAAATTTGTAATCCCAAGAAAAATGACATTTGTCCCATCATAGACATTTGAAATTTGGATCCCATTTCATTTGAAAAACGGTCACATTCAGAGGGGTCGGTCGGAAAATAATATCATCTACATAGATTTGAACATGGATTAAATGTTTTCCGACTTTCGTGAATAGTGGGATCCATCTGCTCCTTTTGTGAATCCAGAGATAGAGGATCTTTGACGAGTATCATACCACACCCTTGGAACTTGTTTCAGACCTTAGAGAGCCTTCTTTAAGCGATAGACGCGGAGTAGGACGCTTAGGATCCATAAAACCTTCTCGTTGATTGACGCATACCATTTCTTTCTTCGGATCTCCATTTAGAAAGGCAGTTTTACATCCATTTGATAAACCACCATGTTCTTACTAGCAGCATTAGCTAAGAAGATTCTAATTGCCTTCAACACGTAACCGAGCAAATGATTCTCAAAGTCAATACCCTCCTCTTGACGATATCCTTTTGCAACGAGTCTTGACTTGTTCTTTAATACATCCCCATGCTCATCAAGTTTCACTTTGAAGATCCATTTGAGAGAAATGATCATAGCACACCAGAGCTGGTACTAATTCCCAAACATCAAGTCGGTCAAACTCATGAATTTCTTCCTGCGTTGCATTGAACCAACTGCCCTCCTCGACATTGCGGTTTTGACATCTTTGGTTCGACTTTGACAAGAGATGGAATTGAAGAAGCACCATAAGGCATCTATTGCAAGTTGTTTACGGTGGATATGGACGAGAGGGATTCCCTATGATATTATCCAATGGATGATTGTGTGTCCATTTTCTGAAATGCTCGTGTGGTTGTGGTTGAGAACCGAGGTAGCGAGTTGTTTTCCCCCGATGAAGATGGTTCGATGATGGATCGGGGGCAAAAATATTTTCAAAAGGTGCATCGGAGTGGCAAAGGGTTTACTTTATCTCGTGACTACGCACAACGTTTCCAGTATGTACGCTTGTAGATTGAAGAGTTGATGATGATGAAGAATGATCTGCATAGCTTCATGAGATACCGACATAGAAATGGATGGATTGACATGTTGGATGGATTAGAGAAGCCTCTTTGAAGTAGTAGAGTGGATGTTGTCCTGAGATTCAAAGTATTCATCAAACATTGTATTAAACAATTTCTTCACATCTTCTTCCGAGGGTGGTACATACGGTATCGCTGCATGATGAGGGATTCTGTACAAGAGAGGAACTAATGGGACTACTTGATGAAAGTTGTGGAGGCGGTCCGAACTTGATTTTCCCTGGAGCCATTTGACCGGTCAGCTCATCGAACGTAACGTGAATTGTTTCCATGATATTTCAGGTTCTTTTGTTGTAGATTTGGTATCCTTTTCTGTTTGGTGCATATCCTACAAACACTACAATGTCCGCTTTAGCTTTCATAAAACTCACTAAGTTCTTTATTAACAAACTCAGTTCCATTGTCAGTTCGGATGATTCTAACGGTCTTGTTAAGTCGAACCTGCAGCTGTTTGATAAGTTTAATGATGACATCTGGAGTTTCATCCTTTGTCCTTAAGAACTTAACCCAAGTGAATCTAGAGTAGTCATCAACCACGAATAACACATATTTCTTTCCATTAATTGTTTGCACTCTCATAGGTCCGCACAAATCCATATGAATAGTGTGAAGAAATTCCATAACTGAGTTTGTGGGTTTGGGTTTGTGGGCATATTTCCTGCTTTTTCCCAATTGGCATGCTGAACAAAGATGATCCTTTTCATACTTTAATCTAGGTAAGCCTCTTACTAGGTCCTTTCTGGAAAGATCATTAATGGTGGCTAAGTTCAAGTGATTGAGACGACGATGCCATAACCATGACTTTTTTTTCGAAGCCTTTGACAACAAGCAGATATGAGAAGACTTCATCATATCTTCGATAGAGATGGTGTACAGGTTTGTGCCACGTGTTCCTCTTAAGAGTTCCACACCATCAAGTTCTCTAACGAAGCAAGTATGTTTTCTAAAAGCTACCTCCAGATCAGAATCACAGAATTGACCAACAGAGAACCAATTATGACCAATACCTTCAACATAGTATACCCTGGAGATAACACTACTTCCAACAACGTAATCTCCATAACCCAAAATAGCTCTAAAATGATCATTTCCGAATCTAACAGTCCCGATGAATTTACTCACGAAGTTCACGAGCCATGACCGGTCTCCAGCCATATGCTTGGAACAACCTCGAGTCAAGTACCACAGTAACGATTTGAACGACCTGCAGTTGAACACAGACAAAATGGATAATGGTTAATTGGGATCCCCATGCAAGAATGGGTTCCATTTGGTTAGTAACAGTATTGGGAACACCCACATCAAGTAAAACACGTTAATGGAATCATTAGGGATTGATGCAGTGCTAGGTAATGCATTAGACCTATTCAAAGTATGTTCATTTCTTAAAGGAATAGTTCTACCGGTAGGGATCCATTTCCTAATGAGCATTGACTTAGATAATTTAGGGCAAAACTCATTAAGATTTAGTTTGCAGCCAGTAGGTTTCCAATGATAACCTACATTACTAAATTTTCTTCCTGTGGGTTTCCAATGTTTTCTAACCTTCTTCCGCCTTTGCTCTCTAGCCTTCTTAGCTTGATTTTTGGCATTACCAATTTTAATAGGGTATTTAACAGCATTAATCAAATCATTCACACCACATACATGATTAGTAACAGAAACCAAGCAATCATCATTACATGTTTTGCCAAAAGTAGCAGAATTCGCATTAATTACAGCATGCTTAGAGCTAACACTAGAATGAACACGATTCGTTTTATTCAACATAGGTTCATTCTTCCTAAGGTGATCTTCTACACTCTTCCACTGAACATTCCTAGCTTGCAAGGTCCTATCATTCTTTGTATTCCCTTGAGGCTTTGACCGACGCTTTGGTGTCACTTTTACTCCATAGAGGGAATGGGAACATTAGTTGGTTTTGCTACTTTTTGCATTTCAGGATTAGAAGTGCTGGGATCTGAACTACTTGAAGGCACATTAAAGTTCACTTTCTTAACACTGGGCATAGAGCAAGGCATCACAACTTTATCTTTCTCACATAAGGATTTAGGACATGTTGCTCTTAAACATTATAACAGCTCCTGAGATCCTTTGGCCTGAATGCACGCAAACCTAATTTTCACTATCAAGTGGCTTATTTATGTGATCCTCTTCTACAATCTCACGGAGACATTCTAGACTATCCTTAAGGTGAAGAAAATAGTTATGAAATACAAGTTCGTTATTTCTAAGATGAGGAGGAATGTGTTTAACAGTCACAGTATATTTAGAGTCTGCAGATGACTTTGATGCAACATTCTCATTAAAGACAAGTGGCATTATCAATTTCCTTTTGTAACGAAGTTATTTTTTCATTGTTTTTGTCACGAGTGACTTTCATTGAATCGTATAACTCTTTGAAGTGTCGTTTGACCTTTTCATTTTCTTCTAGAAAACTCTCATTTTCTTGTTGTAATACGTTAATGATGTTTTGGAGTTGAAAGTTTTGAGAAAACTGAGAATCTAAAGGAGGAGGCATTTGGGAGCCAGTCACATTGTTCTTTTCACCCTTTAATTGTGAAATATAGGCTTTCAACTTTCTCGATCGTTACAAGTGAGCTTGAATCTGTTCGTCACGTTTGTTTATTTCAAAAACTGCATCAAACTATAGAACATTTGAGGATGTCATGATGTTTGAGGTTTTGACATTTTCTTTGAGATGTTGATATTTTAGTTGCAAATCAAAATGTTCAACTTCTAGCTTAGAATAATGTTTTACCAAATTATCGTGATCATCCTGGTCAATTTTCTCATTTAGTTTTGAGTTTTTGTTTTCAAGCTCAATAACACGATCATGGGAAACTTTCAAAGCAACAGATAATTCACAAAATTGAGAAGCAGTAATAGAATGCTTAGTAACAGTATAAAACACATCTTGAGCCACACAACTCAATACTAAGTTCTCATTTAAGATATGCAGATTCTTCCTTTCAATTTCATTATATTTGAGTTCCCGTTCATAATCATTGACCTCAACTATCATTGCATCAAATTCCTTTTCCATTTCTTTAATATCTGAGTCTATCCCTTTTTGAAGACTCTTAAATTGACCTTTTAATTGTCTAAAGAAAGGTATGACCTTAGTTAAATAGCATTCTTTAGTTTGCTCAAAACCCATCTCCCATTCAGTTATCCCGGTAGGTGTGATTCTTTTCTTACATGTCTTCTCAAAATCAACGAATAGTTGATAAACAACATACAGGCTGATTAAGGTCTTGCTCTTAGTGGGAATAGATCTAGGAACTAAATACATTGGTGTATTCAGAGGATACACAGTCGCTGGAGGCATCTTCCTAAAGGGACTGTTTGTTTTAACAAATGCATTAGCTTTTTGCATATCTATGTCCTTTTTCCAAAAAACTTGTTCTGGGGTTAATAGAGTTTGAGGCTTAAACATGTTCAGGGAATTCCAATTTTCTTTAGTGTAATCATGGGGTTTGAATGTTATGTTTTGCTTTTTACACTCAGGGTCTTTTAGCTTCTTATCCATTTTCTCCCTAGAGGCATCTTCAAATTTTCTATCCTCTTCCGTGCTTCCAATACATGATGGTGTTTGCCTAGGTTTGAGGATCTCATTACCATCATATACAATCGTATGGAAAGCTTTAGCCTTTTTACAATACTCGGGATTTGGTTCCTCTACTATGGGAATACTATGCTTATCGCTTAAGACTTCGTGCTTAGTGATCATGTGAGCACCTGAATGGTATTCCCTTTGACGCACAACTTGTTTTCAAGCTTGTTTTTCAAAGTTTTTAGGTTGGAAAAATCAGTTAAAAGTTTAGATTCCTTAGCATTATATTCTGTTAAGCACTTTAACATTTTCTTGAAGTTCTTGCTTTTGCTTAACAGTTTTGTTTAGTTTTTCTCTTAAGGAATATAGCTCTTGTTTTAATATTTCTTCCCTAAAATTACTTTTTCTAATAATTGTATGCATTTGGTCATCCATTTCCTGCTCACGGGTAGTTAACTCAAACTTAGCACGTTTTTCATAAATGGCAACTTGTTCTTTATAGGCATTCAGTTCAGAGATAACAGAATCATCAGGGGCACATGAGTGTATTCGTCAAAAACATAGTCATCATTGACTGCAGAAGATGCATCACTTGGTACGATCTCACTTTCACTTTGTGTCACATATTGATCATATGGGACAATATTACTATTACCCACATTATCAATATCTGATTAATTAGTTACATGTGATTGTACTTTGTTATGCATCTCTTGCTCATCAACTTCATCGTATAGTTTTAATACCTCTGAGATGATTGAATCTTTGAATGGACCAGTATGCTGTGGTGATGAGACCTTTGGAGAGACCATTGGTGAAATGCTAGCCTTGAAGATTGTCCGGCAAGTAGGTTCATCATCGACATCAGAGTCAAATGCATCACAGTTAGTAACTTGAAAGGCATTTTGATGATTGTGACCTATTTCCGAATGGCTGGTTTTCGTCCACATCAGCATCATAGATTCGGCATTTCCCTCAAGAAACAAAGCAACTCTTCTTCATCTAAAACCGCTCCATTGTCCTGAGCTTGCACCAGCAGCATCTTGTCCCTGAAGTACTCTGAATTTTGAGGGCGTTTTGGAGATGTGCAGTTCCTTGCATTGTGTCCATAACCACCACAGTTGTAGCACTTGATTGGCTTTCCTTGTCTTTGATTTGCATTCCTTCCACGGTTCTGATTAGCCACATACCCTCCACCTACTCCACCCTTTCCTTGTTCATACTGTCTTCCTTGCACTGGTTGCACCATAATCTTACCATCTCTGACAATAGCATGATTGTGTAGATTGGATGCAGTTCTGATATCATTGTTAGTGTGTGGAGTGAGGTTCAGATTTTGCTTAACCATAAGAGCCAGTTGATTGATGAAATATTCCATGATTGCTTCAGCATCAGGTTGCTTAAAACTTGGATCAGGAGAGAGTTTGTCGTTACCATTTCTAGTAGGTATGACTTGTGAAGCTTTGGTGGTTATTCCTACATTGGTGTAAAAGGCTGTTGAATCATTTGACAAACTTGCATTACCATAATTTGAATTGAATTTTTCTAAGATCATTCGTTCAAACATAGAATGTCTCTCATTCTGAAGCAAGTATGCATACAATTGCTCATAGTTGGTGTTCCTCAAACCTTTTGTTAACTTGACAGAAGTGACAAATTTGTGCCATTCGGGATTCATGTTGTTCACAAACTTTGAATTTAGCTGAATATTTGGCATAGTCATTTTAATATTCCTCATGTCATTCACAAGCTTGTGGAACCTCACGTAATATTCAGTGACACTTTCCCCTGGTTTCATCTTAAAGTGCTCAAAGTCATCATACAGTTGAGATTCTCTGTCTTCTTTAGTTAATTCAGAACCAGAGAGAAGCATCTTGACATTGTCCCAAACTGCTTTGGCTTAAGTGTTGTGATTGATTAATTTGTAGATGTCCTTTGGTAGATCCTGAAGTACAATGTTTGAGGCCTTAATATCTGCATCGTATCTCTTTTTCTCCTTATCACTGAGCTCATCATACGTGTTTGGTCTGTCCAATCCTAAGGTCATTGAACCATCCGCAACAGTTTCAAGTGTGTCTCTTGTAGTCTCAATCTGATAAGGTCCTTCATCAATTGTACAACCTAATTCGTTGAGCCCATGAGTCATAATCAGTTCTGTCAAGCATAGGTGGACGAGTATCTGATCCAGCTGCTTGAATGTCCTCAGCTACAGTAGAAAAGATAGTAGGTACGTTGTTGACATGATTCCAAATTCTATGGGATTTTACTATTCTTTGATTAAACCGGGAAATTGATTCTTTCACGGGATTTTACAAAATCAAAAGAACAACCGTAAAACGTAGCACGAAGAAGTGACAAGTCTCAATAGACAAGTAGTAAACTTGACAAGTCGCAACCTCACTAACTCGCTTTGATATCAACTCTCTTCAGAGACAACTCGCTTACAAAGCAACAAGCTTAGGCGACAACTCGCTTAAGTATCAACTCTCTTCAGAGACAACTCGCTTCCAATACCAAAGCAACTCGCTTCCAAGAAACGCAATACCGTGGCTCAACTCGCTTAGTACAATTTTAAAAAACAACCACTTTAACAATCAAAACAACCCAACCCACGATGATTCAAGCCTTCCAATTCAACACCTAAACACATATGATGATCCTAAACACAAAAGTACAATCAAAATTCAAACTTTAACACTAGAAATTAACCAAATGATTCAAACTCTTCCAAACACTTATAACCCCAAAAACCTTATGAAATCCACCAAACCAAAGAGCATGAAAGATGAGTGATCAAACCATGGCTCTTGATACCAGTTGTAACTTATAGGATTTCACAAACACATCAAACCACAATCATATGGGGCGTATACTAAGTTTAGAGAGAGAAAGTTCTAGAGAGAGAAAGGGAAGAGAGTTGGGAATTATGTGAAACAAAAGAAAAATGGTATTGAAGCTTGATGAGTGTGTAAATACTCATCTTTTTTGGGTCAATCTGAACTGCAAAACGTCTAAAAATGCTCAGAAATGCATCAAAATACTGAAAATATCTCAAAATTGCATTTTATATGTTTCAGATGCAAAATGTTCAAAATCAGATAAAAAATGAGCTAAATTTGCATAATTGGCAGTTTCAGTCCCCCAAGTTTCAAAAGTTGTCAAAATAGTCCCTGAGCCTTAATTTCAAAAGAAAAATCACCAAAGGTCCTTTTAAAATCATAAGTTGTCAAATTTAGTCCTTTGGTGAAAAATATCAAAAGTTTTGAGAAATTACAAGTTTGGTCCTTCAAGTTTCAAATTTGGCAAAAATGGCCCCTGGAAAATTTGAAAATGGCAAGTTTGGTCCTTGTACTTTTTGAGATTGTCACTTTTAGTCCTTGGAGCAACTTTCAGAATTGGCAGAAAAGGTCCTTGTATTTTCAGAAAATTGCAACAAAGGTCCCTATGATTATTAATATCCTTTTATCCTTGGCCTTGTCAAAACACATGTGACCCCCTGCCATATAAGCCATGTGACCCCCTGTCAATAGCATTTTGGACCCCTTCATATATTAGCCCCCAAGTCAAATGTCTGGTTAAACCACCAAACGCCAAAAAGTCACCCTCCCAACTGCTACCTGCAACAAGCTACAACCCATCCCCCCTCCTCAACTCCACTCAACCATGTCCCCCCCACCTCAACTAACTTCCAAGGATCATTTAATGCACTTCCCCCACTCAACCTCTCCAGCTGTTAATCCAATTTTGGCGCCAAAACTTGATTTAATGGCTAGGATCATTTTAAGCCATCCAATGGCTGAGGATATTGCTGGGAAACAATCAGAATAGAGAGAGAAAGACTTTGGATATAAAAAAGAAGCTAAGGGAAGCAAGAGAAGTAGTCTTGTAGTTTTTATTTTACCTTTAATGTCGTTTTTATCTTAAAGTCCTTAATTTAGTATAAAACCTGTAATCTTTTGTTAAGTTGTATCAAACTAAAGTGTTTAAGTGTATTGAAACTCATTTCAAGCATCAATCTCAGTTTGTGTTCACAATTCACATTTTATGTCCACTGTTGAAATTTTCTAATTCAAAGTCTTACATACAAGTTCTATTTAGCTTATTTTTAAGCTTAAGCAGGGTTATGCAAGCTTATCAAAGATTTCTATAAGCTCTCATTCCGTTCATGCAATATTAGACTTTGGTCAACAAAAGTCAAAAGGGTCAATTTGGTAATGGAAATGGACATGGGTTGAAGCAGCCATGGAATTGGGTTGATTGAAAGTTATTGGGTTGGATAATATAGGTTAGAGTTCTGGTTTTACAGTTGTTTCAAGCCATAGTGGCTAAGGACAATTTGTAAGTGATTTTCAAGGTCTTTGCATTATCTTAATTTGTAGTTATAACTGGTTTAAGTTTGCTCATTTAGTTGTATTTAGGATATATGGATTCAGTTTGATCAATAAATTAGGCTTGTTTAGTTCTTAACTCATTTTTTTATTGCAATTTAATAATTAAAGGTGTGTTTGGATTTGGTCCTTTAACTGTGTTACAGGTTTGTGCAGTGGGTAGAACCTGTAGATTCATGCTTGTTTATCTCTTTTATACTCATAGCTGCCTCAAAATTGTACCTGTGAACTGCCAAAGTCAAAAGTCTCATCTCACTGTCCTAATTACTTAACTGTTGTGTTTTTGGAAATCCAATCACTTGTTTTATGTTCAAAATCCATAGACCAAGCTTTTTGTAACTTCATTTCATCAATATAAACCAAGATCAATCCTTAAATTTGAATCAAAGTTCATAAAAGTCAAGATTTCATTTTTTCATCAAAAGTCAAAAGTCAAATCCTCGCTTTTAGCCCAACTGAAAAGATTTTTCTTTGCTTCAATTCTGGACCAAATCAATTGAAATTGTGGGTGTATAAACTTCTCTTGGTCTATTTCTTTATTACCATTTTCACAGATTTTTGTGATTTTTCTTAAGCTCCAAATGAGCTTGGCAACAGGGGCTTATATGTACCTGTGCACACACTCAGATAATCGACAGTGTGTGCAGCCATTTGCAGAGCTTGCAACAAGCTCATTTGAGCTTGTCCAAGTCTCACCAAGGATTTCAGATAGCCAACAGGTCTATATTAAGTTCCAACTTTTGTTTTCCATTCTCTTATCAAGTAGCCTTTGTAGCTTAAGCTCTAAAGTAGCACCTCAAAACTGCTTTTAGCTTATAATCTCTTAACATCAAATCTTGGTAGCTTGTAATCCTAGGTTGAAACTTTTTGTTTTTAGTTGAATTTGGGTACATATAGCATATAGAGCTTTGTGAAAAAGTTGGTGGCTTGTTGTTTTCATTTGGCTTATTCAAGTGCTTATTTATAAGCACATTACATAGCAGTTGCATTTTCCTACACACAACCATCTGATTTTCCATTTTTCTTAGATTCTAAATATTATTTTAAGCTTATCTTGAATTTTTCAGATTTTTCTAAGTCAATTTGCTATTTTTCTTAATTTTAATTAGTTTTTAAGCATTTTTAATTAGCTTTTATTGCAATTAATTAAGAAAAGTTCCAAAAAAATAATTTTTCATTTTTCTTAAGTTAAGATAAATATAAAAAGCTAAAAAATATTTTCTAGATTTTTCTTAGTTAAATTTGTATTTTTAAATAATTTAATTAGTTTTAATAGTTTTTAATTCCTAGAAAATAGAAAAATATTCCAAAAAATACAAAAATAGTTTTGAAAATTCTATTTTGATATTTTAGATTTTTCTAAGTCATAATTTTATTTTTCTAGCTTTATTTCCTATTTTCTTGTATTTTAGGCTATTATTTAATAGTTAAAAATAGTTTTTAATTAATAAGAATTAATTAAATAGTTATAAAAATAATTTTCTTTTTCTAAATATTTTATTTTATCATTAGGTTTGTAAAAATGTCATTTTCATATTTTTAGGACTTTTATTTCTTAGATCTCACTTTTATTTTGTACGTTTACGTAATTTTATTTAAACGTAAGTTTTAAGTTTTAAACGTTCATCATTTTAAATATAGTGATAGCGTTTATTTAATATTTTTTATCTTTTTAACTTTCCTTTAATTTGCATTTAAGCCTCTGTAATTTGTTGGCTTTTTCTGTAGTTATAATCATTATCAAATCCCTTTTCCGTTCAAATTTCTCGATCACTTTACGTTTGGTAATCCATTGCATAGCTCGCTGGGACATAACGACCCAGGGAAACACTATACTCCCCATATCTTCATTGAGTTCGTTCCTGAGCCGTTTTAAGTTTGTTACGGTCTGCCATTCACAAGTGGCAGACTTGAATGATAAAACTTGACTGCTTCGGAGCGGATCAAATTTTTGCGCCGCTGAGGGGAGTCTGCTGATTATCTTCCGTTTAGCAGATTAGTAGTTTGAATACTCACTCTTTGTTCATATCATCCATCTATATCTATATATATCCATATTTTCTTATAAAAAATCCAAAACCCAAAAACATCCAAAAACGTATAAAACACAAAAATATTTTCCTTTTGTTTCTATATATGTATCAAATATAAATAAAAATACAAAAAGATTTGTTGTTTTCTTTAGTAATAACAACTTAAAAGATTACCACCGCAAACCAAGGCAGTGTACTACCTAACTGGGTGTACGACCATAATAAGTTCCCGAACCAAAGATTTAAAACTTACCTTTGTGTCCTTGTGAGTGGTGTACCTTTTTCAAAGAAGCCATTCATCTTGTGATTATTGGTTTAAGTTCACTGTTGTTTTGCCTCGATTTTGTTTTACTTGGATTTGTTGTGATATCTACTTGTCAAAAACATAAAACCCAAAAAGATTCTTCTTTCCCCATTTTCATAATTCTCTTGTTTCCTTGAGTTACGTCTAGTGTATGCGCACTCGCTCGCAAGCTCGTAGACGTATTCTTAACAAAGAAAACGTACCCGAGATACGTACCGTTGAACATCCCACCATGTCTGGAATCCAAAGGGAAGGACCTCAAGTCCAACCCGATCCACAAAATCCAGCTCCCGATCTCTGAACGATGGACTTAAACATCACATGATTCAACAAGTCCAAAGCTTTTGCCAATTTCACGGATCACCGGGTGAAGATGCCAACAAGCATCTTGACAAATTTCTCACTGTCACCCAAAGTATGAAGCAAAATGGGGTCTCCGATGACGCCCTTCGCTTATACCCATTTCCTTATTCCTTGACGCTTCATGCCACCGCATGGTTTGATCGTCTTCCCAAGAACTCAATCCATAGTTTCGATGAAATGATCTCCAAGTTCTTGGCGAAATATTTTCCACCGTCGATGGTGACGAAACTAAGGAATGAAATCAGCAATTTTAGGCAGCTTTCCGACGAGTCCTTATTCGAGGCATGGGAACGCTATAAGCTTTCAATTGACCGATGTCCGAACCATAACATGTTGCTTGTCACCCAAATAGATACATTCTATAACGGGTTAAACGAGACATCGTGACACATCAATGCTGCTGCCGGTGGTACCTTTATGAAAAGGCGACCCGAAGAGTGCTATGATCTCATCGAAAACATGACTACCCACCACAATTATTGGGATTCCTCTGCCGAGAGGAGTGAGTCAACGAGATCCACCACCCTTCCATCTTCGGAATTCACCACTCTCAACAAAAAGTTGGAAGAAATATCCGCCGCCATGCTTAAAATGAATCACACAAATGCCAATCAACAAGTTAAATCCGTGAACAAGAGTTGTGAAACTTGTGGTGGTCCACACCCTTATTTCGAGTGTCCAGCCTCCGGTGGTTTCACTCAAGAGAGCGTATATGCTGCTCAAGGTTCCTACAATTCGGGGGGTAACTCCTACCAACCGCAAGGGGACCGTAACCTTCTAAGCTATCGTTCTAAAAATTACCTTGGACCACATGGGTTTAATCAAAATCAGAACAATCAAAACAGAAATAATCGGTTTAATCAGAATCGAATCGAATTTTCACAATCAAGGTTCTCAAAATCAAGGGAACTATAATCAAAACCGATTCCAAGCTCCACAACAAACTGTTCAAGCTCCACCTCCTCAAGCTTCCATTGACATTGTTAGTTACATCAAAAACAATGAAGCTAAGATGGTGTCCATGCAAAATCAGATTACCTCTATGAGAAATGATTTTACATCTGAGATTAGAACAACTAGTAGCAAGATTGATCAGCAAAATAGCAAGATCGATAGCGTGCTTGCTCTTCTCATGAGTCAAAACAATCAAGCTTCGACTTCAGGATCTCTTCCAAGTAACACCATTCCCAACCCTAAGGGTGAGTTGAATGCTATTACCACTCGTAGTGGTAAGTCATATGATGGACCCTCGATTCCTAGTCCTTCTCCGGTGAAGGATGTGGAACGAGAAACCGAGGTAACAAAGGACGAGGTGCATATCTCAAGCCCACGAAGTACCGCACAAGTCCAACCTTCTGGTCTTACCTCCAATTCCGAACCCGTTGTTCCAGTTGACCAATCCTAAGCCTTCACTTCCTTATCCTTCAAGGCTTAATGATCAAAAGGCCCGCGACAAAACTAATCAACAAATGGAAAGCTTATCCAAATCTTTCAAGATTTGCACTTCGAGATTAGTTTAGCGGACGCTCTTCTTCTTATGCCCAAATTCGGTCCAACAATCAAAAGTCTGCTGACTAACAAGGAAAAGATTTTCGAATTGGCTAAAACTTCTTTGAATGAGAATTGTTCGGCGGTTATCCTTAAAAAGCTTCCCGAAAAGCTAGGAGACCCCGGAAAATTTCTCATTCCATGTGATTTTCAAGGAATAGTTCAATGCTCCGCCTTGGCCGATCTTGGTGCGAGCATTAACTTGATGCCACACTCCATGTGGAAAAACCTTTCATTACCTCCGCTTACACCTACATGTATGATCCTCGAGCTTGCGGACCGTAAGTTTCGTCCTCTAGGTATAGCCGAGGATGTATTTGTGAAAGTAGGCAAGTTTCATTTCCCCGCCGACTTTGTTGTTGTCGAATTTGATGCCGATCCTCGAGTACCCCTCATTCTTGGGAGGTGCTTCTTAAAAACAGGTCGTGCATTGATTGACGTTGATAAGGGGGAAATCAGTTTGAGGTCAAACAAGGAAGCCGTTACCTTCAACCTCGATCAACTTACGAGATATTCCCCTAGTTATGAAGATACTTCCGTCAACATGATTGATGTCATTGATGTTGTGTCGGAGGAATATTCTCAAGAACTTCTTGGATTTTCGAGTGGCAATCCCACTTCGGTTGATCCCATCGTTGCTCTCTCTCCCACATCTCTCACTCCGTTTGAGGGAAGTAACTCTATTTCGGAAGAGATTGAAGCATATTTGTCTAGTGATTCGGTTTCGTGGGAAATTGATCACGCCCCTATTGACATCGAGGGAGATATTCTTCTCATCGAGAAGTTGCTCAATGATGATCACTCATCACTCCCTCCTCAAGAACTTCATAAAGAGGAAATCAAAACCATTGAAAAATCTGATAATCCTCCCGAGGTCGAACTTAAGGACTTACCGCCTCATCTCGAGTATGCATTTTTGGAAGATGACAATAAATCACCCGTCATCATTGCTAAGGTCTTGAGTAAGGAAGAAAAGACCGCTCTCATAAAGGTTTTGAAGTCACACAAGCGAGCCATCGCTTGGAAACTTTCCGACATCAAAGGGGTTGACCCGAGATTTTGTACCCACAAAATTCTCCTGGAAGATGACTCCAAACCAGCGGTTCAACAACAAAGAAGGGTGAATCCCAAAATTCATGAGGTTATCAAAGCGAAAGTCATTAAACTTCTCGATCCGATTGATTTACCCTATTTCGGATAGTCCTTGGGTGAGCCCCGTTCATTGTGTGCCCAAGAAAGGTGGCATTACCGTTGTAGAAAATGATGAAAACGAGTTGATTCCTACTCGATTGGTTACGGGATGGCGTGTTTGCATTGACTATCGAAAGTTAAATGAAGCTACCCGTAAAGACCACTTTCCTTTACCTTTCATGGATCAAATACTTGAGAGATTAGCGGGAAACGAATACTATTGTTTTCTCGATGGTTTCTCAGGTTACTTCCAGATACCCATTGACCCCCAAGATCAAGAAAAGACCACATTCACGTGTCCTTATGGAACATTTGCCTACCGACGCATGCCTTTCGGTTTATGCAATGCTCCCGGTACGTTCCAAAGGTGTATGATGGCCATTTTCCATGATATGATCGAAAAGACTATGGAAGTCTTTATGGATGATTTTTCGGTCTTTGGGAATTCTTTCCAAACATGTCTCTCCCATTTGGACAAGATGCTTGAACGTTGTGAAAACACGAACCTTTGTCTAAATTGGGAGAAATGTCACTTTATGGTCAAAGAAGGCATTGTCCTTGGCCATAAGATCTCTAAGAAAGGGATTGAGGTGGACAAAGCCAAAGTTGATGTTATTTCAAAGCTACCTCCTCCCACTACTGTCAAAGGAGTTAGAAGTTTCCTTGGTCATGCCGGTTTCTATCGTCGTTTCATTCAAGATTTCTCGAAAATATCCCGGCCTATGACCCGACTTCTTGAAAAAGACAATCCTTTCGTCTTCTCTAGTGAGTGCATTGAAGCGTTCCAAACTCTTAAAAGGAAGCTCACGGAAGCACCAATTCTAGTTGCCCCCGATTGGGATTTACCATTTGAGCTTATGTGCGACGCAAGTGATTTCGCCATAGGTGCCGTCTTGGGGCAACGAGCATCAAAACATTTCCAGCCTATACATTATGCTAGCAAAACTTTGAACGAAGCTCAAGCACATTACACCACGACTGAAAAAGAATTACTAGCCGTGGTGTATGCTTTCGGAAGTTTCGCCATACTTGATCTTGTCCAAAAGCATAGTGTATACGGATCACTCAGCCCTCAAATATCTCTTTGCTAAGCAAGATGCAAAGCCGAGATTGCTCCGATGGGTTCTCCTCCTACAAGAATTTGATATCACCATTCGTGATAAAAAGGGAGCGGAGAACCTAGCGGCTGATCATCTTTCCCGTCTTGAAAATCCTCATCAAGGTGTGCTCGATAAAAAGGAGATAAACGAAACGTTTCCTCTCGAGACACTTAATGTGGTATCTCATCGTGGAGATTCTAGTACCCCATGGTTTGCCGACTTTGCAAACTATCATGCGGGTAAATTTGTTGTGAAAGGGATGTCGTCCCAACAGAAGAACAAATTCTTTAAAGATGTAAAACATTACTTTTGGGACGACCCCTACTTGTTTAAAATCTGTGCGGATCAAGTCATCCGACGGTGTGTGCACGGCCAGGAAGCCAATGACATTCTCAAGGCTTGCCATCATGGACCCACGGGGGGACATAATGCCCCAAACTACACCGCCAAGAAGGTGTTTGATTCCGGGTTCTATTGGCCCACAATTTACAAAGATGCCCATGACCTCGTCAAATCTTGCGACTCTTGCCAACGTCATGGTAACATCTCTAAAAGAGATGAAATGCCTCAAAATGCCATTCAAGTGTGCGAGATATTTGACGTATGGGGCATTGACTTTATGGGGCCGTTCCTGTCTTCTCGAGGGAACAAGTATATACATGCGGCGGTCGATTACTTGTCTAAATGGGTGGAGGCGAAAGCGCTACCTACCAACGACGCTCGAGTAGTTGTGAAGTTTTTAAAATCTCTCTTTGCTTGTTTTGGAACTCCTTGTGCCATCATTAGTGATCGCGGTACGCACTTTTGCAATAACCAATTCAAGCAAAAGTGATGCTAATACGGTGTCACCCACCGTCTCTCCACCGCGTATCACCCACAAACTAGTGGGCAAGTGGAAGTTTCGAACCGTGGTTTGAAAAGAATCTTGGAGAGGACCGTAGGTGAAAATCGTGCCTCTTGGTCGGACAAATTAGAAGATGCACTTTGGGCCTTCCGTACCGCCTACAAAACACCAATCGGGTGTACTCCTTACAAGCTCGTGTATGGAAAAGCGTGTCATCTCCCGATCGAGCTTGAGCACAAAGCCTATTGGGCCTTGAAGCATGCAAATTTCGACCTCAAGTCTTTGGGTGATCATCGGAAAGTTCAACTCAACGAATTAAATGAACTCCGTGATCAAGCCTACGAGTACTCTTTGATCTACAAAGAAAAGACAAAGAAGATCCATGACTCAAAGATTAAGAACCGCGTTTTCAACGTTGGTGACCGAGTCCTTCTTTTTAATTCTAGATAGAAGATCTTCTCGGGGAAACTTAAGACCGTTGATCTGGTCCATTCACCATTACTTCAAAGTGTTTCCATATGGCACCGCGTGAATTATCTCAAATAGACGGGCCAAACTTCAAAGTGAATGGACATAGGTTGAAGCACTATTTTGGAGAGGACATTCCCCCTGTGGTTGTCCTGGATTTACAAACTTTCCCCATGAACCAATGAATGCGGGGATCGAGTCAAGCTAGCGACTCGGGAATAAAAAACAGTAGCATGCGATATGGGTTTTCACCCATATTTCTGACTTCTTTCTATCTCTCTACCACCCTAGTGTGGGGGGGGGGGGGTTTGCCCCACATGCTGTGTATACAAGTATTAAAAAATTCAAAATAATGGCCGTAGTATTTCACTTTTACGTTCTTTGTTTCAGCATAACCGCCGGTACTTTGAATATTGAGGGCAATATTCATTTCTAAGTGTGGGGGGGAATTCTCACGAATTTTATCATGTAATTATCCACCCAATTCCCCCATTTTTGGCCAAATTTTTTTTTTGGAGTAAGTGTTTTGCACTTACTCAACTTACGGTTATCAGTCCGCCATGTCTAATAAACAAAAGGATTGGCTAATCCAGGAGCAAACGGCTCTTGGTAAAGATATCTCAAATCCGTTGACGGCTTGCAATTTGCCCAAAATTGTATGGTATTCAGCTCACCATATCCTAAAAAGTGAAGAGTTGGCTAGCCCGCAAGTTTATGGCTTGTGGTAAAGGCAGTGGAAAAACCATAATTGGTAATCAGCTCACCAAAGATAATATTGATAATTTATCTAAGATTTGGCTAGTCCAGAGCAAACGGCTTCGGTAAGACAAATCAAACCCGTTGGAAGCTGGTGGTTTGCTCAAAATCACATGGTTATCGGTGTACCATGGTTCTTACTTGAACTGAAACATTTGGCTACTCCAGAAGTAATGGCTTTTGGTAAAGAGATGAAATCCATTAAATTTTCTCAAATCATTGCTAGGGACTAGCAATAGTTTAGTGTGGGGGATTGATGAGTGTGTAAATACTCATCATTTTTGGGTCAATCTGAACTGCAAAACGTCTAAAAATGCTCAGAAATGCATCAAAATACTGAAAATATCTCAAAATTGCATTTTATATGTTTCAGATGCAAAATGTTCAAAATCAGATAAAAAAATGAGCTAAATTTGCATAATTGGTAGTTTCAGTCCCCCAAGTTTCAAAAGTTGTCAAAAATAGTCCCTGAGCCTTAATTTCAAAAGAAAAATCACCAAAGGTCCTTTTAAAATCATAGGTTGTCAAATTTAGTCCTTTGGTGAAAAATATCAAAAGTTTTGAGAAATTACAAGTTTGGTCCTTCAAGTTTCAAATTTGGCAAAAATGGCCCCTGGAAAATTTGAAAATGGCAAGTTTGGTCCTTGTACTTTTTGATATTGTCACTTTTAGTCCTTGGAGCAACTTTCAGAATTGGCAGAAAAGGTCCTTGTATTTTCAGAAAATTGCAACAAAGGTCCCTATGATTATTAATATCCTTTTATCCTTGGCCTTGTCAAAACACATGTGACCCCCTGCCATATAAGCCATGTGACCCCCTGTCAATAGCATTTTGGACCCCTTCATATATTAGCCCCCAAGTCAAATGTCTGGTTAAACCACCAAACGCGCCAAAAAAGTCACCCCTCCCAACTGCTAACCTGCAACAAGCTACAACCCATCCCCCCTCCTCAACCCCACTCAACCATGTTCCCCCCACCTCAACTAACTTCCAAGGATCATTTAATGCACTTTCCCCCCCCCCCTCACTCAACCTCTCCAGCTGTTAATCCAATTTTGGCGCCAAAACTTGATTTAATGGCTAGGATCATTTTAAGCCATCCAATGGCTGAGGATATTGCTGGGAAACAATCAGAATAGAGAGAGAAAGACTTTGGATATAAAAAAGAAGCTAAGGGAAGCAAGAGAAGTAGTCTTGTAGTTTTTATTTTACCTTTAATGTCGTTTTTATCTTAAAGTCCTTAATTTAGTATAAAACCTGTAATCTTTTGTTAAGTTGTATCAAACTAAAGTGTTTAAGTGTATTGAAACTCATTTCAAGCATCAATCTCAGTTTGTGTTCACAATTCACATTTTATGTCCACTGTTGAAATTTTCCAATTCAAAGTCTTACATACAAGTTCTATTTAGCTTATTTTTAAGCTTAAGCAGGGTTATGCAAGCTTATCAAAGCTTTCTATAAGCTCTCATTCCAGTTTCATGCAATATTTTTCTTTGGTCAACAAAAGTCAAACAGGGTCAATTTGGTAATGGAAATGGACATGGGTTGAAGCAGCCATGGAATTGGGTTGATTGAAAGTTATTGGGTTGGATAATATAGGTTAGAGTTCTCGGTTTTGATTGTTTCAAGCCATAGTGGCTAAGGACAATTTGTAAGTGATTTTCAAGGTCTTTGCATTATCTTAATTTGTAGTTATAACTGGTTTAAGTTTGCTCATTAAGTTGTATTTAGGATATATGGATTCAGTTTGATCAATAAATTAGGCTTGTTCAGTTCTTAACTCATTTTTTATTGCAATTTAATAATTAAAGGTGTGTTTGGATTTGGTCCTTTAACTGTGTTACAGGTTTGTGCAGTGGGTAGAACCTGTAGATTCATGCTTGTTTATCTCTTTTATACTCATAGCTGTCTCAAAATTGTACCTGTGAACTGCCAAAGTCAAAATTCTCATCTCACTGTCCTAATTACTTAACTGTTGTGTTTTTGGAAATCCAATCACTTGTTTTATGTTCAAAATCCATAGACCAAGCTTTTTGTAACTTCATTTCATCAATATAAACCAAGATCAGTCCTTAAATTTGAATCAAAGTTCATAAAAGTCAAGATTTCATTTTTTCATCAAAAGTCAAAAGTTGCAAATCATGTTTTAGCCCAAACGAAAAGATTTTCTTTGCTTCAATTCTGGACCAAATCAATTGAAATTGTGGGTGTATAAACTTCTCTTGGTCTATTTCTTTATTACCATTTTTACATATTTTTGTGATTTTTCTTTAAGCTCAAATGAGCTTGTTGCAAGCTCTGCAAATGGCCTGCACACACTCAGTTAATACTGAGTGTGTGCACAGGGCATATAAGCCCCTGTTGCCAAGCTCCAACCCTCTACCTTAGGAGGTAGAGGGTATTTATAGTGTCTTACAAGATACGCCACCTACGGGCTGTGGATCAGGCATACAGTGGGTAAAGACTCGTCCGTCCTCCACGGTGTTACTTAACTAAATACTAACTAAAATAAAATAACTACGACTACGAGTTTTCTAACGATTACACATACTTGAGGTGACCGATACTTTAACGACTGGATTTTCTAAATCCTAACAATATATTTACCCAATATGTAAACACTAGTTGTTGTACATATGTATTATTAAATCATAAAATCACTTATACTTGTTTTAGTGTTTTATGTGAAAACGTAAGGGTATTAGAAAACTATTGGCCCAAACCATTTACGTATTTTATTTGTATCATTAAAATGATTTTACGTTTGTTATCGACAAAACATTAGAAGATCGTAAAATATAAATAAATGTTTTTACGGCTTATTTGTATTAACATATAGTATGGTTGGTGACATAACAAATAACGAAATTAAGTGTGCTATGTTTGACATTGAAGACTCAAAAGCTCCTGGCCCTGATGGCCTTGGCCTCTGCTTTTTCAAAAACGCTTGGAATGTTATTGGAAGTGATATTTGTAAGGATGTGAAGGAGTTTTTTTTCTTTAGGGAAACTGTTGAAGGAACTGAATGCGACTCTTATCTCTTTAGTTCCTAAAATCCAAACTCCTAACAAATTTACTGATTTCAGACCTATTGCTTGCTACAATGTCTTGTATAAGTGCATTAGTAAGGTAATCACTAATAGAATTAATCCTGCTCCTGGAAGTCTAGTGAGGTGCAATCAAAGTGCATTCATTCCTGGTAGGCATATTCAAGAAAATGTTATGCTTACTTAGGAAATCATGAAGGGGTATAACAGGAAAGGAGGTCCAAAAAGGGTTTCTTTCAAGATAGATATCCAAACGGCATATGAAACAGTCAATTGGGAGTTTTTGAGGAAATCTTTTAAACGATTTGGTTTCCATGGGAGAGAATGGTTCATTGGATTATGGTATGTATTACTACTGCAGCTTTCACCCTTAATGTTAATAGAGATAGAATTGGCTTTTTCAAAGGAGGAAGGGGTCTTAGAAAAGGGGACTCTATATCTCCCTACCTGTTTACATTAATCATGGAAGTTTTCACACTGATCCTTCAAAGATAAATTGCTCAGGAGCATAACTTCCAATATCATTTTGGGTGTAAAGATATCAAGTTGCCTCATGTTTGCTTTGAAGATGATCTGCTAGTTATGTGCCAAGAGATTCAACATTTGTTAATGTAATCAAAGAGGCTCTTGAAAAGTTTAGTTATTGTTCTGGTCTCCTTCCTAACATTTCCTAAAGTAATGTTTTCTTTGGAAGCATGAATGAGGAAGAAAATATTGACGTCAATGTTGTATTCCCTTTTGCTATTGAAAAGTTACCTATCAAGTACCTAGGAGTTCCATTGATTGCTAAGAGACTTAGTGTTAAAGATTATGGCTGTTTGTTGGATAAAATCAAGTCTAGAGTAAAAAAATTAGAAGAATAAATGTCTATCATATGCTGGGAGATTCGAACTTATTGCAGCTGTTCTAGAGTTCATTCTTGTCTATTAGGCATCAGTCTTTTCAATCCCTACAACAATCATTAATGAAATCCACAAGCGCTTGAAGTGCTTCTGATGGTATCAAGGTGAAACTGCAAAAGGTAAGGCTAAAGTCGCTTGGTCTGTTATTTGTAGACCAAAAGATCAAGGAGGTCTATGCTTAAAGGATTTGAAAAGTTGGAATCAAGCCATGTTAGCAAAGCATATTTGGAACATTTGAGACAAAAACGACACTCTATGGGTCAAATGGGTACATTATGTCAAATTGAGAGGAGTATATGGATTATAGAAGTTGTGGAGAGTGATAGCTAAGGCTGGAAAATTTTGCTTGGTATAAGAGATTTAATAAAGAACAATGTGTTGTACAAAATTTGTAATGGGCAATGCTCTTCCTTGTGGTATGCCAAATGGTGGAATATTGGTCCTTTGTCCCAAATTGTGACCACAGAGACCTCTATGATGCTAGAATACATGGGGATTTAAAGTTAGTGATATGATCACAAATGAGAGTTGGTTATGACATGATGATTGGTATGAAAGTTTCCCTACTATCACTAGTTTAGAAGTCCTAAGTATCAATGATGAGGTTGAGAACAAAATTGTTTAGAGATCTAACAATGGTAAAGATAGACTTCTCTGTTAAGATTGTCAATTTAGAGATCTAGCCAATGTGGACTGGTGGAAATTTTCAATGTGTTCCAAATCATTCTTTCATCCTTTGGTTAGCCATCCAAAACAGAATGACTACTCAAGATAAGCTAATGAAATGGGGAATCCATGGTGAAATAGATGTTCTCTGTGCCTCGATAATTCAGAAGACCTTCAACACTTATTCTTTCAGTGTCCCTTTTTCTAATGAAGTATGGAACAAAGTTTAAATTTTGGCTGAAATAAGAAGTCAATGTACTAATTGGGAAAAGATTATCCAAGACTTGATCAATATTGGTAATGGTAATAATACTAATTATGTGGTAAGAATATTACTTCTAGCTGCCAGTGCATACATGTTGGGCTAGTGAATCCCCAAACTTCCTGAAACAAGGATTTGAAGTTAAAATAACCTAAGTGTTTAATATCCTTAAACATAAACAAGTCACTGAGTGAACAATTGTTCATTGAGTCATCTTTAAGAAACTCAGAACAAGCCTAAGAAGAAGGGCTTTCCATTCAGTGAGGTGGGACTCAGTAGATGATACCTGAGCCAAAGAAAAAGATGATGGATTGTGACAACTGGCAAATTAGGGAGCCCTTTTAGGTACCGCATTACGCTAGTTAGATCGAGTAGATTGCCTATAGAAGCTATTTCAGATAATGGTGACTTGACTTGGTATCGTTTATTTGCTTTTTATGATTTATTTTGGTATTGAATGAGTTATGGTATGAATTATGGCCCGTAAAGTTAGGCACTACTTGAGTCGGCACAGTAAAACCTAAAAACAAGAAAAAAAGTAACATTTAAATCGTTACGTGGGAATAAGACGTGTTAATAATCAAAACTCATGGAAAAAGATAATTAAAAACAATGGGTCTATAAATAAAAATAACCGGTCACTATTTATAAAATATACAAGTCCGTGAGTAGTAGTTCGGGAAAGTTTATAAAAGTTATGACTGTGGTCCCCCCGTGTTTGGATATGGCCGACGCGCCCCCATCCCTAAAATAATTATATTATTAATCTCACACAAAAATATATATACCCTTCACACACACACACCTTCTTCCACCTCAAACCTTAATTTCACTTTCTCTCTCTACCACCTCCTTTAGCCATCACCCCATTTCCGACCACCTCACCACCACTATGCCGTGCGTGAGACGACAACACCACCACCAAAATGTTCATCTCATTCTCCTCTTTCTTTTGATATACATCACATGCCACCCCTCCACCACACCGCCACCCAAACATGCCCTAACCGCCACTATTATTAGTGTTTTCGTGTTCCAAGTATAGATCGGGAAGAAAGAAAGGTAAAGGGAACGAGTTGTACACTTGTTCGAGACTTCTTGGTCTCGATTCGTCCGTTTTTGTTGGGTTTAGATGGACAAAAACATATAAACTAGATTTAAAAAAATGAAAACATAAAAAGACGAATTGGTATCGTGTGTGTCATGTCAGGTCTCGCGTATGCATTTTTATTTTGTTGTTTTGATGTTTTGATTGTGGGTTTATTGTTGGATTGGAGGTTTGATGGTGTTGGAAGTAACCAGGACTACAAAGGTCCTGTTTGGGTGCGTTGGGGGAGTGACCGAGAACCACGAGGACCCTCGGGTCTGGGTTTGGTTGTCGTGGTAATGGTTTGGATGTTGTTGTTGATGTTAGGAGTAACCGGGACCAAGATGGTCCGGTCGTAATGGGTTTGGACGAGCCGCGAGAGAGCCAAAAGACCTTTAAGGTCCTTTTGGTTCGCGTGGTCTTACCATTGCCAAGTCGAGACCATTAGGGTCTCGACATTGGTTTCGAGTGTGGTTTGATTTTTATTTGGATGTCGGGAATGATGGTGAGTTGAATGGAGATTGTTGATACGTTGCTGAGTCATAGGTTTAAGGACGGTAACGAGTGGAATTGTTTATTTGGACTTGAAAGTATATATATGTGAGCTTTGCGCAACGTCGGTGTTACCGTGACTTTCTAGTCTCGGTTGACCCCGACAACACCGTAACATAGACTTATATTATTTATTGGACAATATGACATATGAAAAGCCGAGAGTCATGGCTCGGAGTTGTGAACTCGAGACGGATAATAACTTGAAATGTAGCTTGAAAACTTGACATAATATATATAAACATATAAATAGACCAGAAAAATAGAAAATACTAAGTTCATGAATTAAATATTTTGTAACAAGACATACATTGTATTCGATATTTAAAGGGGAACTAACGACTAAAAAATGGAAAAGTTTTATAATAACCAGTTATTAAACATTTTGAGGGCACGTTTACCAAAATGTGTCATTTATGAGTGTTTAATAATCATTGTGGGATATGCATGGGTTGCGGATGACTTACCATTAATAGGTTTAACCCACGTAGATAGTGGACTTATTGGGTTGACAAATCCAATCAGAGCTCGTTATGTGCATAGGATAAATATATTAATGAATAAATTATCCTTATAACTCGTTAGGTTGTGACTAGTTTTTGGAATAATAAGTGAAATAAATAAATAGTTGAGTTTATCGAGTTGACGAATTCGATAAGGTCTAACGATTTATTTTGAAACTTATTAAACTATAAAGCTTTTCGTTTAGAAGTTGCATTGTGTTGTCGTGAGTCGCATTGTTAGAAATAGAGTGCATTCATGGAGTCTTATCGAGTCGACACCTCACATGATGATACCAAACGCTTGTAACTAAATTGAGAAACGAGATGTTTTTGGAAATAAGAATTGGAATATATTCGGGATAAAGAATATTGGAATTGGAAAATGTATTAAGAATATATTTATATTAATAGGTTGTGCCAAGTCAGTAGTTGCCGAGCCGTGTTAGCTACTTATCTGCTTTGCTATTGATTATTTGTGCTTTTTTTGATCGAGGTGAGTTTCATAGCCCCATTTTTAACTATGTTCTAACTAAATTGGGGTGAGAAAGCATGCTACTCTTTTATTGGACCCGCTTTTACTCTTTTTGATTTGCTTATGTGCTGACTAGTAAAGGATAGATGTGTGGTAGATATTGACTTAGTCTAGGGTAGCAATTCCTTGCTATAGCTATTTGTCCTAGCTAAGAATAGATGTCTACTCCGACCTAGTACAAGGTAGCATTAATCTTGCTACAACTGTGGTACCTGGCTAGAGTCGCTTGGGGCCCTGTTGAGATCTCGATTGTTGATGAAATGTGATTGGAATGTTTGTTGTATATCTGTCTTAGTCTCGCATAGAAAATAAACTCTATCAGGTCCACTATTGAATTTATAATTAAACCTATGAACTCACCAGCGTTAGCTGACCTTTTAGCATGTTTTCTATGGTAATTAAGATGATGCTTGGATTGCTTGTTTCTTTAAGGCTTGGCAGAAGAGGCATGGTTGAAGGATCATTTTAGACTCTGATAATAATTGTGGACCTATTTTATGATCTTTTTTGGGCCTTACTTTTGAATATTTTGGTATAAATGTAACCAGATAATTAACTATGGGATTGTTTGTGAATGGTTTATGATTATCTTGTTTCCTAAACTTGTGTTGTGTACCAATCCAGTAGCGTCCCAAAAGCTTGATTAAGTCTTCCGCTGTACTAAATTTGGGGGGGGGGGGGGGGGGGGTGTTACAGATTGGTATCAGAGCTAAGGTTATAGAGAACTAGGTACTTATTAAGACCTAAACTATAACTACTTTTTATAAAACTTGATCCTCGACCGACGAATGCCAGCCTGCCAAGCCGAAGCTTCTTGAATTGAGTATGGAATAGAATGCAACTTGATTATTGAAATGCTATGATTTGTGATATGTTTATTGATCTTGGAATATTATGATATTGCTATATGATTGGTATGTCTTGGAATTATATGAAGTATAGATAATATGATAGAATAGAACTTATGCAGTTTTGTTTCGAGCATGTTTTGAGCAATGCGGTATCCTCTATTTTGATAGCTTGCTACTATGTTATGCATTGTATGATGTTTTGATATGATGATGCGCTATTAGAATTAGACATTTTTATACACTTATACCTACCCTACGCCATGGTCAGAGACCATGCCTTCACTAGCTTATGATGTGTCAGAGGAGATCCTTGCTGATGCATCTTCCCCAGCACAGACTCTGATGACTCATGTGCAGGACAATCCTTATGTGATTGTCCGGTATCCTGCTCTTGCTTCATCATCATCAGCCATTCCAGAGCTACAGACTTCACTCACTTCTCAGTTACCATCATCATCTGATTGCCCTAGTTATTCGCGACATCTTACATTAAATTAGGCTTTAGCACGAGCCCAAGTTCCCAGACTTACCCATCATACTACTGCTCTTATGTCAGTAAGACCACCATCATCACCTGTGTACCTATCAGCTCATTCTCTCCTGTCATCACCACTTTCATCGCCATCCCAGCAATGATCTATATCCTCTACTTTACCACCACATGATTCACCTTCGCAGAGACGTCGACTCGTGGACTCCTACTCAGTTGATGAGGATGACGAGGAGTATGAGGACGAGGAGGAGTATGTGGAACCTCTAGAAAAGAAGGAGGAGGACATCCCATATGCGAGGGTACTCCGCCGATTTAGAGTCTCACGCATTCAGTGCATTCTCTAGGACCAGGCTCTCCTTTACCCTTTCCTGAGCCTGATTCACCAGAGCAGCCATTCGACTTTGTCTCGCCTCCTCACTCACCCGAGCTAGGCAGCCTACTAGGATCAGATCTCCCATCAGATATAGATTCAGAACCCGCAGAGTATGGTGAGACGAGTCTGATTTGGGAGCGGATTATTTCCTAGGGAGTTAGGCTTAGCCATTTAGCGGATCGACTAGTTGGTGTATCGACGGATAGTGTAGAGGAGTTTAGGGGAGATATGGGGGCAGTTGTTAGGAGGACTATGACCTTGAGAGAGGGTATGTCATAGCTCCTTGAGCAGGTAGGAGACCTGCAGAGAGGGTGCATGACAGCCCGAGAGGCAGACCAAGCGCTATAGCACAAGGTCGACGATCTGGAGAGAGAGGTTGCAGATCTGAGGAGAGATCGTGACACCCAACGTCTTGAGATTTCTTAATCGAGGATGTTCGGAGAGCAGCGGGAGTCGCCCATTGAGACCATGGCTAGATTGCCCTTAGGTTTATAGTGTTGTACCATCTTGAAACTAAGGATTCCCCAGTTTGAGATGTAGAATTATCTTAGTTATCTTGTTAGTTTCGTTAGTTGGATCATCTACAACTACTCTGTATCATTTCATGTTATTGTACTTCGAAAACTATGTTTTATGGCTAATAGAAGTGCATCCTTTGATTTGTCGTTTCGAGCCTTCGTTATTTCGATATGATGTGGCATTATCCTTGTTATCTTGATTCAATATTCGTGCGGTGTCTGATGTCTTTTGAATCAAACCTAGACTTGTGAAATGTGATATGTGGAACTTATGGAACTCTTGTGATTATTATTCAAATCAACGGCACCAAGATGAAACCCACCTAGGACCACAGAGCAACGCCTGCTGTGGTTACTCCCATTCATCGAGGTCAGCGCCTGACCCTGACTCTGCCTGTTGAGAATCAGAATACCGACAACCTCGTTGCTGAGAATCAGAACGTCAATGATCAAGGTGAAAATGGTCATGTCCCATCGATCCTTTCGCCTATGAATCAAGCCCACATCGACCAGCTCGAGACGCAGCGTGTCACCAAGCTGCTAGCTGAGTCAAATCACTCAAACACCTCTGCTGGAACCCCACCCTATAATCGAGTCGAGGTTGTACCTATAAGGAGTTCTGATTTTGTGATCCCATCGAGTTTAGAGGAACCGAGGGAGTGGTTTACCTAATGAGGTGGATGGAGAAAACTGAATCGGTGTTCACTATCAGTAACTGTGATGAGGAGGCCAAGGTGAAGTACACGACGTTCATCCTGAAGGACAAAGCGTTGACTTAGTGAAATAACTATTGCAAATCGGTAGGAATTGAGGTAGCCTACGCGATGACTTGGAACCAGTTTAAGGCCTTACTGATCAAGATTTACTGCCCTAGGAAAGAAGTTAAGAATTTAGAAATCGAGTTTTAAAACCATAAGGTGAAGGGAAACGACATGACGGTTTACAACCGTCGCTTTCAAGAATTGTCGTTGCTTTGCCCAGAGATGCTTCGTACCAAGGCTCTCAAGATTGAGCGGTACACTGATGGATTGCCACTAGCTACTAGGAACGACGTAATCACTGCGAAGCCGGCAAACCTGCACTAGGTAGTTTCCATATCCCAACGTCTGATGGCTTCCCTTGTGCTGGAAGGAACAAACAAGGGAAAAAGCGATAAGAAGAAAAGGAATGAGGGTGTTAAGGGTGATAGAAACTCTAAAAAATGGCGAGATACTGCTAGGATGTATGCCATCGGTAATGGAGAGAAGAAGGGTTACGAAGGAAGTAAGCCCTTATGTGGTCGTTGCAATCGACACCACCATGGGCAGTGCACCATGGTGTGTAGAAATTGCTCTAAAGTAGGACATATGGCCAGAGACTGTAGGTCCTTACCCCTTTCCATGGCACAAGCCACACAGGGAACAGACTGGAAGGCCACTATCACCTAGATGTGGAAAGAAAGGGCACTACAAGACCGAGTGCCGAGAGCCCTGGGTCAGAGGAAATCTCGGGAATGGAGGAAACCAGGTGAACCGAGGTGCGAGAAGTAATGGGCATAACCCCGGAAATCGAGGGACTGAAGGGAACAAAGGAAACCAGGGTGCTGGAAATCAACAGCGAGACATGGGAGCAGCACGAGTGTACGTCATTGGGAAGGAGATCAAAGAGGATCCGAATGTAGTTACGGGTACGTTCCTTCTGAATTACCGCTATGCTTCCGTACTGTTTGATACAGGTGCCGATATGACACCTTTAGGATTAAGTTATGATATGGAGTTAGCTAATGGAAATAGGGAAAGGATAAACACTATAGTCTGAAGTTGCACGTTAAGTTTCTTAGACCATCCGTTCAACATAGACCTCTTGCCCGTCACCTTAGGAACTTTCGACGTCATCATCGGTATGAATTGGTTGTCGAAGAACAGTGCGTACATCATCTGCGATGAGAAGATCGTGCATGTACCATATGGTAGAAAAATTCTAAGTATACAAGGAGATCGGAGCGACTGTGGAGGTCCCTCCAAGTTGAGCATCATCTCTTGTATAAAGGCCCAAAAGTACATCGACAAAGGAGGTTGTCTTTTCTTGGCTCGAATTTCCGAGAAGAAAGGTGAGAAGAAGAGTGAAATATTCCTTGAAGATGTACCCATCATTTGAGATTTTTTGGACGTGTTTCCCGACAACTTGCCAGGGATTCCACCTGTCCGACATACCTTGTTATTCTTTATTTTAAAGGGGAACAAATGATTTAAAAATGGGAAATTTTAATAATAACAAGTTATTAAATTTTCCGAGGGCACGTTTACCAAAATGTGTCATTTATGAGTGTTTAATAATCGTTGTGGGATATGCATGGGTTGCGGATGACTTGCCATTAAGAGCCCGTTATGTGCGTAGGATAAATATATTAATAGACAAATTATCCTTATAACTCGTTAGGTTATTACTAGTTTTTGGAATAATAAGTGAAATAAATAAATAGTTGAGCTTATCGAGTTGACGAATTCGGTAAGATCTAAAGATTTATTTTGAAACTTATAAAACTATCAAGCTTTTCGCTTAGAATTTGCATTGTCTTGTCGTGAGTCGCATTGTTAGAAATATAGTGCATTCATCGAGTCGACACCTCACACGATGATACCAAACGCTTGTAACTAAATTGAGAAATGAGATGTTTTTGAAAATAAGAATTGGAATATATTCGGGATAGAGAATATTGGAATTGGAAAATGTATTAAGAATGGATTTATAATAATAGGTTATGCAGAGTCATTTGTTTGCCGAGCCGTGTTAGCTGCTTATCTTCTTTGCTACTGATAATTTGTGCTTTGCTTGATCGAGGTGAGTTTCATTGCCCCATTTTTATCTATGTTTTAAATAAATTGGGGTGAGAAAGCAAGCTACTCTTTTCTTGGACCTGCATTAACTCTTTTTGATTTGCTTATGTGTTGACTAGTAAAGGATAGAGTGTGGTAGATATTGACTTAGTCTAGGGTAGCAATCCTTTGCTATAACTATGTGACCTAACTAAGAATAGATGTCTACTCCGACCTAGTCCAGGGTAGCATTCAATCTTACTACAACTGTGGTAACCTGGCTAGAGTCGCTTGGGGCCCTGCTGAGATCTCGATTGTTGATGGAATGTGATTGGAATGTTTATTGTATATCTGTCTTAGTCTCGCATAGCAAATAAACTCTATCAGGTCCACTATTGAATTTGTAATTAAACCTATGAACTCACCAGCGTTTGCTAACCTTTTAGCATGTTTTCTCAGGTAATTAAGATGATGCTTGGATTGCTTGTTTCTTGGAGGCTTGGCAGAAGAGGCATGGTTGGAGGATCACATTAGACTCTGATAATAATTGTTGACCAATTTTAAGATCTCTTTTGGGCCTTACTTTTGAATATTTTGGAATAAATGTAAAAAGATAATTATCTATGGGATTGCTTGCGAATGATTTATGATTATCTTGTTTTCCTATAATTGTGTTGTGTACCAATACAGTAGCGCCCCGAAAGCTTGATTAAGTCTTTCGCTGTACCAAATTTTGGGGTTGTTACATGAATTCAGTGAGTGATGACAATAACTCACTGAATCCCCAGGCTCCTCACCAACTATGATGACTGAAGACTTAAAAGCTTGAAGAATTGAAGACTGAAATCAAGGCGGGATGAAGCGGGATAAGTTTGAAAGATAAGTGTGTGTCCTTATCTGCAAAGGTCAACTTACCCAGAATGGATAAAAGACCAAAAGTGTGTCAACGCTAACACTAGGAAAGTGAACCTGTCCCTTACTAGAAATAGGTTATTGTAACAGAGAAAAAATACGTAAGGTATTTTGTCATTTGAGACTTATGTTAGTCTTGTATTTTAGAATAATGGTTGTATTTCATACTTGTATAAATAGCAGTCATAAGGTGGAGTGAAAGGGTTAAGCTTGTTCACTAAATGCTTAGACATTCACAAGCCCTTTAACTCCTACAAATACAACTAAGTCCTTGAGGTTAGCTCAGTTGGTTAGCATAGTTGTACTTAAGCTTAGCTTAAGTTTAAATAAGAGTATACCAGACATTGTCATTTAATCCCAATTGTTGTTCCGTAAACACTTGGGTAATTTATTCTTTTATTAACTTTTAATAAGAATATAAACATTGAAAAACTTGTGTCTATTTTAATTTATGTTTTAACTTGTTAAACTATTTTTCAATCAACATTGCTAACCCATGGAGCTTAGATAGATTAACTTTATTGTTAATTCTAACCAAGTATAAGGGAACAACAATACAACATATGGAAGGAAAGAAATGGTACAATGTTTTGAGATGCTAGTAGAAACAGTGATGATGTGTTCAAGAATATTGTGGAAACTATGAAAAATGGATTAATTAGTCTGACTGTTAGAGAGAGTGCATCCGTAAGGTGTATAGAAAGTGGATGTGGTATCTCCTGCGAAAGGGCTAAGGTTTTGAAGTAGGATCTACTCCCTTATGATGTATTGAAGACCGGTGATTGACTTTACTGATAATTCAATTTCTGTTTTATGGTCTCAAAGTCCTAAACGGGTGTTTGGATAAGAATGTTTCTTGCAGTCAGTAAGTAGTACTGAGGAAATGAATGTAACAGTGGCATTAAGTAGTGTTTAAATAGTTGAATAACAACATCAATCTCAAAATAATTGATGTATGTTCTTGTTTGTAGGCCATTACAATGGTGAGATACCTTGTACCTTGTAGTCCTATCTGGTGTGACTGTACCTATGGGAACCTTATATGTCTTGCTTTAGTTTGGCCTTGGGACGGAACTGGACAAGCATATTAGGCTAAGAAGGAGGTCTAATTCATGGGATGTACCATAAAGTAGGGTCTCTCATTGTGTAGGGTAAATGGCTTGGGTAGATTTTGTATGATGGAAGGAATATAGAGGAATGAAAGATGATCCTTCTTGGTCCTTCCATTACATCATCAAAGGAGGTAATGGTTGGTCTTCCGTCAAGGTGATTGTTACCAAGTAACTGAAGCCATTTTAGAGAAGGAAATTTAAGTTACATTGTATAGCCTGTGACTGGAAGGGTTATGGGTTCCTAGTGATGGCTCTCACTTGTTCTGCCTTGATCATTATGGGTGGATGGTTGAATGGTCTTGGTGGGAAGGTGTTGGGGAAATGTAGCTAGATGGTATGGTGCATTTTAAAGGTAAAAATTCAGGTACATTTGATTTGTTGCAGCTGTATTGAAGTTCCTTTGTTATGGTCAGTATGTAGTTCTATCATATATTTCTTAGCTCTTTGTGATATCGGGTGTAAGTTATTTTGTTGTTGTATCCGACTTGGGGTGTTCAAAGTCAGTGTGAGGTACTTATGTATGTAAATTGTTTGGATTGTTTGGATGATTATAAAATTTACCTTTTGAAGAAAAAAAAACCTAATATATATATAAAGAATAAAACTTGCACCTCACATTTAAAGTGTGAAACACAATAACAATTAACCGTTATAACTGTAAATTCGTTTGGTTATCATCATTCTCATAACTGAATCAGAACATATAGAAGCATATAATTATATTTTGTGATCTGATAATATATAAAAATGGATCAATTTGACGTAGAAGATAGTCGAATCCAGTGAAATAAACGACGCTATTCTACAAAGAACAAATTTAAATAGTGAGTAAGTCTGGATTAAGCTTTTGATTCATAATTTTTTTTAATTCAGTGATTTTAGATATATCAAATTTTTTCTGTTTTATATATGTTTTAGTAATCAGTTATGTTAATGAAGTTGATGATGAGAATGAGGATATAGATGCAATAGTTTTTCTTCACATATGAATATAGGTTGAAATTCAAAGTTGGTACCTGTTATTACCTCAGTTCATGTACCAAAAACCTACCCCGATTCTTAAGGTCATAAAAAGATATCTTTAGTATAAAGCAAACATCTCGCTGCAAATGGAGTGTTGAAAATAGTCCAAGCTCCTTCATGTACTAGTTTGAACAAAATGGTTGCCAATGCTATGTTTTTTTCTATGTGGACAAGTTTTCTTTTCATAGGATTTACCCATGGAGGCATAGAGATTGGTTTTAGGATACTCACTTTATTATGATTTAAAGAAACTTTTTAGAGGTAATCTACTGGATACTTGTTTAAAAAGGAACTCAATGATGAAATAGAGGGAGGTACCCCGTTTGGGTTAGACAAGGACATGTCATGTTCACCCGCATTTTGCATCCTCAAACAGATAATTCAATGATGCCTTACTGTTGCAGTTCTCTGCGGAATATTTTTGCTAATGTGGTGCTGCAAAATTTATACCAATGGGAAATGGCTCTGCAAGTACTTCTCTTTATTGACTTTCCAAATAACTTGGTATTTTTTTTACTTTTATTGTCTTTTGATTTAGTCCATGGTCAAAACTTCATGATCCAACTCTTTATGGTATTGTTTAGAAGGTCATGGAAAAGGTTCTTGCACTACTGCTAGCTGAACTTAAATAAATTAGGTGCCATAGTTATATTTACGAATATTTCATAAGTTATATTGCAAACTAGGAAACGAGACTTATTAGCAGCTCAAGCTTTGTGTGATAGTATACCAAAAACTTTTCAAACAAGGTTCGTGCCACCTTATTGTTATAGTTTACATTTGAGTCTGAGTGTACTGAGGTAAGGTGTAGTTAGAGCCAAAGAAAATACACTAGGTATGATCCAGTGATAGGTTTTCAGGCTGAGAAGTTGGAGTTTATCATTTGATCGATCACCTTACTAAGTAAGTTATCTAAAGTTATCTAAGATTGTAATTGTGAACCACCTTTATGCAGTTTCTCATTTTTTCGATTACCTTACTAGACAAGTATGTTATAATATAAGGAGGGATGATTTGGTAGATAACCGGAACTAAAGTCTAAAAGATACAAACAAGAATATCTGTTAGACCCGTAGAAGACGTGCATATAGAATACAAGAATCTTATTTCTGCCTTGTAAAAAGGTTTAGCGGCACTACTGATCCTGATGGTAATATGAGTATCTCGTGTCATTGATGTCATCGACTGTGTGATCCTATCTTGACCATCTTAAAGCTGATACTTGGCCTAGCTATGTGCTGCCATGTGTCACATTTAAGAAGTTAAAAATTATGTATAGTTAGAAGTTAGGTTGATATTTCAGTTAGTTGCTCTATAACAGAAATATCAACCTTAGTTTCATAATTTCACCTAAATCATGATCTGAGAAGCTCTTAGATGGTGCATACAAGGGCATATATGGTGAAAACGCCACCATTCAGTGACATCATTATATAAAAATTTCTACACTGATTATAGATAGAAAATTTGTTCTTCTAAAACTAAGCATAACCTTATTTTCTTCTATAGCAAAATTATGATATGTTCTCAAAGTATATTGGCGCATGGATTATTTTAATTTTGAGGGGCTATAGTCAATGCACTTGGAGCTATTGCTTTACGGGAACCTGTTGGAACTTGGTATGTGCTTAATTTTCTTTTATTTACATTTTTGGAACTAGTAGGCTGTAATTTGAACCAAGAAATTTAAATCAAAGTTAAGAGGTATTGCTTTAGGGACACCTATTAGAACTCGGTATAGCTTTTTAACCAGAGTTGGGTATTACAGTTTTCAAAAGACAAGCTATGAAACCTGTCTTACGGAACAAGTTGTTAAGATAACCTATGCTTACTCTCATAAATAAGAACCTTTCAGTTATTCTTTTTATTCTGAATCAACTTAAATGGGTCAAAATTCCCAACTCGGTTTATAGGCTTTAAGAGTTCAACAGAAGATTGTATAACTCGACCGACCCATTTGCATGGAATGTAACTTTCTGGGGCCTTTTGATGCTATATGATAACATCAAATAGTCATGAATATTAAGTGTCAATTTCCCCCAATAATCCTTGTAATTTATATCATTTATATGGATTTACACTTGTTTTCCACTGTTTTCCTCCTTCAAGTAAATTACGAGCATTGGAGCTAAAATGACGCGGAATTGGAGAATTAGATAAAGAATTATCTTAGTATGCTGATTTTGAAGAAGTTACGGCGTAACTCGTCTGTCACATTATGCCATAACTATTGCGTGACTCAGAAAACTAACTTATCAGAAGGTTACGGCATAACTCTTCCCAAAGGTTACGACGTAACTATATTAGGTCAAATGAGGTTCCACGCCGCTGATACTTACGCCGTAACTACTCCATCAACTACTGGTAACCAAGTTTATTAAAGACTACGGTGTAACCACTTATTAGGTTACACGTAACACGAATCTAGTGCAAAATACGATGAAATAGAAGGTTACGGCGTAACTCTTATATTAGTTACGCCGTAACCCATATCTGGCCTATAAGTACCCCACGAATTCTAGCATTTCTAATCATCCCATTCCACACACAACACTCAGAGAAAATGGGAAAAAGCTCAAGGCAGATCTAGAGGAGCATACGGAGCTATCTCCAAGGGAGAAATCACTCCCCTACGATAAGCATTAGCAATTTATATTTCTTTTACTTTCAATTCATGTATTTCGTACCTTTAAATATTGAATTGGTTTGTATGATTAATATGAGCGGCTAAGCACCTCTAGGTGCTGGCCTTGTTATGATTCCTTAATTGTTTTGTTTGCGTTTACTTTACTTCCGTACAATTATTTCTAAGTGTATGCATGCATAGTTTATTGGTAGCCACCCTTGGTTCGGTAGTTTTGAATGGCGGTAAAGGCCAATTGCCTAGGAGATATGCCCAACTGACCCTAGGTGAGCGGACTGAGATGGGAAGGGTAAGATATGACCAACTGATGACCCTTTCTACTTGTGCGATTTGACCAACTGATCACCTATCGTTTGGATGAACTTAAGAATTAGGAGGTGAGTGTGTAAGTTCCAAACGGCCGGGCACTCGCTATTATAAATCTAGCATGTAGCGGTACTTAATGACTTGGCTTAGGGGACAAGCAACAACAAGACTTATGAAGGGACACCTGACTTCTCCTGTGGTGGCATCTTTGTTGATAGGTTAGGGCGAATTGACCAAATGATGTCCTCTCGACTTTGACCACACCTGAAGTAATTGGAAGTAAGTAGACGTAGACATAACTAGCTAGGAGGATTAACTAGGTTAGCACCACTTTCCTCTATTGATTTCCCTTTACCATTTATCTGCTTTTATTTTATTCTTCTTTAGTAGTTTAATTAATTAAATCCCTATCGAAACCATTATTAATCTGTGACACCTAGACTTAGTAATAATCCAACACACATAGCTCTTGGGACGACCTCGGCTTTACCGATTACTATACTACACACGACCGGGTACATTGCCCGTTAGTGCATTAGGGTAGACCATAGGTATAACCAGACTTTATAAATATTAAAACATGGTCAGTAAAACCTGCAACAAGTTTTTGGCGCCGCTGTCGGGGAGTTATATTAGGATTTTTATTAAGTCTTTCATTTCGTTTTAAACTTTTCTCATGATCATATTTCAAGTTTTCAGGTACCATGGAAGTTGTTAACATCGATGACCTCACTCTTGAGGAATACTTGGCGTTGACAAGAGCGGAACAAGGGCCGGGTCTCGTAAGACCGGCAATTGGCGCGGATGTCCGTTTCGAAATCAAAGACCAATTTATGATGGAGCTTCGTGTTAACCCTTTTTTAGGAAACATGGACGAATATGCATATGAGCACATTGAAAATGTCCTATACATCGCTAGCCTTTTCAACATTCCGGGCGTGTCTCATGATTTTGTTATGCTAAGGGTATTCCCAATGACTCTTCTTGGGCTGCTAGAAGATGGATTGAAAGATTGGCCGTCGAGGCAATTAATACTTGGGCGCTACTTAAGAAGCACTTTATTCAGAGATATTGTCCACCGTCGAAGATTTCTAACCAGCTTTTGGAGATCCATAATTTCAAACAAGAAGGCGAAAGCGTTGTATCAAGCACAGGATAGATACAACGATCTCGCTACAAGTGTCCTACACATGATCGAACAACCAGAAGGTCAACATTTTCTACAAAGGAATTAACGTAACTATAAGGCAAATGCTAGACTATCAAGGACCTATCCCGAAGATGAATCCTACTCTTGCAATTGAAGCCATTCAAAAAATGGCTGATCACTCTCAAAAATGGCATGACGGAGGGAACAAAAGAAACCAAGGCGGAAGTTTTGACGGAATTACAGCAATCACTAGTAAAATTGAAAATCTTAGTCGAGATATGCTGAAGGTCAGAGAAACCGTTCATGCCATCTAAGTGGGTTGTGAAAGCTGTGGAGGAGGACATGTCACGAAGAATTGTCCTCATGTCGACAAAGAAAATATTGAAGAAGCCAAGTATGGAGAAAATCGACCGTTTTACGGAGATAATCGAAATAATAACGGGTATCGTGGAAATTACAACAGTGGGCCTTATGGAGAAAAGCCCGATCTTGAAGAAGTAATCAACAAGTTCACGGAGAGTTCAGGCCCAAAGACAAAAGGAGCAAGATGAGTGGTTAAAAGAATTCGGAAAACAACGTGAAACCTTTCCAAGCACAACACAACCCTAAAAACCTAGAATCTATGGTGGAAAAGCTCAGTGAAAAAGTAAGGATGAATAACAATAAACCTAAAGGATCAAAACTAGCTATGGAATGTAAAGTGATTTTTCGTGATGATTTCGAAGGTTTAGGCCAATGGTAGGGATTAGGGGTTGATCTCATGGACATATCGAGTTACGCGTAACCTACCTTATGAGTTCGGCATAACTATGTTTTGACAGCGATAACGGGGTTATGAAGAATCTGAGGAAAATGACTCTAACAATTACGCCATAACCAAGAATCTCAGTTATGAATGGCGGGATACGTGGCGGAAAAATTTCTCGAAGTGGGCGAATCAGGAAATGGCTGGTCCCGACATTTACTTGTGCCCTCTGCCCAGATCTAAGAGGAAATATCACTGGTGCAAAATGATACCGGTTGCTAAGGGAGATTGGTATGATCTTTGGGCCTCGTGTGACCCGAGAAATAAGGTTTGTGATGGAGGAAGCAATAAGGATAGGATCAACCATAACACATTTATGTGGCTGCATATCTGATGATGAAAGACTCGAGAAACTCTCCTAGAAGATGAAGAAGAACAGCTTATCACTCCTTTGGTGTACTCGGTCATCATAGCGAGGACTCCACACGAGCATGGCCTACATGCAACCCCTTCCACGAGTATTGCAACGGCGGGGATAGTGAAAGAGAGCAAGAGTGGACATGCCCTCATGAGTGTGAAAGATATTGTATAAAGTTCGGTGACTTGGCATTTGATGATTGGTACGCATAATACAATTGAGGATGCCAAGATTAACCCGAATCTTCTTAAGAAGCTAAAATTGATTCACGAGCACATTGAGAAAAAGGAAGTGGCTAATAAAACATCTACTGCATGGATGAGCATTTAAGTGAAACGACAACAAGGAAATCTGTGATCAGTGCGAAAGAGTAAAATCTCCTGCGGAAATTTTCTGGGTGTCATGCAACCCTTATGACGATATGTGTAACGGGGGAAGCAGCTCTGAGAGAATAGGAAAAGACGAATTCTTTTGGTCCTCAACCAATGATGAGGAGAGAACGAGTTTGCCTTGGCTGGAAAACCTAGGATTCAATAGTTGGGTGATGATTAAGTATGGACATGTGAACACGTTAACCAAAGAGAAGATTTGGAAGGAGTACATGTATCGATAAAATTCAAACAACGAAAGTCTCAACAAAACGAGTGAAATAGCAATTGAGGATGATAAGGAGTTGGTTAGAGATGAAAAAGAAGAATGCAAGCGTGTACTAGTGGAGAATCTACTCGATGAGGAATGGCTTAAAGGTACAGCTTCTGATGACGATGACATTGAAGGGATCCTAGATTACCTTGAATTTCAAGGGAACGAGGAGTTTACTGATCCTGACGACGAAGCTTATGAGAAAAGGAGGTGCAAACTCCTTGGGATTCCCTACAAGATACCACCACCTATTATTGTCGAAAAATACGAATTCACTCGCTACCACTTGGGACCGGAGGAAAAATTTTGTAAAATCCGGAAAATCGAAACTAATGAATACCTCTGAAAGGCCACGAATGTCGCCTGGATGAGGCATAACTTGATGAAAGATATTCAAGAGGTCGGGGAAGTCCAAAGGCCCCCATAGAAGCCCCGCGGCTCTGAGTCTAACTTAAATACTCGTAAATAAAGAAAAGTGCTCTTTCGGGAGACAACCCGAATTATCCTTTTCTTTTGTTTTATTTCCATTTCCGTAGGGTTTTGTGTTTTCTAACCATTCTTGCAGGAAACTAGGAAGTAATTCTTTCTGCAGTTTCTTGTCGACCGAGGAGTTGGTAACTCATCTACGTGATTACGCCGTAACCAACCTTTTAGCAGCAGAATTTGTGACGCATTAACAATTACGGCGTAATTCCATCTATGTGGATATGCCGTAACCACTCGCTTTGCAGCTTATGTTAGGTTTTGTCGATTCTGGTAACTCCCTCGAGAAAAGTTCGACGTAACCTTCTCTTCTTTAATTCTTTCATTTTAAAACACAATCACCTTGTATTAGTATTTTAAATGAACTTTGTGGGTGTGTTCCCTGTAAACCCTCACGAGACTTCACTCGTCCACTTGGGACACCAAGTGGTTTAAAAGGCTTGTTGCATATGCTAAATGCAACCGTGATTCCTACGAAAGTGAGTTAGGTTTTTTTTTCATTTTTTATTTTTCATTTTTTCTTTATAGAATTATGCTTGTCGGTAGTGTGATTTCAGAGATTGAAGTTTGCTCATGATGCTTATACGAAGGCACGTCTCTTTTTCGTGGGCCTTCTTTCTTTATGGAGTAAATTTCAGGGAAGTTCTCGCTCTAATTCTACTTTTCTCTTCACCTTTATTTAATTCTTAGTACAAAAGGGACTTTGTACAATTCAAGTAGGGGGACGGGAGTAGAATTATCTATTGAACATTATTTTGCCCTCATTTTTTCTAGTTTATTTTGAAAAAATATGCCATTTTTTAAATTTTGACATGTTTTTCTTAACCTAAGGGAATTTGTACAATTCAAGTGGGGGGACGGGAGTAGAATTATTTGTTGAACATTATTTTGCCCTCATTTTTTCTAGTTTATTTTGAACAAATATGCCATTTTTAAAATTTTGACATGTTTTTCTTAACCTGACTAGATTAGACCTTAGCCGAGCACATACAACCCTTGATATTATATGGTGATATTAGCCTTATCCGTTTCTAATATTTTACCCAAAATCCACCAAATTATGAGTGTGCCGGTAGCTTGTAAACTTTAGAACTTGGCCTTTGCATCATTTCGAGACCATAGACGAGGTATGTTGAGTTAGCTCGATATATTTGGACCTTTTACGTTTTAGAAGGCAATAGTATAGGATTATCACCCTATCAGCCTACCATTGTGTGTTTATCGACTAGTCACATCGACTTCTCGACCCCCATGAGAAACCCTTTTGTTGCACTCACCTTTAGTGCAAGATACCCCTAGATACACCCATCGGAGCCATTCCTTTCATTTTGTTAACCTGATATATTGTTTTGATACACCTATACACCTTAGCCTACCCTGTAGCCTTTATTGGTGATTGGGAAGTCATCATTTGCCTAAGTTCAAGGTTCGAGTGGAAAGGTTCAGAAATCACGCTTTCATCGACAAAAATCCTGAAGATCATTGAAGACCCCCCGAATTCCCATTGATCATCTCAAGTGGGGGGATATGATGTTTAGTTATTATTGTTATGTTGAAAAAAAAAAGTTGTTATGTTATTGTAAAGTGCGATGTTATAAGCACTATATTATGAGCTTATTAGATTCAGTATCGAGGAGGCCACCTCGGCCACATTTGAAGATTGAAGTTGGTAGTTATCCCAACAGTTGGAGAAAAGGTAGTGTGCCTATCACGACGTCCTCTAATGACACATCTACCTTATATTTCATGATCCGGTTTCTTGACTTCAAAGCTTGAACTTTGGGCGGACGGTAAGTGGTGATGACTTGGTTATAGATTTAGACTACCTGCTTGTTTTTTATTTTACACCATTTATATATCCCATGTCTTATCCTACCCTTTAGTCATGAAGCGTGTCTAGGTGATGCAGCGAGCAATCTTTGGTGTCTTGGCCATGGATTTGGTCATGTATCATTGATTTTGTCCACTTCGCCATGACATGTTAGTAATGACGAGTCACCCTTAACCTTTTTCGTGTCTACCCATATTGCCTTCGAGAATTGTTTAGCCCTTAAATCTAGTGGTGGAAATTTGTGTAACCGCCAAGCTTATGATAGAATACATGCTATGGTATGCGATTGAGTGATCACCCTAAAATTCACACTTAGAATAGGTGAGAGATTTGAGTGTTTTGTTCCCTTCGTAAGGTGTTGGTTTGTTTTATTCTAGCATAAGGGATTTATAAACTTATATTTTCTGGGTTATGGGAGATATCTTTTTAGGAATCTTTCTAATAAGGTCTACTTGAAGGCAAGTAGAGTTCAAGTGGGGGAATATTTGATAACATCAAATAGTCACGATTATTAAGTGTCAAATTCTCGATAATGCTTGTAATTTATATCATTTATATGGATTTCGCTTGTTATCCATTATTTTCCTCTTCGGGTAAATTACTAGCATTGGAGCTAAAGAGACGCGGAATTGGAGAATTATCTAAAGAATTATCTTAGTATGCTGATTTTGAAGAAGCGTAACTTCGTCTCTCACATTACGCCGTAACTATTGCGTGACTCGAGAAAACCAACTTATCGGAAGGTTACTGAGTAACTCTTCTCAAAGGATTCTGACGTAACTATATTAGGTCAAATGAGGTTCCACGCTGCTGATACTTACGCCGTAACTACTCCATCAACTACGACGTAACCAAGTTTATTGAAGACAACGGTAACCACTTATTAGGTTGCATGCATAACCAGCAGAATCTAGTGCAAAATACGATGAAATAGAAGGTTCGCGGTAACTCTTATATTAGTTACGCCGTAACCCATATCTGGCCTATAAATACCCCACGAATTCTAGCATTTCTAATCATCCCATTCCACACACAACCCTCAGAGAACGTGGGAAAAAGCTCAAGGTTGATCTAGAGGAGCATATTTTGTCTCAAGGGAGAAATCACTCCCCTACGATAAGCATTAGCATTTTATATTTCTTTTACTTTTAATTCATGTATTTCGTACCTTTGAATATTGAATTGGTTTGTATGATTAATATGAGCGGCTAAGCACCTCTTGGGGATGGCCTTGTTATGATTCCTAATTTGTTTTGTTTGCGTTTACTTTACTTCTGTACAATTATTTCTAAGTGTATGCATGCATAGTTTATTGGTAGCCACCCTTGGTTCGGTAGTTTTGAATGGCGGTAGAGGCCAATTGCCTAGGAGATATGACCAACCGACCCTAGGTGGCGGTGCGATGGGAAGGGTAAGATATGACCAATGGCGACCCTTTCTACTTGTGCGATTTGACAACACTTGGTCACCTATCGTTTGGATGAACTTAAGAATTAGGGGTGAGTGTCTAAGTTCCTATGGCGGGCACTCACTATTATAAATCTAGCATGTAGCGGTACTTAATGACTCGGCTTAGGGGACCCGGGAACAACGGGACTTATGAAGGGACACCCGACTTCTCCTGTGGTGGCATCTTTGCTGATAGGTTAGGGCGAATTGACCAAATGCTGTCCGCTCGACTTTGACCCCACCTGAAGTAATTGGAAGTAAGTGGACGTAGACATAACTATCTAGGAGGATTAACTAGGTTAGTACCACTTTCCTCTATTGATTTCCCTTTACCATTTATCTGCTTTTATTTTATTACCTTTAGTAGTTTAATTAATCAAATCCCTATCGAAACCATTATTAATCTGTGACACCTATACTTAGTAATAATCCAACACACATAGCTCTTGGGACGACCTTGGCTTTACCGATTACTACACTACACACGACCGGGTACACTGCCCGTTAGTGCATTAGGGTAGAGCATAGGTATAACGAGACTTTATAAATATTAAAACATGGTCAGTAAAACCTGCATCACTATACTCAAAAATGATGTTGCAAAAACCAAATTATACACGTAAATGGAGGAATTTGGACATTTGGTTTGGTGGTTACATGTTAATGTCTATTTTCTAATTCAAACAAACATCAATGCCACATATATGCACACAATCTGGCCACACCAGCAAAACAGAGTAGATGATCTATAACATTCTAGTGTTCTACATGCCGAGAACAAGATGATCAAAATGGATAAATAAATAAATGGAGTTAATTTGAAGGATCTTGTAGGCCTTCATGGTCATCAATGTTCTCATGTTCCGAAAGCATGTTCATTATCATGTCAATCTGGTTCTGCAACAATGCATTTTTTTCGTTCAACATCTTAACAATTGCTTTGTTTTTCCAGTAGCTTTACTTGCAAATGTTCAAGTACAAGTGAGTCATTTTCTAACTGCTCGTTTAGGCCATCAATCTCTATCTCTCTTGTAACATTAATTTAATGCGTGATGAATGATGTCTTCACCTCAGTATCATTTAAGAGACAAAGGGGTTCAAAATCACTGTTTAATAGGTCTACCACAGTCTCATTAAAGATTTCAAGAGCTGAAAACATCAACATAAGTATACCCTGTAAAGACATAACAAGTATTACAGCTGAAAAAAGTTGAAAAAATATATATGTAGGTGGCAATTTTGAACCACTGGTTAATGAATTTAGCACTAGTATAGTTAAATGTAAAAATGTAAATGGGAAAAAGATAACATTGTGAATATGAGCATAAATGTACAAGGCAGAAAAAAATATACATATGCTCGATTGAGGTTGATCACAGTCGCTAATCTCCTCTCTAGCACACTCACAATAGTAATAATGTGCATGGATGAAGGAAACTAGAAGATTGCAAAAAGGATTTTGATAATCATCATGAGGTTGCCGTTTTTTTACAGATTAGGTCTCACTTCACAGACAAACTATTTGTGTAACGCCCCAACCCGATATGGGTCAAAATGTCACATTATGGTGTCATACAAAGCATATAAATGAAAGCGGAAGTCTTAAATAAAATAACAATTCATATAAACGAATGAATGAAAAAGGAAATACATGATCCAACATGTCAAAAAGGAAATGAAATATCAAAACAAATGCTCTTCAAATGAGTCCAAAATGATAAGGGAAATTAGGATCGATTCACTTAAATGCTTCTATTCTCATCCCATCAAAGCCCATAATCCCACTTGGTATCTGCCACATGGAAAAGAAAATGCGACTGGGGTTAAAAAGACCATTGAACAGATATATAAAAAAACAAATAATCAAAACATAAATATAAGTATGAAGAAAGGAAAACATAAGGTTCCTGCTGAAACGAATATCATCTGTCAAAAGAAATGAGAGATCAAGGATCAATTCAACAAATATCATAAGTCAAACGAGTCAAATGGAATAAGAGATGAAACAATAATACAAATCAGATAATCATAAGGAATCAAAATGAATCATATAGGAATATTGCCACGAGCGCATAACCTAACGTCCAACATGACACATGAAAGACACTAAACATATACATAACCATCAATTCATAGGTGTACAAGGAGGGGATACCTCACAAGTACTATAAATGCGAGAGGGGTGCAAGGTACACACAACCAATCACCATATCATACGAACCATAATACCTAGGATGCATCCATACGCCCCTACATAACAAATAATATATGTACCCTGCTCAAGACAAGTGTACACACATATCATAGTGACCGAGTGATTACATAACATACATAACAAATGGGGATGTCGTAGACTAATCACACCGCCATAGATAGTGTCATGCTACTAGTTAGCTCGGGTAACGAAAAGAAACAAAGCATACGAAGCATAACATAGCATATCATATCAAATCATATCATATCCAAAGGAAGCATATCAAACTGAACGGAATCATATCATAGCAAAATGAATGTCATAATGAATAGAATCATATCAGGAATCATATCAAATAGATTAAAGCAAAGAGAATCATAGCAAAGAATTTCATAAGTGAGAAAAAGTCAAGGATCAAAAAGTCATGAGAAATCCCTCTTGAAAAAGGATAGAATATCTGTACCTTAACAGCAATATGAAATGGAGGAAGGAAACACGAAGAAAAAGAAGCTACTCTCTCTTCACATGATCATCCTGAATATTAATTACATATTATTTATTTAATGTCACATTTAATACTTATAGTTAGTAGGGTTTTATCTTCTTCGGATATGAAATAAAGGAAAGGTAAGTATTAGGTTTATATTATCATTATGTATAGGGTTATATCATATGTATCACATAGGTTTTAACAGTATCTCGAACTAATGCTTTTAATCTAATTACAAGTAGAATTTAGAGACAATCCTAATTGGGAACTAAAACCAACTTAAGAGTAAGTTGGATTAGAAACAAGGCAGACTTCGGAATTAAACGCAACATCACTCTCTAGATTAACCTATACCAAGACACAAAAGCACTCAAAACCTCTAGGTACAATACTTAGTATCGATACAACTCACACAAAACTACACATAAAACCTTCTCAGTACAATTATTTTGAGACCAAAACATGAGACAACAAAGGTTTAACTAGACTAAATCAACTTACACCCCTTATTCTATTGGTCACGATTTGTATGCACGTTTAAAAATATGTTTGAATATAATTTGACTCCAAAACTCACACCCCTAAAAATGTTAGTATCCCAAAACCATGCATGTAACCAACGTATAAAATCATAACCCCACATTCTAATTCTGGTTTACACATAATCGACCCCCTTATAAATGTTTTCTTATGTTTCCATATTTGTATGTCATATTAATGAGTAATTATGATAGCCATATAAGTTTTAATCGACATAACCTGGGTTTGGAAAATAGGGGCTAGATCGAAGGAAAAAGGACACAAGACTCGCCAACAATCGACGACAAGAACGGGAAATACTAAACGTATGATACACATGCAAACTCAAACACAACACCAAGATAACGAGGCATGATCGATCCTATGTAGTAAACACGGGTTTTAGATGTGACTTGATCACTTGATCGATTGACACCAAGGCACCACACTAATGCTAAGAACAACCACAACATGCTCGAATTCATAGGCAAACACACATACACCATATTCAAATTATACAGATTCTTAGATTCAATTCCTGATCATACATGAGTAGCCATTCGATTTATATCTCACATATACATGATCACTCTTCCTTAAACTTTTTATTAATACATATTTTAGACCCACCGATGCTAACCATAATAATTATATTCATTCATAACAAGTTTTGATAATACATATACATTTATGTCCATTCGAGTAAAATATATTAGTTTTATGTTCATACGTATATAAATACAAATCAAGGACAACGTGGGATGATATAGGAGTACCTCTCGAGTCGAATTAGGTGAATGAAACAAGCATACAATAAGCAAACCAAAAGCCTCCTCAGATCAAACCCACGACCAACCAAAGCTCCTTTACAACCCGATCACCAATATTAGCAATCCCTTCGTACCTTGATTCTGTTTGGAGAGAAAAGTGGGAGCTGTCAAGTTTTATTTTAGGGTTTCAAGGTGTGAATGAATTTATGATAACCTGTTAGTTAAGTATGAGAGGGAAGGAGTTGATTGTGCTGAATTTTTGGGAAGACTGATTCCTCCTCAAAATATTTTCCAAAGTTGCTTGTTCTTATCATGTATTAGAACTAGGTAGAAAGTAATTAAAAGGATTGGTTCTAGTCATAACTAACCGTTTCTTTTCATATTTAGGCATGGCATGTTAAAAGACCAGAAAAAAGGGAATAAACTAATTTCCTTTTCCATGTCGATATCTTTTAAAACTTTTTGGTCTCAAAAAAAGTCCATAAACATACATTTTAACTTATATTATATGTCAAACTGAAACAAATAGCAATTTACCTTCACTTCATTTCTAATTTAGTCACTAAACCATAAAGATCTTTAATAGAACTATTATAATATTAATCTTGAGCATGTCGAGTAACTTTGAAAGAAAAATTGTTAAGTGATGGCATGGGTGAAAGATTTTAGAAACTTTTTGCAAGTTTAATGGTCGTTTTAATGATTTTCAAAAGTTAAAAACAGTTAGAAGGAGTTCCATGTAAATAAAAGGGGTGCTTGAGAATACTTGGGACGTGTGATGCATGTATATAAAATGTATATGCGACATAAATGTGTGACATTTTAAGTGCATGTCGATTTTATTGTGATATAGGGTAAGCTTGATTTAAATGGTACATAAGATGCATAGAATCTTAGGAAAAAGAATGTGCATTAACATAGCTAGGTTTAGAAGATATACATGTATTGTACTTGAATGTGTTGAATACATATGGTATATAGTTGTATCGCAAATTTAATTGCTTAAGAACTTAGGTTAAATGTCATATTAATTTAGTCATCACATAGCATAGGGTCTTAATTATTTAAAAATGTTCATAACACTTAGGCAAAATTTCAAATTATAAAGGAATTTCGGAAATCCGATCTTAGGATATTACAATTCTTCCCCTCTAAAAAGAAAATTTCGTCTTCGAAATTGAAGTCGCAAAGTTAGATGGAGACGTACCAATCACGAAAAGAATGGCCATAAATAGTCTCACGCCCGAATAGGTTCTTCCAAAAGATTCTTCATCACAGAATGGTTTGATTTCTCATGTCCCGATCCTGACGGTCTAAGATAGCCTTAGGCTCCTCAACAAAATAATAGATCATTACGAATATGATCTAGCGGATACGAAACATATGCGGAGTGGATGATAATAACATGAGACACACTCATGAATATGAAATAGCACGAAGGTAAAGCCAACGATACGAAATTTCACAAATAAATTCCAAACTTCAAGCGAACAATATAAAACGTACAGATGATCTAGAAGCATAAAGCGAGTATCAAAACACATACGGAATGGGCCTAATAACCGCACAAAAATAAAGGAAACATGGACCGCGGAGTCACTTTCTCCAAGCCAAATCTCCAAGCGAATCAACGAAACGTACTAACGGCCAAAACAACATAACAAATATCAAACGGTCTCCAAAATCATAACGGAAAAAATGAAAGAAAAAAGAATCATGAAATCTCTCTGGCATCACTTCTACGTCTGACGACCTAAAGTCTGGTGAGCTAGCGACCACCAATACGCCCAAACTCCTGGTTGTAGTTTCCCCGACTATCTGAACTACGCCAGTCATAGTTCTTCTGCCCATACGTCTTTCGAGTGCCTGCTAGTTGAATCTTGTCTCCATCTTTGCTCCTTTTGTTATTCTGACCAGCTTTCTCCTGCAGCATCTTGATGTTTCCAGCAACGTCGCAATACTCCAGCGATCTTCTCGACACGAGTAATCCTTTCTTCAACTTAACTGGAGCGACAACTGTACTAAACGAATGCGGCTTCTTCACGAACCTCCCTAACTCAGCAACTATTGTAGCAACTCAGGATCCGAATCACCATCTTTGATTCTACGAGTAGTCACTATCTAAACGATCGACAAACAAAACCCGCTAAAACAAAAAGGAAAAATCAAATGTGGAAGGATGAAGATCAAATCAGTGAAGTCAAAAGAATATCGTAATCAAATCTGAACGAAAAGGTCCAACTGAACGAAATAGGTCAAAACAAATGGAAGCCTAATGTCTACTCAAATGCTCACAGGTCAATCCAAAGATTCAACAAGACGAAACTGAAGCTCAGATACCATAATTGTAACACCCCAACCCGTCACGGGTCAAAATGTCACACTATGGTGTCATATAAAGCATATAAACACAACCGAAAGTCTTAAATAAAATAACTAATCATATAAACGAATGACTTCAAAAGGAAATACATAATCCAACATGTCAAAAAGGAAATGACATATCAAAACAAATGCTCTTCAAATGAGTCCAAAATGATAAGGGAAATTAGGATCGATTCACTCAAATGCTTCTACTCTCAGCCCATCAAAGCCCAGCATCCCACTTTGTACATGCTGCATGGAAAATACAATGCGGATGAGCTTAAAAAGCCTAGTGAACAGATATATAACAAAACGAATAATCAATACATAAGCTCCTGTTGACATGAATATCATCTGTCAAAAGAAATAAGAGGTCAATGATCAACTGAACAAATATCATAAGTCAAAGGAGTCAAATGGAATAAGAGATGAAACATAACCTAACGTCCAGCATGACACATGAAGGACACTACATACATACATAACCGTCAATTCATAGGTGTACAAGGAGGGGAGACCTCATAAGTACCATAAATGCGAGAGGGGTGCAAGACACGCATAATCAATCATCATATCATACGAACCATAATACCTAAGATGCATCCATGTGCCCCCACATAACAAATCATATATGTACCCTGCTCAAGACAAGTGTACAAATATATCCTAATGGCCAAGTGATCACATAACATACATAACAAATGGGGACGCCATGGACTAATCACACCGCCATAGATTATGTCCTGCCATTGGTGTCATCAATGGCATGGTCATGGTACCTCCATAACTAGTTAGCTCGGGCAACGAAAAGAAACAAAGCATACAAAGCATAACATATCATATCATATCATATCCAAACGAAGCATATCAAACTGAACGAAATCATATCATAGCAAAATGAATGTCATAATTAATAGAATCAGATGAAAGGATCGTATCAGGAATCATATCAAACGGATCATAGCAAAGAACATCATAAGTGAGACAAATTCAAGGATCGGAATGTCATGAGAAATCCCTATTAAAAAGGGATAGAATATTTGTACCTTAACAACAATATGAAATGGAGGAAGGAAACACAAAGTACTTATATTAATCACATGATCTTCCTGAATATTAATCACATATTATTTATAAGCTCATTTAATGTCACATTTAGTACTTATACTTATTAGGGTTTTATCTTCTTTGCATATGAAATAAAGGAAAGGTAAGTATTAGGTTTATAATGTCATTATGTCTAGGGTTTTATCATATCCATCACATAGGTTTTAAGAGTATCTTGGATTAATGCTTTTAATCTAATTAGAAGTAGAATTTAGAGACAACCCGAATTGGGAACTAAAACCAAGAGTAAGTTGGATTAGAAACAAGGTAGACATCGGAATTAAACATAACATCACTCTCATGATTAACCCATACCAAGACACAAAGCACTCAAAACCTCTCGGTACAATACTTACTATCGAGACAACTCACACACAACTACACCTAAAACCTTCTCGGTATAATTATTTCGAGACCAGAACAAAATGTGAGACAACAAAGGTTTAACAAGACTAAATCAACTTACACCCCTTATTCTATTAGTCACAATTTTTATGCATGTTTATAAATATGTTAAAATATAATTTGAAACCAAAACTCACAACCCTAGACATGTTAGTATCCCTAAACCATGCATGTAACCAACGCATAAAATCATAACCCCACATTCTGTGAGTCCCAAACCGTGGATCTACTTAGCTTGTATAAGTATGTTTCCTTTGATGGATCCGAAACAATTGTGAATGAAACAAAGCTTAATGTTAGTCAAGTATGCGGAATCTACTTGGTAACACTTAGAAGAAGAATCAATAGAACAATGAAAGTAATAATCAAAACACTTCAATATTATTAAAGAATAATACGGATTCTTTGGCTAGTATCAGGGTATACAACCTTGAAGTTCTTAATAGGGCTATTCTAGTTGATTATGTATTGGTGTATATATCAACATAACCTAGGACCTTCTTTTATAGGACAAGGAGTCCTTTACAAGAAAACTATCACTATAAAATTGTATAAGATATACAATATCTATTCTTAAAATACAAAGCGTGTGCATATCCTATTAGCAGTACAAAACATACGTATACTAGCAGTTAGTACTGCTAGTGTATTATTTACTAGTTTGTTTGTATGCCTGGCAGTATCAAGCACAATTAGTACTGCCATTTTTAATTCCTAACAATTCTCCCATAAACTTATGATTTCTATGTAAATCACTGAGTTTCTTCAATTAGAATTTTAACTCTTCTGATGAAGGGGGATTCTTTCAAACACTACTTTCTTCTTGCAGTCTTCATTGCTTGGTCAAGTTGATTTATGATCTTCCTTATTAGACCTCTTGCCATCTCTGAGTCTTCATCCACAGTAAGTTTTGCAGATAACATAAACACCAAAATTCCAACTCTGAGAGGGTATTCTTGCTCTACCAGCATAAACACATTTATACCATCAGTTGTAGATACATGATGTACACCGGATGTATCATATAATCTCCATGTAGTAGCTCTTTCAGGAATATGAAATTTCTACATACTATCAAGAGGATCAGGTTCAAATAATCTACCTAGCTAAGTCCATAAATCTAGCTCCTTATTATTTTCAAAACATGCATGATTGAACTTCTCTTTGACCAAATTCCATAGATTTACAAGATCATCTCTATCAAATGCCTTGACCATATCAAAAAAAGTCTTGAACATTTCCACCTTATTTCCTAATCTGATGATCTTCCAAAATATACCAAATTTATCTGTGTGAATTTCCCAATCAACAATGGGATATTTTGATTGCAATGGTTCAACAAACACTGCATCTAGAATAGCTACCATCTCTTGTTGAACCTATATGTCTTCTTGTGATTCAACCTCTTCAGAAGTATCTTCTTTAACTTTTTGCTTCTTTTGTAAACTTGAATCAATTAATATAGCTTTCCTTTTAAGACAGCTTTCTTCAGAATCAACTCTTGTTGAACTAGCAGTATCTGGAATATCATTATCATTATCAATTGGAATATCAGTAGTACTATCCTTATTTTGCACTACTTGTGCAATAATTCTTCTAGTTGCAACGATATTAGTTGTAACACCCATCTGTCTTGCTACCTTTTTCACATTGTTCACAAGATTTTCAACATTGACTGAATGCTCATTGACTGAATGCTCTGTATCTTGATGAACTTGCTCAGGTTGCTCATCATTCTGTCTTAGATCAGAATCCATATCCATCCGTCCCTGAATGTCTCATGAGATTTCCTCCCCTGTTTAGAAGAATCCCTTTGCTCCAAGTCATCATCAAAATTGTCTGAGCTTGATACAACTAGTTTGACCCTTTTTGTTTGTTGAAGAGACATAACCTTGAGCTGCAATTTCTTCACTTTGTGAATAAGATTGGTATTGACCCTGGTATGTAAAGACTTAGTGTCTTTGGCTTCCTGCTCCAAGTTAGTCACATGTTCTGTCAGTGCACGGTACATGTAGCCATCAATTTATGTATAAGTTACAAACTGCCCTCAGATGTGTTAACTTCTGGGGAGAGGTGATCGCTGGGCATATACCCCATGTTTTCCATGTGGCTAGGGTTTCCATCACCTTTAGTTGATTCATAAGAACCAGATATATTAGATGTTGCCATAGTAAGGGTCTTATTTATGTTACCCTTGTCCTGACCAACATCTAAGCCTGTGTCAGTAGGAGCAGCCCTTCCTATACTGTCAAAAATAGCCTCATCTGCATCAATGATAATGATAGGAGTTTTGTGCTGAGGAACATCAGATCTTTTTCTGGAATTATGCCTAAGTGGTGATAAAGATGATTGAGTTGGTGATGAATAGCCATGAGCTTTGGATGTGTGATGGGAAAGAACTGGGATTGTTGATCCTTTACCCTTGTTGTGTAACATGTTTTTAAACAAAGGTACTACAAGTCCATTGAACCCCTTAGATGCCATCTTCATATTACTAAAAAATTTTTGTGTTGAGTTTTGTAAATATTTGCATGGAACTTGAGTTTAACTTGAGAGTTTTCCAAAACTGTTTGCACAAATCATGGATACATTAAAAACTTGAACAGATTATCTACAATTTTCACCATACTATCAAAAATCAATTTTTAAAATTTGTAAGTTCTACCATTTGATAAGCATATGAGAACAATAGCAATGTATCTACTAAAATGCTCCCATGAGGTTTTATTAGAACTTAAACAATGTAGAATAGTATGGATCACGAATCTCCATTGTGGGGCAAAACAACCTTTAAGAAAAGATAAGTTTTTAGATGATGTATTTGGCATATCATTAATACCATCTACATCACTTAGGTGCAAATGCCTCCTAAGAGATGCTTCAGTAAGAATGATGATAGTGCCATCTACTTTGGCTTTAATCTGTTTGTTTCCATCTTCAAAAGTATTGACATTAGCAGTTTGCCAAAATTGCTTGATATGGGAAACAAAGACAGTTGGATGAACTGAAAGAGCATACCTAATGTGGGTATGATTCAGAAAATCCACTATCTCATGGAAATCACATGCTTCCTTGGTTTTCTCCAAGAATGCCTGATACGCGTACAATGCACGTTCGGGGTCAAAGGAACTTCCTTTTCGTCGAGCAAGTTTTTCAACACCATAGGCAGTGAACCTAATCGTTGTAGTGTAGTATTAGGGTAAGCCTCGGGAATTGATATCGTTCTCTAGGGGAATAGGAATGCTAGTGAGAAATTACTACGCTAAGGTTGGGGATGAGGAAGATTAATTTTTTATCTTTTTTATATTTTTTAGAAAATTAAAAGGTACGAATCGTGGGGTATTGGATTTGGGGGGTTGGTATTTCTACCGATTACTCTACTTATCTAATTTAACTAAGCTAAGGTGAGTGTAGTCTATGTCTATTATTGTGTGCTCGTATGATGATTAAGAATGTGTTTACTTAGATGCTATTACTCCCTAGTTATCTCCTATTGATGGTTCGATGGTCACGTCCTTATTCTTAACGCGTTGTGTCTTCTAAGGTCGTAGGGTATGCGTTTTTCCGTAACTCTTTGAGACTACCTTAAGGTTATTGCCTACGAAATCTCTAGGATTCATAAACTAACTCTAAGTTTACCTTTGGATGTTTAGCCTACAATAACTCTAGGTGATTATAAACTAATGTTCACAAAGATTACTCAAGCATTAAAAACACAACGAATGACCAATCGCAATACTAGGTCAATCACAATTAAGCTAAGAGATAACCAATCAATATTCAATACCTAGGTTTCATAGATATAAGCAAACACACAAGTAAATTAGCCGGACATGGAAAACATGCAAGCATACACACAAACAATTAAACACATAATTAAATTAAGGGAAAATTAGTCAAATAGACCGTGCGCCCTGATGCATATTACTTTATGGACCACGCTTTTTTGAGTTCCGAAAATAGACTAGTTGCCCAGCGATTTTCTTGTATCCAACCATGGGGTGGCGTGTCGACAAAAGCGGCGTAAGTACATATTTTGCGATATTTGTGATGTATTGTAAGGTATTGTTTTTTGGGCAACAAAATGTATTTTCGGGCAACTATATAATATTGGGCAACTTGTATTTATACACGAGGATAATATGGTCATTTTTCACTGGTTGTCTTATAAAACAAATAATAATAACTCAGACATGTACTCACACAACATCACGCGCACACACATATAATGAAACATCTGCTTGTGCAATGTTTAACAACTTCTACAATTAAACGTCTTCTTCTACATCACGCGCACACACTCACAAACCACATCTTATTCACAGAACCCTCTAAACCTTAATTAATTTTACTGTATAATTGCAAATGTTAAAATTAAAGTTGTATAATTGTAAAATCGCAGTTCGTTCTACATTGAAGTTGCTACAAGATATTAAATTTTGTTTGTCAAAGAACGAAAACCAAAGGTTATTCGAGCAAACAGTTTTTGGTCCATGGTTGGATATAAAGTCGATGCGAGAATGACGCCTTTTGATGCATTATGTTTTGCAACACCAGGTATCTGTTTCTAACATATCCTCTGATTCCCCTCCACTAACATTCCAAATTAGGGAGCATTAGTTAAGGTTTGGCGGAAAAATTTTGTCGATATGAGTTTCGATTTGGCAAAGTTTCAAAAGCGAATAAACGATCTAGCGCTTTCTGTGATCGTGTATTTCCTGAAAAAAATAGTAATGGTATAACAAATGTACATGCCATTGATCTTTTGGAACTTGTTAATGATGGAAAAAGGTGGTTATCGCTTTCTGATGAGGATGGTATTAGGGTGTGTCTGTTGGTAGCTATAGAGCAGGTGTTTATGGGAAAAGAAGACAGGAATTGCATCCATAATCACTTATTGTCCTTGGTTGATGATTTTGAGGCCTGGAATGTATTACCTTGGGGGTGAATATATGTGGCATAAATTTTATCAAAGAATTTGTCAATATTGTTCATATTCACAGAAAAGATCATCTGTTAAAATTGAAAAAAAACCTAAAGTTCAGTGCCACATGCAATCTATACGGGTTCACTTGGGCTTTCAAGGTTTGAATTCTCTGTAGTTTGTACTAATGTATGTATGTCTTAGTTTGATAACATCTTTGTTTTAGAAAATAGGTTATTAAAAGCTTTTGATTCTATTTTGTTGTGCTATTACTTGCTCAATCGAAAAGTAGCTATAAATAATGATGTTGTTTTATTGTTATGCAATCTTTGGTTTTGGTGTGTATACCGTAATATAAATGTTACCCGTAATTTAGAGTACAACAATGTTATAACACTTTTTAGTTTGTGATTTTTTAGTAATTGTAATCATAAAGGTATTGTTTCATCCTAAACAGATGACCTTTAGTTTGTTAAAACTTTAAACAAATTCAAAAGCGATAAGCGCATAACTAGACATTTTTAACGATGGCCAGGTGTGCCTATTGCAGATTTGGATTTTGGAGAGTTTTCCTAAAAGCTCACTTTGGTGGGTGAAAGACAACAAGGTGATTCCACGTGTTCTTGCTTGGTCAGAACTTTCAAATTTTCGGAACACAGACTGTTGTAATCTCTTTGGACCGGTAGGCATCACACACTCTTACGCTGCAAACTATACTAACTTGTACCTAAATTTGTTCACAATATCAGTAATTGTAACTCTTTTTTGTTCTTAGGACTTAACTCCCATTGTTGAACTTTACGCAACACAATTTGAAATGAAGCAACGTGGTGTATTTCCGATTACCAAATATATAGATGGTTTGTGCATTGCGGACATAGGCGGTTTGAGAAGCTGCGAGCATTGAATAAATTCATGGACGATTTCAATTTACACCTTGTCATGATCATGGAAAGCCAACTGCGGGGTTACGAAAATGCATTGCAACTCAACATTGAGCAACAACCTTCTTTAAATGGTTCACAAACGGGGACCACTCTTTCAACAGGGGCTGTAATTAGTGAGTTAGTGGATTTGGATAAAAACTTTGATGATAGAAATTGGCATTCATTCGATTGAAACACACGGTTGTACTTGATGTGTTTCTGTTGTCAAAGCGAGTTTCAAAATGATCGCGGCCTTTGTTCTGATCAATCTAAAAGTTGTGCCAATACAAATGCCTCTGACGTTAATTCTGATGATCCGAAGGTTTGTATTTACTTTTAAGGTTACCTCCAATGTTATACCAAACACAAATAATCGTTCATGTGTACACTTATATCAAACCTTAGTTGTTAGAAGCCACGTCGTGTCATGGTCTAGGCCCTAACGGGGATAAAGTCGTTGCTGTGGACGATGCAACGGCCATTGACAATGATGATGGGCTTAAAGATACGCAACCATGTAACCTTGGGATTCTTGTACAAGCTTGTGCCATCACCCAAAAATGTCCTGCTATTGAATATGGAGGTGATCGTACTACTCAACTTCATTCAATTGCACCAAACCATGAAAAAAAAACACCCGGTGACCCCATTATTGTATGTTATCTTTCACTTAGAGTTTACATATCAAGTATAACATATGTCCATACTTATGTATATATAATTAAAACTCATCAGGAATCGGATTGTGGTAACGATTGGTCGTCTTACATAAACGACGATAAAGTTTCGGTGATAATTACGTAGATGCAATGGATTGTTTTAATGAACGACAAGATGTGGTTCGAAACAATTTGCACAGGGAACTGAACCGTTAACAATATTGTTGGTGTGCAGATAGAAGAAGGAACACCAACCAACAAAGCTCTTGAGGTATCTACATTATCAGTAAAACAACGCCGATAAATAAAAGATTTTAATGTGCTGTTTTTAACATACTATATTTTCAAATCGCGATTCAAAGAGAACAACCTGTCAAATGTAAATGTGGTTGGCCAAAAGGACACACCTATGTTAGGATGTGTTTCCTCCGAGGATAATTTCAACAAATGCGTCGATAAAACATTGTTTGGTCCGTCTTTAGATTAAATGGATTTTGATGAGCAAGAAGTGAATGTGGCTGAGGAAAACTCGTTTATTGGCCTTTGATCTGGTAACAATGTTTTCACTGTTGTTACCCAAGAAGAAACACCAACAAAGAAACACCCTGAATCCCCTAAATCTCAGATTGAATCCAAAAAATTGTCATTTGCAAATGTGGTAGGTCCTAATGACAAACCTCCATTGGAAGAACTTTTCTCCCATAACAATACGAACAAAAGAAAGAGAGTAAAACTGAACGACAACCTCAGTAAACAAATTAGCAATCTAAAACATTATAAGAGGATGGTGATTACGATCAATTCATGGCGGCATGTCATCAAAACATCGGCTACTCCTTGCGGCATCTTACAAGATCGCGAGAAGGTGTCATTAACTGAGCTATTATCCCGGCTGTTGGTTCCGATGTAAAGCACCTTATTAAATTCTAACAGAAATGAATATTTTCTGTTTGTCTGCTTATTTTTCAAGTATGTTTTCAAGAAACATCCTGAAACCCCAAAATGTGTAACACCCCCAATTTCGTGATAGGCAGCGGAATTCAAGCTGGGTGTTACTTCATGGCTCAACAGTTACAATAATAGAAAACAAACTCTAATTGTATCATTTTAAAAGATTTATCATTCGATTTATATAAATATCAGAGGTTACAAAATGAGGTCGGTGGTTTTAGGTTTATTAAATACGTTTTCGAATGATAATATAGCCTTTTTGAGTATCCTTGCCCTTCCATACCATCCTCGTAAATTATGAACCAGAGATAAACAAGCTAAAACGTGTCAACACAAAGGTTGGTGAGTTCATAGAGTTTATGATTTAAAAGAGTTGAGTTCAATAGTTTCGAGTTTGAGAGATTATCGTAATAAATGCCAATATCGATGAAATAAGTAGTGGGTTACGTTGTTAAACACCCATAGTTTATTTGTTGAGTAATCGGTTGAACAAAAGTTTCAAGGTTGGGCCACGTTGTTGCACCCATAAATTCAGTAGTTGCATCATTTGTATCATTGCAACACAATATATATTGCCTTAAGTCTCATGAAGCATAAACTTTAACGACAGCGTCATAATAATGGCGTAAGTTACAAACATCATAATAATGATATGAGCAACAATGCCCTCTGGTAGGAGTTTTTTATTCTCCTAGTATTCTCAAATAAAGTGCATTTGGTTACCTATCCGGCTAACAAAAATGGGGCGTCAATAGATCTATTCACTATATTCGCGTTCACTTGCAAGTGATTAATGGTTCATGATATGAGGGACTTTTAGTGGCAACAGTGTATAACTTAGGCAATAACAATCGAGGATCGCATCACAGATAGTACTAGTGTTCAGGTTTGTAGCAAAACGTATAAAGTGTGATTATGAACTCATAATAGTATGTAAAAGCTTTAGTGTACTTGTGAAAGTAAAAATGAGTAGTTAAACATTTATCTCCCCCAAAACAGTTTAAAAGCAAGTAAAGGTAGGGGCCATGAACTCATAGTAATTCATAAGAGTTTAAAATAAATGTAAACATATCAAGCAATATTTGAGCATGTATCTCCCCCAAAACGTTCAAAATAAGGAAAAGAGGGGCTATGACTCACAGTAATTCGTAAGAGTTTAAAATAAATGTAAAAATATCAAGCAATATTTGAGCATGTATCTCCCCCAAAGCATTCAAAATAAGGAAAAGAGGGGCTATGACTCACAATAATATGAAAAAGTTTAGAATACTTGTGAAAGTAGAAATAGGTAATTGAGCATGTATCTCCCCCAAAAATAGTATAAAACGCATAAAAGTAGGGGCTATGAAACTCACAGTAATATGTAAAAGTTATTAGAGTACTTATAAAAGTGAAAGCAATTAGTTGAGCATGTATCTCCCCCAAAGCATTAATAAACAAGTATAAAAACGGGGCAACGAACTCACCTCGATGTTACAGTAATCTGGATGGAAAACAAATTAAGTAATGTGAATAAATTGCTCCGACTCGTGACCTGAGTTAGTATGTCATGTTTTTAGTATTCGAGTTCAAGTTTATGTGATAATGATGCTTTATCGATAGTTAAATATTTATCATTCTTATTTTTATGGCTCGGATGATGGATAATAAATTTTATCGAAACCCAAGTTGTTAAATATTTTATGTTTCCAAAATGTTATAATTTACAATTTTAAATATTTACTGTTTTTACCCTTGCACTTTCAAAAATGACACTTTAAACCCTCATCTATGGGTTTTTCACCAATTCAGCCCTTGTATAACTAACTTTGAAGAAATTACATTTTTAGTCCAAGAAAACTTTATCTTTCAAAAATTACAAATTTTATACTTGTAGTTTTATAAGAAATATTCACTTGTTTTAGGCCTAAATTGATAAAAGTGCGGGTAAATATAAGCGAGGCCTTAAAAGGTTTTTACTACGTTCTTGATACCTTCAAAAGTTTGTCTGGTGGTCTTTCTAATGGTTCAAACTAAAGGTCTTAAGCTCTTACGGTTTGGTCGCAGTGATTTTCCAAAGTAGGGGGGTTAGGTGCCTTTTGTTGGTTTTGGGCGATATCAAGGCCAAATGAGGACAGATTTTGCACGAGGCGAGCTAGTGTTTTTACAATGCATTTTCCCTTTAAAAACTTTGCTGTAAGCTCTTCTAAATGCTATAGGTCTCATATCCTAGTCGTCTTTGGTTAGAAAGATACAAGTCCACGAACATGGCCACTTGGTCACGACGCGTTTTAAGGAAATTTCATTTTTGACTCGTTAACTTTTACGGTGTCACCTAGGGACATTGTAATATGTTTATTAACTCTTTTCAAGTCATTATCCAACATTCTATAACTCCTACGACTCCAATTTTGAAAAGTGCGTAAGGCCTTTTTATGAAAATTTCATGAGTCACCTTCTTTGTGGTTGATTATAAAAGAGACTATAAGTGCTTTTAAAGGCGTTTTTGGGGCATTAAAATCTTTGCAGCGGCCCTTTAAAAGCGATGTAAACCTCATACTTTGCAACCCTTTAATTAGCAATATATTAATTACGGAAAAGGGCTACTTAGGCTATTCTTGCCAAATTGCAATTCTCGTTTTTAAACCATAAAACTTTATGTCTTTTGCATGCAACCTTGTTAAATGTTGTTTTACTCATTTCTTATGTTTCTAAGATAGTTCATAATCAAATTTATCAAAAATCCCGAGTTTTCCCCACATAACTGTTATAAACTACTTTTGGTGTTTAGGACTTTTAGCCATAATGAAGGGCTGTTTTTAAGCATGGCGACTAGGGTTTTCAACCGGCTTATGGGTCGTTTTGTAGTATCCTAGGTGGTGTTTACAATGGTACTTTGGTTGACCCTAATACCTTTAGCATGATGCAAACAAATGCGGCGCAAGAAGGGGGCTGGAACTATTTTTGTAACATATATATAACAGATGTTGGGATTTTTAATAAATTCTGGCTTCGTTATGCGTTTTCTAGACACGTGCTCCTGAGTTTTTGAAGAAAACGTCGTTCCGAAAAACTTTCGTTCTTTAAATTTTTCATGAAACGGACCAGAAATGCTTCGTTTCGCGTGCCCGACCATTCTGTCCACAGAAAGTTTCGGACAGATTTTTGGCAACTTCTTTAGACCATAACTTTTGACTCGTGTACTCGTTTTAGATGATTCAAATTGCTACGTTTTCCTTATAAAATCCTTTTTTTAACAGTATACAATTGATATTAAAAGTTAAAACGAAATAGAATGAGTTTAATAGACTTACAAACTTGAGATTCGACTAGAACTAGATTGACTTTCAAATGGAACAAGACTCTTTTCTTCCTCCTAGACCTCTCTAAACTCTTCCTTGGCTTTTATTAGGACCTCTAGATCATTGAGTAACTGATTTTGTGTGTGTTTGAGGTATGATTCGAATGAAATGAGCAAAAATGCATGGGAATGCCTTGCTATTTATAGAGTGAAAATGAGAAGGCTTTGGAAGGTGTCTAAGTCATCATGTTGTGTAGTAGGGGACAATGTGAGGTGTTGTTTTGCCATTTGGAAGCTACATGTGGTGAAGGTGAAAATGGTGTGATGTGGTAAAAAGAGAACCATGGTAGCTTGTATGGTGAATTATTTGTCTAGGTAGCTTGGTCTCCCAACAAGACTATGTGTCGAATTTGTAACCAAGGGTAGAAGAAAAGCTGATGTGGCTAGTTCATGTTCATTAGAGTTTTTGTGGTTTACAGAATAAATCACTATGTGTTCCATTTTGTGCCATAAGTTTGAGCGAGTTGAAAAGAGAACACCTAGTAGCATACTTGTTCAATTTCTAATAACCACAAAGGGTGGAAAATCTAGGGGACAAGGTGATGTGTTCATCTATGGTGCAAGGAACTAATTGTGGTTAAGGTAATTACATGTAGTATATGGTAAATGTCTAGTTCAATTTTAACTAAGGTAACATGGGGGGGCGTTAGGCTTAAGGTGTAGTACCTAAGGCTTAGTGTGTTGTACATGGAGTCTAGGTGAAGTAGTAACTTGGTTTTAGGGATTAGGTGAAGTTAGTTTATGTATTTAAATTTAATCTTAGATTAATATAGTTTATGTATATTAAATAAGTAACCTTTATGCATAGGATACTTGTACCACAAGCATTAGAGAGTTGTACATTAGGTTTGAAAATTTAGGAAAGTCAATTTTAAGGGCTTGTGCAATATAGGTTTGTATCATGTGCTTTAAGGTAGGTACATTGAGGTTTATAATGTGATTTTATGTAAACATTAAGCTTTATGCATTAAGGACTTGTACTCTAGGTATAAAATATTGTACTTTACCATTTATGAAAAAACGTAGTTATAATAAATTAGGGTTTCATGTAAGCTGAAATAAATGGTTAACGTTTAACTTGAAAGTTTAATAATTGTACGTTAACGTAATAAAAGTTGAAAACTTTTATACTTGACATATAAGGAATGAACTTAAGACATTCTGATGTTGGTGTGTGAGTTACGTCATATTAGTTAGTTGTTTTGATCAAATAAAAGGATATCGTTTCTTAAAAGAAAATTGGACGTAGAAAATGGATAAGTATTCTTTCGTTAGAATATTATATTAGTTTAATATGAGGTGAAATTTACCGGTGGTTACAAAATGCGTCGAGTTAGTAACTTGTATTCGCCCAGAATTGAACCGTTTGTAGAGGTATCTTCTGTTTGTTAATCCATTAACATCATTATCATATGGTTAATGTTATTCAATATATAATTTTTTTAGGAACTTTTACGACACCCGAAATGCAACAAGGAGAAGGTTCTGTGCACTGATTACCTTAGCACCTATTTCAAGCTTAAAAAACCATTTCTTTATACGTTTCCTTGGGGCTCCGGTTCCATTGTTATTTATAGGGGTTTTTGGGTAGCCTTGGCATGTGTTGAAGATTGCACCCGTGGGTGGCTTACTGACTTAGTGAGTAAACCTGATTTTTATCTTGTCTCCTACACATGTTTATTATTTCATTTTGTTACATTAGAACCGAATGTTAATAGTTTTGATTTGCTTTATATGTCCGTAGCACTTGGATGTATGGCTTGATTTGATGTGGTTTTTCAGACCAGCCGATGCAGATTGGGCTTTGGCAGGCTGTAATTTCTTCACTCAAATCCTAGATGGCAAACTACCTACCACTTATTCGGATGGCACAACATACCACGTGGCTTGGCAAGATGTTGAAAAGGTTAGTTTGGGAGCCTCTTACGTACATACTTTAGCACTCTTTGTTATAAGCGACTTATAATGTTCTTCAATTGCTTTATATATATGGTGTATTTTCCGTGAATGGCCCGAAAAACACTTCGGGGTGCGCTCCATATCCGCACTTTGAGTTGTTTCGTTATGACTCTCTTGGGTCAGACGGAAGAGGTTCACGGTAGTGGCGAGGTTTTAAGAGAGATTTACAAACACAACTTTAATTTTACCTAACAAAGGCTGGGAGTCTTGCATAGTAAGGGCATATCACTTTCGGGGATTATAAAATCACATACAAGTTTCCAAAGTCCCACAACAATCAAACTTGTATGGCGATTGCGGAGTATGGGTGTGCATTATTTTATGCAGATTGCTCGTGTGACCTCTGAAGTAGACGACCCTCTTCAAACAAGCGTTAGCTTACCGTGAACGGATGCTTGAATATACGGAAGCACAAGGTTGAATACAAAATTGTCGTGATGGTCTGTCAAGGTACCATCCTTAATGTCCGTTTGACCCATAATTATTGTCACATGTTGACTTGTGCATGATTTTTTTTCAACTTTTACTATAGGTATTTTTACTTGTGTTATATATTACTGGATTATTAATTTCTTTTTATTTTTTAAGCTCAATGCATTTCTTTTTTTACGGTGCATACACAAAAGTATGGTTTGCAAACCAATTCTATATTAGTTATGTATACTTTATTAATATTTGGTATACATAAGAATTAAATATTAGGTTGCCCTAAAGTACATCACGGTACATGTCCTTTAATGCCTCTGTTCCCAATCTCTTTCTTCAATACAAACCTTTCTAATTTTGTTTAACAAAATTTTTCTTTCTTCTTTTAGTGCATTTCACTTACATCTTTTATCTCAATCTTTCTTCTTTTTTTAACAAAATGTCGACAATATCCTTTGGATGTTCAACTTGATATCATCCGTAGGCTACCTCCTAAGTCTATACTCGGCGTCTTTTTTGCATGTTATGGAAGGCTAGTATAGATTGTGGAAAGCTTCATCTTTAATTCACGGCGTTAATACGTAATGATGCGTTTTTCGCTAACATTCGATGAGAGTGACCAAGGTTTTATGCTAGGTTTAGATGAAAAGCTAATCTCTACGCCACTTCGTATAGATTTAAGGCTTTCATCTTTGATTGCGCTTGGCAATTCTAATGGTCTTTAGTGTTTTGTTTATGGTTCTAATCTAATGTGCATTTATTTGGAACCCGATAATCAAAAAATCACTTGCAGTATTTGTCCCATTTTACACGCATCAAATTGAATCTCTAAAGATTTGTTTTGGTTTTGGCGTCCGTCCGTCTCTAAAGATCTCTAAAGATTTGTTTTGGTCTTGACCCGATGATCGTGAAGGTCTCCTATCCTGTTTTCCAAAGTGGTTTTACGGTATGTGTCTGTATTTTCTTTGAACTCTTTACGGTGGACAGACCTTCAAAATTTCAACCCCCCTTGTGAAACAATCAAATTGAAACATAAAACTCAGGAAGTTGTGGGTCGTTTTATCTATTGGACTGGGAGTGAAAACTTAACTAATGAGGACGGTGTTACGTACAAGATTTATATGTTGATTTCTTTTGATTTGGTAACCAGCGAATTCAAAGTTATCTGGTCATTTCTGGTCATTTATGGGATGATCATTGGTGAAGGTATGCCATTTTTTTGTGGATGGTTGTTGGACGTGAATGGTTGTTCCATAAGATCATTTAGAAGCCTATTCTTCATCCCTAGCCTAGTTTCGGTTCATTTGCTTGGGTTTACAAAGCATCATGCTTTAATAGTGGAAGCCTACAGGTGACAATCATTTGCAACACTACACGTATTTGTGTACAACCAAGAACTTGAATTATTTGTCACCTTGGGAATGTTAGGAGATGCTGGAACTTTCTACATCGCCCATACAAAGAATCTCTTCTTTTGTTAAATCACACGAGGCGTCTTGTATATAGTATGTTTGTTTTATAACTTAACATTCTATTCATCTTCCTTTAAAAGATTATCACTTTACTTTGTTAATGATACAAGAAGGGCATTTTCAACGGTATGTCGGCTGAAGTTATCGATCATGCTTAATGGGAATGAGGCTTTGTGGTTTTAGTACGCTGTCTGTATGGGGAGGAAGCGTGGAGTGGTTATCTTTTTCCTACTCGTTGAAAGTTATAAATCAAGTGGTTCTATAACTATGTAACCATTGAACATATAATTATGTAGTACGCTTAATATGTTGTAGGTTGTGTGTATGAAACGTTATGTCAACGTATGTTCTATTTCCTGTGTTTATGTAATCTTTGCAACCGGCAGGTTGTTTCAAAAAATCAATTAGGCAACTAAGCTACTTTATGTATTGGGCAAATTCTTTTCCCATAGCTTTTATAAACGAAGGTGTCCTTTTATTCGTACAATTAGTATTCTACACTCTACTAATAACTACAAGCTAGTGACTATGCACACTTGACAAATACATATTTAACACTCCACACTAGTACAATTTAACTAGCAGGTGTCAGTATATCTATAATACTGGCGCATCATTTCGTTTATTTCTTCTATCACTAGCGGAGTTAACATAGCTAGCACTTGTTAGGTTACTACCGGCGTTGTAACTATACAACCAACTTCGCTTTACTTGGAGTATTAAAAATAAATACCGGTTGTAAAACTAACTACACGTTTGTAAGTATACAACCAATTCGTTTTATGTTTTGAGATTTTTAATGTAAGTAACGAGCATAAAGCGGTCGCGGCTTTTTACGTTTACAAATGTCGCATTTAGCTCAACATAATCAACTCAAATGAATTTAACTGTACACATCATTTCGTTGAGGACCACTCTATCGATGGTAATAGTAAAATTAACAAGTACATGAGACTATACTACTAGCGGTACATACTAGCAGAATTCTCGCTCTTTTTGGTATTTTGATAACGCTTATCCAGAATTATAAACATTTTGAATTTAAATACTCGACCTTTTAATTCAAAAATACCATTTATTTGTACCTTAGGGAGTCTTTGAATATCAATTATTTAAACCACACACACAAAGCTGATTTTTGCGGCCAAAATATGCAACTTTCCATTAAAAAACTGCTACATTATTAAAGTTTACATACACGCTATTCCTTCTATCTTTTCAACAAGCCCGTATGCCACTTCAATTATTCTATTTGTCGCCGCACGAAACAACATGTTACAAGCTAGAGTTGATGTTATAGGGTAATGCATCATCCGGCATGTACAGATAACTTGTCGGTGTAGTAACCACATGAACTCTACACTTTTTGTACAATCTCCAACTTCGTGACGGTGTTTCATTCCATTCAACGTCCTCTATATCGGGCTCAAACATGCACTTCATCCCATACCACTTATCAACTCCTAGGTAACTCGTGCGCACGCATCTCATAGCCAATTTTTACTTCCAAACACTTTCCAAATCTTTTCTGTCTATAATATGTAGCAACCTAATTTGTTAATGTAGTTTCGAGCCCGTCAGACCTTGTGATGTTAATTATAGTGCCACCATTTGTCAAGTTAACTTTAAGTGCGGGATATATGTTATTAATGAAGTTAAGTGCACCGGCCTTTGTCGGACGTATCAAGCACAATCAAACTGTTTAACCTTTCGTTCCTTTGGTTTCGATCAATCCTCTGCCTCTTTGACTGATCCTACTCTAAATCATCAACAACTATTTTGGAACTTCCTTCATCTCTCTCACATGCCTTTGTTCATAGGAGAACTTATCAGTCCTCATTCTACACTTTTCAAACATTTCTTTCACTTTATCATAAGTTAGCCTCATAAGACATTTAGTTTATGCCTCCCATGTTATTGAAGTACTCACACATGAAGATTTTATGTTTCTTTCTCGTTGGTGGCTTTCGCATCCTTTCTTGTGCTCTTTTTTTAATGAAGAATTTTTGCCTTTCTTCCACTATTTGATCAAGAGCTTCTTTCGCCTGTTCACATCTTAGGATTTCAATTTCTTTGTTCTGAATCCTACATGCTAGTATCTCATCCGCCCGGTGTTGACCTAACGTAATGCCAATGTTCCAACGGCTTCTTTGTCTAGCTACAACATCCGCCTTTTTTTCCTTTTAACCCTTGCTTTTCTCTTGCATTGGGAGAACCTAGCGGGTTTTTCATCTGTTCTTTTTGCTTTACATTGTGGCCGCAATCTTAGCAGCTAATTACATCGGTTTGAAAGACTTTGTCATCTTTATTTCTTTGTTAAAAGTAATCCACGCAACTTACCGTATATGTTTATTAGACTTCGTTTCGTCTTCTTTAGATAAAGCGTTTTGATTGGTCCTTCGACCAACGGACGCTTTCCTATAATGGCTTGACATTTGAATCGAGTTGAAATAATAGCTTGCATACCACTTGCTCCTATCATTGTAGCTTCTCTCTCATTTGGCATTGCACTCTTCAAACATGCTAGCCCAAGTGCTGCGGTCCCAACCTTTTTGCTTTCATCACCTCTGTCTATCATTACATACTTCAAACTTTTATGCACGTGGGTTGCATTAGTAACAACTTCCTTAGCATAGTTTCCACACTAAGTAATTCACTTTGAACTAGCACCAGTGAAACATATGTACAAGCAGCAGTACCTTTGTTCAAAATTGTTGTGGGTGCATCATGAACTTGTTCATTGACAGTGTTTGTTTGAGTGACATTTGTTTGAGTTATACTGGAAGTGGTTGCAGCATTTGTTGCAGCGGTGGTTGAAGCGTAACTAGCGGCGGTTTCAACTTGTCCATTTCCACCTGCATCCCCACTCTCTTTCGCCGATTGTGTGTTTTCATTTGTCAAAACATCAGTCTTACGTAACAAGGTCTTTTTCATTCTTTGAATGGCAATTCAACGCTTCTAGTCACATGAGTACCATTAGTAACATTGAGGTTCACTAGTTTCACCGGAGAGACTCCTCATTTCCACTTGAAGTGAAATATTTATGAATCACAGTAGTAACATCTGCATTAATATCGTCATGTTCAAATGTTGCTTTTTGTGTTCCTGTTGCATCGATACGCCGACAAAATCTTTGGTTTTGTTGAACAAGCAAAGAAATTATCTCTTGGCGGCAGATCACAGGTTCCCGCTTTGTACGTCCACTAGACATTTTAGCACACGGTAAAAACATCTTCACAAGCTCGAAGCCAAGGGTGTAATGGGACTAGTCAAGGCAAGTGCAAAACCATGCATGTAGATATCAACATAATCAAGAAGAGTAGTGACATTAATACCTTATTTTGGAACCAAAAGAGGCAACGACATCTTCAACAGTCTTTTTAGTTTGAACTCTGCTATCCGCTGCATTAGCATCCTCCACTGAAGCATGCACATCAATCCCGATCTTTCTGTATGATTACAGACTAGTCAACGCAAGTGACAACCACGCATTTACATATGAACATACTTAAGAAGTGTAAGGGCCGCGATACCTTTGTTTTGAATCAAAATAGACGCTTGCATCCTCAACAGTTTTACTACTTTCAAATGTCTTCTCATCCGGCGCAACCTCCCTGAAGCATCCTCCATCCGCGGTGTGCATGCAAGTACTAACTAGTCACAGCGACCGACAACAAAGCTTTTACATACGAGCATACTTAGGAAATGTAATGACACGCATACCTTTGGTCGGACTCAAATGATGCAACGCCGTTGTAGAGCAGTTGTATTAGTTTCAACGTTCTTCGCCACTACATTCGGCCGCCTCCACTGACCATCATCCGTCACGCGGCGTTCGTACAATTACGGACTATTCAATCCAAGCGACAACTATGCATTTACATATGAACATGCTAAGAAATTTAATGACACGCGCCACGTTGTTTGTGGCTCAAATGAGGCACCAACATCGTGATCACTTGTATTAATTTCGACGGACTTATCAACTGCTGCCTCCCGAACCATCCACATACATATCAACCTGAAAATCGCTGCGATTTTATTACGCCTCCCTTAGTAGTATCCTCCGCGCGATCACCACTTGCTTCTTCGGAGATGACTCAACTACGATGTTTTCGACCTTCACCGTAAGTTTTATTTTTGCGGTACATGCCTTTTTCTTATCCAACCGCTTAACCTTCCAATTCAAATATTTTATATCTGCATCGTGTGCTGAAGTTTTCTTTGTTAATTCACATAACTATTGACATAGTTGTGGAAAACTAGAAGGGGGGTGTTAGGTCACCATATTATCACAACAATATGTATTTCTAGAGAGAGAAAGTTTTAGTGAGAGAAAGTGGAAGGAACTAATGAATGATTAATGAAAATGATAATTGCAATTAGAACCAACAACCCTCTCCCTTCAAGGGAGGGGGTATTTATAGTGTTTACATAAGTAGGGGAGTTTCCCTTGGTTCTAGAAGAACCTTCTATCACGACTCATGGGCTTACTACATGAGTGAGAAACTAATACAATCATTTATAAACCATAATTATTAACGACCTATTACAAATGAAATGACCTACACATGATAATAAAACATGTTCCTAACAATCTCCCCCTAAGGGTTGGTCATCATTTGTTGTCTTGCTTAGGTCGTTTGGCGTCTTGAACTGGCGTTCATAGCTTGTGACGTCTTTGATTCTTTGAATCTTTGTTCTTTGTTCTTGTTGTTGTGATCGGTTGTGAAATCTGCCTTTTATCAACATCTTTGTTGTTAGTGATGAAAGTCATTTCCGGCATGCTCATACTTCTGATGAAGTTTGTGATTCATATATTTGAAGCTCTCATTCTTAAACTTTGATCTTTATATCATAACTTTGCAGATTCTTTGACTTTGATGTAGAATCTTTACGAAATTTTCTTTGCCTTTTGAGAGAACTTCAATTTTTGTTGATGTTGGTATGAGCATAAGAAGAGTCGCACGATCTTTTCCACCCGTGAGCATCCATAAGAAGAAAACATAAAACATGGGTTAGAAATAATCCAGCACTTACAAGTTTGAACTTCGCGAGTGTTAACAGCATAGTGTGAAAACACATCTCTAATTCTCACAAAGGTTGTTCCTGGAAAGTCCCACAAGTGAGATAACGCTGATGTACCGAAATACACCTACGATTCGATGAGTCACAGAGGTATACGAAGCATCACCCCGATGTAGACCGTTTGAGGCACTAAGCGTAACCCAAAGGAGTTACGAAGTGACCTGCTTGTCGGGCTGTTTGATGTTGACCGGCGAGAATTTCCATTCAATCGCGAGGATCACACATGTGAATCCCCTCATGAATGTTCCGCGCATTGCTAAGATCGTAGGACTCGGAAAAAATGTCACTTGTGTCCTTATTATTTTCAACAACAAGTGATGAAATATTTAAGTGTTCCTAAGAGATCTTTTGATGAATCTCATGGCTCTAGACTCGATTAGTGCGCTTTTGATTTTCCTAAGCGGAGACTAGGGAGAGGTCTCCTTCTTCAATACCAACAATCTCTAAGAGAAAGTCGATAGATTACGTAGGGTTTCCTGTGAGAATGAAACAAGCTCTTTTGAGAGAACTTGAGTGGCTTAGAAGGTTTAGTGCATTGGTCCCTTTGGGTCCATGACGACTTTGTCTTCAATACCGTGTCATCTTGTGACAACCAGAGCATATGAATTGAACCCTTATGCGCCCTAAGTTGAATAATTTGGAGGGCTATTTTTTTCACCCTTTTCTTTAACTTTTCTTTTTAATTCTTCAACTCCTTCTTTCTCCGATTCTCATTTTCTCCTTTTTAAATCATACCTAAGGACTTCTAGATACTAACTATTTGTGACGTCCTTGGGTAGATCCTCTCCAACTCACAGGATCATAGAACGTTATTCCTAAACTTAGTCACCTTTTAACTCCATGACTATCCTATGTTGCCACAAAACCTTTTCTTGAAAAATCTCTCAATATGTTTATGATGAAAACCATGTTTTGCTAACACCTGAGAGTTTTGGTTTCGTGAAATACTCCCCTCCACATGTGCTTATGAGTTTTGTTCGAAATGCAGCAGAGCGAGAAGAGTTAAGCACTTTTGAATTGATCGACTCTTGATAGACAATTCCCCTTAGAACCACGTTACGTTGTATAGTTAAAGAGTTCCATTATCGGCTTTTAGGTGACAACTAGCTCTAATAACTACCTTGAAGATGTAAACTCTCCTTGAAAAGGAGGTTAGATCCGTCAAAGTTCATGTCAATCAAGAGTGTCTCGGATTGGTACATTCTATTAAGATAAGTCTTGGAAGACAAATCTTTTCGATTCGACATTCCAAGATCGTCAATTCATTGGTGATATCTGAGTCGAGCACGTTATGAGATTCCATAACTTCTGATCAACAATTTTAATCACATTTCTCCCCCTCAAAAATAGCATATGAATGTTATTTTTGAAAAACATGTTGATTAAAATATGCTTTTTGATGTGTTTGAAATTCCTTCGGAAGAAGCGGATGTCAAGAACATTTGAATTTGAACAAAGATTTTTGCGTTACAAGCAGTTAAGAAGCTTTCGCTCCTTTAATTTGGATTGAGGCCTTTGAAAGCGTGCCGGGGGTCCTTTCGTGGAATTAGATTTTGTTTTCGTTGAACAAAAGTACTCCCCCTCAAATATGGAAGTATATTCGAGAGATAGCCTTCTTGAGTCGAATTTGAAGCAATTTATTACATGTGGTAAAAAATATTATCGATTTGTTGTGCTTGTAAAAACTTGAGAGCTCAAGGTTTAACGGAAAAAACATAATCAATTAATATAAGCATACGAATGAAAGTAAAGAGTTAGAGTTATTACGGACATATGTTTAAATGTTCCATAATGTTCCAAAAACTAACTAACCTGCGATACTTCATTGAATTAAATAGCTCAAGATATTCGAACCCTTGCTCTTCCTCCAACATAGCCTTCAAGTGGTGCATTTGAACTGGAACTTGAGTCGTGAATCAATTTTCTTGACAAACTTTTCAGCTTGCTTAACATCGCTTCTCTACCATGTCATGTTCCGCAGCGGTGTTTTTTACGCCGCTTTCGGATCTTCAAGAATGTTGACAAGCTCAACCTTTACCGGTCAACGTATCATCACTGAACTTGTGAATTTCTTCGTATCCCATGAATTTGACAATGTTGTTCTGGATGAAGTGTAATCCAAATGGTGTTGTGGTGAATGAATACGGTTTCGGTCATAAATTCGGGTGGTTGGAGATCAGTTTGGTAAGATTGAAGTTTCGATAACTTTCAACACCAAGATGAAGATCTTCAACTCTTGACTTAATGACAAGACTTCGGATAAAAATGAGGATTGAGTTGAAGATATCATATTGTAAGCTTCTAGGAAGATGCTCAAGTTTTCCTTGAACTTTGAGAAGATACATATCTTCGATATCGTTGAGGTTCGTGAACCCTCGTAGTCGCCCGTTGAAAGTGTACTGCGTTGTCTCGACTCTGCGAACCTTGATGTTAGTTAAAAAGTTGTACCCGTATTTATCTATAATCTACACTTTTAATGGACAAGATCCGGTGGTTATAACACACTTTGTGTTTGGAGGTGAATGTGAGCCGCCATTTGTAAAACCATTTACGCATATTAGGCCAATGGAAGATGCCAAGTTCTGCCTCATCATTATAATTAACAACCGAAGAACTAAACAAGTCAAAGAACTTCTTCCTCCATTCCCTCTTGAGTGTAAACCGCAACATGAAACCTAGACAATGATGTTGCATACCGTTTCTCTCTGGATCGTGTTTCCATACATCGATATTCTAAATCATGATTAAAGAAATAAGGTGCGGGTACCTTGAGATTGTGAGTATGACCCATGAGTGGTAAAGGTTAAGAATAGTCATGAAACTTGAAGCGTTTTGGAGAACCTTTGGAGGGCGTGAAACATCCCAAGTAATGTTCTCAGACATTGCTCGTGCAACTTCCTCAAGATTGTATTCAAATTGAAGCCTTGAAGTGGTGGAAGTCTTAAATTGTTTGTGAAACCCACAATGGAAGCTTTTGCACCTTCATGATCTTTTTCAAATTCTTTGTGAAACCCACAATGGAAGCTTCATTAGGAAGATCATCTTCTGGATGAGCATTAACCATATCTTCAAACCGGGTGCGGAGTCGTGGAAGAGTCAATCCATTCTGGTGCATCATCTTGTTGCATGTTGAATGGTGGTTGGGATATGACTTGAGAGACAGTCTGTTGTGGAGGTTGATTGGAAGATTGTGGTTGAATTTCATCTTCAAGTGAAATATCATGAGAAGTGGTTTGAAAAACGAAGATGACCGGTGCGATGAATTTGGAACGTTGTCGCGTGGGCGTGACTCATCATCTTTATCATGGTTACTGCGTTTACGGGCGGGATATCTTTGCACGATCACGGATGCACTTTTCTTATCGCCCTCTTCATGGATTTGAGTAGCGCCTCGAGTTCCACTTCTTCATCATAATCAATTATCTTCTCCAAAGTTGACTTTTTGAGATCAACGACGAGCAACATTGAAGGTTTTGTTTCAAGGGTTATCGGGTGTGTTTGAAGATGAGTGGCTACAGCACCTTGAAGCTTGGTTTTAACATATGTGCGTAAGGCCGATGGTAGAACTTCATTAATGCAACTCTTGACCTCTCAGTAGGAAGAACACATTTAAGGATTTCCTCAATCTGCTCAAATGGAAACTTCGAATCTGTGATGTTGTTCTTGAAGTTTCTTTTGTTTGTCTCGAACTTGGGTTTGAAGAGAAGTGAGTTGTGCTTGAATGTCTTGAAATTTATCTTTCTCTCGTTGCTTAGATGTTTGTAGAGAAGCCGATCTTAAAGGTGGTTTTGGAAGGAACATTCGTCTTTGACTATTGATCCGAGGATGCTTTGGAGGTGGTTTTGTTAGTGATTGTTGGTTATGGCGTCACCTTCCAAATGTGGTTTATCGAAAAACATCATCAAAATCGTCATTCTCAGTTCATCATTGTTGGCCAGATTCTTCATTATCGAGTAAGAATGAATTGATGATTCATCTTTGGATGAAAGTGTGTCTTTGCGAAATTGAGTTATCCGATTCGGAGATTACGATTCATTCATAGGTTGTTGAAGTTGTTTAGAAATCACCTTAGAACCGATCCTTCACCCTCTTACGCAACAAGATCACTTGTGATGACGTTTAGTGATAGCCAATGTTTTCTTCAGATTCGCGTTCTTCTTTTGAGTGCGAGGATTGAAGTAATTGAGTTTGGCACTAATAGTTTTACTACTCAATGCGGTATCTTGTTTCACTGGATAAGTTTTGAGTGTCTGTTGGGTTATCAACTTTGCGTGATGACTAACTTGTTCTTCTGCCAACAACTTCATCAATCGGCAAGGTTTGCTTGTGTTTTGCTGAGGATTTCCTTCTTCTACCTTTAGGTTTGTCGAAATAATTCCAACTGTTCTGCTTTTTCTGATCATAGTCCCCGTGGCGGTAGTTGACTTGATGCCATCATTAAAGAGACGGTCAGGGAATTCTTACGCCTTTGTTTGTTGTGCTCTGCTTTGAACTTTACAGCTTTAAGCACATGATCCATGTGAGTAGTATGATCGATCACCACTTGCTATTCGTTTATGCGATGCTTGGATCTACTTGCATGAAGTATTCAATAAGAAGCTTGGTGTAACGAGCAAATGGAATTTTATGCCCTTTCTTATTGGTAAACCGCCGTGCTGATAGATCATATCATTCCGGATTAGGTCGTGCATAATCAAGGTGTTGTGTATTAATGATACCCCAAAAGATTTGAAGTAGTTCCAAGCGAGGGTGTTCATGACCGGTAGCTTTTCCCGTAACACAATGACTGAGTATGGTATACAATGATAACCATGGTTGGGGAATGAATTTCCGGTTTACATCGGCCCGGTTGACAACGGTTGAGAAGACTCATCATAACCCATTTTTTGAAGAGATAATGCAATTTGTGAAAACGATGGAGATGGTATGAATGAAGTGTTAGTCTTTGTTTCTTCAAGAGGAAGATGAAGAACATGACGAAGAATGCTAACAACAAATTCGAATGGAGTTCTCAATGCAGACCGCTGTCATGATGTTGGAATCGTTACTTATCTTGAGTGAATGCCGAATTGATGTAAGTAGATCTCAGAGGACACTTGCGGATAAAGTCGAAGATGCCGACGAAGTGCTTCTTAAGAATTTCCACTATAATCGACACCGTGGGATGGCATAGAAGTTGTTCGAAATCAACACGAGAGTTTGAAAGCGCAATATTGCGTTCATCTTCAATGGGATACATGTCTTTTCTTGTGAGAGATCCTTGAGACATGTTTAGACCTGAAACAAATCATTTTCCAAGATATCCAAGAATTTGTAATGACATGTTAGAGGAATAACTCATATGATCATAACATACAAATAATGCAAACTGACAAAAGCATTTAGATGTGTAGTTCTCAATCACAAATGAAGTCATACGCGCATAGGTACAATAGATACTCACAATGAAATTCAAACTCTCAACATGTTAAAGTATTATCAACCTTGAAAATAATGTAAGAAACTCGCAATTCCTCTATACTTGCAAAAGATGCAGAAACTCGCAAATAATGTAAGACAGGTAGAAACTCGCTATTTTTCAACACACAACAAGAAACTCGCAAGTGTATGTAGTCATTGTACAAACTCGCAAACATGCATAAGTTAAACAAATAGTTAGAAACTTGCAAACAACACAAACTCGCCAAAATTTATGTAACAGTGACAAACTCGCCATTTAAATCTCAAACATGGAAAGATTCAATGAACCTAATAGCAAACTCGCCAAGGTTCTTGTGTGGTAATCAAACTCGCCAAAAATCTAAGGCATATAGAAACTCACAATGGTAATGGATAAAAGGAAAACTCGCCACTTTCTAAACCTAAGAGAAACTCGCCAAAATTCGTTAAGTAGAAAGAAAAAAAAACTCGCCAAGTCCTAAACAAATTCGCCAAATCTAAGTCTTATAGAAACTCAAAAAGTTAATGGATAAAAGCAAACTCGCCACTTTTGAACCCCTTAGCAAACTCGCCATTCTTCATTAAAACCTTGGCAAACTTGCCATTATTCATTAAACCTTTGCAAACTTGCCATTCTTTATTAAAACCTTGGCAAACTCTCCATAATTCATTAAACCTTTGCAAACTCGCCAAAATTCAAATTAAATCTATGGCAAACTCGCCAATATGCAAACAAATCTATGGCAAACTCGCCAATATTCATGAGATCATGACATACTCGCCAAAATTCAAATAAACAGGAACCCTAAATTCGAAAAAAAATTACTTGATTAAGTGAATCCACAAACCGAAACAGCGTACATCCTAAACATCTATATTAATCTAAACAACCTTAAGGTTTTATACTAACAAGGCATATGAATCGATCTTATGAGCAAACAATCTTAGCGAAAGGAAAAAGAAAGGATAAAAGATCAAAATCCCAAAACCAAGATAAAAAAAATTACTTACAATCGATTTGAAGTAGGAAAAAGCATTGATATAGATCGAACAAGAATGCAGCAGCAGGTTTGGTGGATTTGAGAATAATGATTTTTATGAAAAATAGCTAAACACAAAGTATATATAGGAAGAAGAATGAAAAAATGACACATTTAGTCCCTAGTGTATTAAGAAACGTTTATTAAGTTTTTTTTTTAAATGAAAATATATGAAAGATGAAAAAGAAAATCTTTTTGGGTTTTGTATAGATTTTATATTTTTGTATTTTGATTTTGAAAGATGTATTTACAAAATGTTTTTGATGTTTGACTTTTAAGAACGTTTGATTAAATTTTCCAGATCTTACAGTCAAACACCGCATACCAATTTGATGGACAAGCTCGGTAAACCTTCTGGTGGCAAGGCTTTGGTGAATAGATCCGCCAATTGATATTGAGTACCCACAAAGTATAGTTCAATTGTACCCTTTTCAACATGCTCTTTGATGAAATGATATCGAAGAGCAATATGCTTTGACTTGGAATGTTGAACCGTGTTGCAGGAGATTGCAATGGGACTCTTGGAGTCACAATACATTGGAATCTTGTGGAATACAAAACGTAGTCCATCGGTTGTGATCTCATCCAAATTATCTGAGCCGCGGCATCTGACATGGCAGCGTATTATACGTTGATGACATAGATGTACAATCTTGTTTCTTTGACTTGCCAAGACACAGTTTATCTCAGAAATTGAACACCACCATATGTACTTTTGGTGTATCTAAACACCCTGCGTTGATCCGGCATCGAAAATGCGATTAGTTAAACCCGAATCCTTCGGATGCAGTTCCCAAGTGAAAGGTTCCTTTACGTGCGAAGGATTCTTTTAGCCTCATTGAGGTGTCTTTAGTTGGTCTTGATCGATAACGGGCGAACAGATATACAGAAATACAATAAGTCTCTTTGTTTGTTAGATACATGAGACCCAATAATACTTTGGTATTTTGTAGGGTCAATAATTTTCCCATGTAAATCGGCATCCGCTTTTGGTGAGGTTGGAGACATAGGTGTGTTATAAGTATCACAACTGGTCATTCCATGTTTCTTTAAGATTGCAAGAGCATATTTGGGTGATTTAGAAATATGCCACGGGGAGATTGATGAACCCGAAGTCCTAAGAAGAACTTTAGTTCACCCATCATGGACATTTCAAAATTTTGTTTCATTAATTTTGCAAAAGCGTTTGAATACTTTTATGTGTTGAACCAAAAATGATATCATCAACATAAATTTGAACAATCAAAATATCCTCCCCGTGGCGTTGAATGAAAAATGTTGGATCAACGGTTCCTTTGTAAACGATTAGCGAGAAGAAATTTTGACAGTTTGTGCGTCTGTGGGCCGTGGAGCTTGTTTAAGACCATAAAGAGCCTTTTGAGCTTGTACGTAGTTAGGATGATGCGAATCAACCCGTCCGGTTGACCACATAAACTTCTTCCGCGGGTTGACCATTGAAATGCCGTTTTTACATCCATCGATAAACGTGATATTCTTGTATGCGGCATATGCGAAAATATCCGTCTGACTTCAAGTCGAGCCAGTGGTGAAACGATTCTTCATAATCGATTCCTTCTTCTTGAGAGAATACCCTTTAGCCACAAGGCGAGATTTGTTCGCGAATAACATTGCCTTGACATCCGGTTTGTTTTCGGATCCACTTGAGTCCAATGACATAAATCCCATCTGGTCTTGGAACAAGTTCCCAGACTTCGAGACGTTTGAACTGATTCAACTCTTCTTTCATTGATTCAATCCAATTGTCATATGTCATAGCTTCTTTGATGTTTCGTGGTTCATCTTGACAAACAGTGAGTGCATATTAACACCAAGTTTCTGAACTCATTAGGACCGGATTGGCATAAGTATGTTACGTTTGTTCGACAAGTCAAGGATCTTCATGAAGTCAAGCATGGATTATTGTATGATTATCTGAAACATCATCAATATGAAGTTATCAAAGATAAAGAAGCTCGTGGCACAGATGGTTTCCCTACACCACCCATTCTTGTCAGTTGCTCTCATGGCACATGGTTATCCAACTCTCTTACCAAAGTCAAATCATGCTTCGATCAACAACAACGTCACTTTAGTTATGTCTCCACCTACACCTTCTCATCAACTCACACCGCGGGAGATTCTAACACTTGCATACTCTTGCTCAAATCAATGATGATCAAGTTGATGCCTTTGAAGCATTAAATCATGGAATGACCTTTATTGCTAAAGCCTTCTCCAAGTTCTCTACTCAGTCAAACAATCGTCTTCGTTTATCATCAAATCCCAAAGTCATCTTTGTTATACAAGGTGGCAAAGTTGAGGTTCAAAACAGAACTAGTGGTCGTCGTATGCTTACAAGTGGGTATTACGTAATTCAGGAATGGTCAAACATCGTCAGGGATCGGTAATACTTTCAAGAGAAATGTTCAAGTTGTGGCGGGAATTCACGGCTTCAGGATCTACTATTACATGCTATAATTGCAAAAAGCAAGGACATCTTGCTAATGCTTGTCCTGAACCACGAACAAGAGGAGGAGAGTACTATAAGCAAGTCATCGCATGGCATACAAGGATGAAGCGGAGGAGAACTCGGTGAAACTTCGGCAAGGTTTTATGGCGGATACTCTCGGATGATGAATATGAAGATTTGGAAGCAAATCTGCTGCGGTTATTTTGATGGCAAATATGCAAGAACATCACATCGATCAAACAGAGAATGGACCGTCTATGACGCGGACGGTCTATCTCGGTACGACAGCGATATATGTCTCATAAAATGCAATTGTATGCGCATGCATCCGATGAGCGACAATCTGTTCAACATGAATCATCATTTAATCATAATGAAGTTGATCAAATTAACCCGTGGTTACATTTGATGACTTAAGTGATGATGAAAATAATGAGCATATTGAGCAGTGAAGCAATTCATGGTCGGTTCGAATATCGACTTCATTACTTACGCCATTTCAAGCTCAAGCTGCAAAATGTAATGAAATAAACCATAACCTTAGAGGAGATTACCTCCTTATCTGTGAACTTGAGAGTTGTCAGCGGATAAATGATTTTGAAACAAAACCACCCGAAACAAGTTTTGAAGTGGCCTTTCAAAAATCTTCGTTAGAACAAAATCTTCAACATCAAATGCATGAAATTGTTGCGACAAATAATGAAAAGATTTCTAAAATTGAACAAGAAAGTCGAACTTGAGAAAAACATTGACAATCTTCAAACGGAACTTTCAAATACTAAACAAGATTTTTCAAAAAGTCGGTCAAATTTTTATGAATTCAAGAAGAAATCTAAGAAACGCATTGATGATCAAATCGAGGAAATTCTTGATTGGAAAGCGGTTAAAAGATTTTGATGCTGTTGTATATATAAGATTGGCCACTCGGTAAAGCGATTGGCGTCAACTTTACTTCGAGTCCCGATGACTCAAAAGCGTTTTTGCTCTTGGGTATAATCACCCACGTTTTCTTCACACACTGACTCAAGGAAATGCCCAAATTGTATAGTGCTCAATGTCTTTAGATCAAGCATGCAACTTGTTGTATTTGATTGTGAGGAACAATGGGCACAAGATGATCTTAGTCGCTTAAACATGCGACAAAATGGAATTTTACCATATGATTACACAAGAGAAAATGCTTTACAAACTGAATGTCATTTCAACACAGCATATAACCTTTCACGAAAAACGAGGCATCTTGTGTAGAAGGCCCGTTCACGGTGTTGCACAACTAAATGGTCCTTTACCGTCCTCTTGCAAAAGCAACTCATTTCCAAAACTCCTAAATCTTGTTTAGTATTACGATACTTTCAAACGTTTATGGAAGATATTTCATTTTTAGAAGCGGCAATTGAGAAAAATTCTGAGTTAAAAGCATCTAATTTTCAATGCCTTATGCAAGAGAGCAAAGACAAATGTTTCAAACCCAAATCTCACCTCATGTATTTTATCAAATGCGTGTTGCAAACTTTGGGAAAGGGAACTTCAACAAGAGGTGACTTCAATGATTGAAGCTTTTAACACACTTGAAAACTCTGTTTCACAAGAACAATGCAAAAACCAAGATCTTCAAAATGCCCTTGATCGATTGTTAGTAGATGCTCTTCCTTTAATAATATTGCTTATGTGGTTATATATTGTGAATTTGCTTCGTGAATGAAAATGTGTTAAGCTGGAGAATCTCAATATGGTTCAAACGTTGGAAATGGACAATCGGATGTTAAGGCATGACATGCGAAATTAAAGAGGAAAATGAAAAATGTTTTCACAAAATGATGATGTCCAATCTAAACTTTCAATGGAGATTTCTGAACTTAAGCGAAGACTTCAATGGTGTCAGTCTAAGACAATTGAATCCGAACTTGCTTTGCAAAATCACATGGAAAAGGTGTCTTTGGATCAGTCGCGAATTTCAAAAGTCAAATTTCTTGATGATGAAAATGCATCGTTAAAATGTCAAATTTTCAAACATGAATAAGAGATTGCACAAGTCAAAAGCGGAATATAAGCGATTTTTGATTCTCAAAACTGATTACGAAGCGTCAAAAGAACTTGATCACCATGTTGAATACACTCGACAAATGTTGGGTGAACAAGGAAGATTAAATTCCATAATTTAGGATCAAAAACACATCATCATTGAGCTTAAAGAAATGCTAGCTAAACAAATATCTAGCAAGTCTAGTGACACAAACGTTATTGCTCCCATGTATATATTGATAAAACTTCGAGAACTAATTTGCTTTCTTCACTTCTCTACGGGAATAGTTGCGTCTACTAATGTTAGAAGACCCGAGAATAAGAGACAAAAAGAAAATACTAGGATCTCTTGACATAGGAAGAGCACTCGTCCGACATCGAAGTAGAAGTTCATCTTAGAAATCAAATAAAAATCATGTTGCATCACGCTTTAGATTCAAATTTGGCAACTTGTAATTCTAATGTCGATTAACGAATGATAAGTTTGTAAAAGTTTCAAGCGTTAATGCCTCCTGTGTTTTTGTGCGTAAAAGTATGATGTCACGTAATCATGATAAATGTGTTGCAAACTCTCTCTGTTAGTTAGTTCTAAGAAATCTATAATTGGCTCTCCCTCTAGGTCCTTAATAGTTGCAAAATCGAATTTAGGGAAGTTGCACAATGTAGTTTGAGAAATCACAGAACACACCCATTCTTTGCAAAAACATCTCCTAAGCAAGTGTACTCACCTAGTGACTTCACTAAGACCAAAGCGAAACATAATTGGTTATGGCAACAATGGTTGCAGAGTACCTCAAGTTTTAAATGGATTCCTAAATGTGCAAATGTGTGTAACACTAACATAATGGAACCCACTAACTCTTTGGGTTCCACTTCTTCTATCATACCACCCTCGTTGTGTTCGTGTGTTGCGGGTGATTCAACTCGTTACGTGGATTGTTGATAGCGGATGTACCGACATATATGGGGAAATCTAAAGTGTTAATAAACTTTGTTTCAAAGTTCGCCGGTCATCGGTCGGGAATGATCATTTTTCTGCAATAATGGGATATGGAGATTATGTCAATGGAAACATCGAGATCAGTCGGGTTTATTATGTTGAAGGTCTTGGACATAATCTTTTCTCTGTTGGACAATTCGTGATGATGATTTGGAAGTTGCGTTTGGCTCCCAAAACATGTTACGTGCGTGACTTGAAGGACATGATTTACTCCGCGGCAATCGGGCACAAATCTTTATACGATTCCTATGTCCGATATGATTGCAACTTCACTGATTTGTCTTCTCTCAAAGCAACCGACTAAATCATGGTTATGGCACAAAAGGCTTTCTCATTTAAACTTCAAAACCATGACTGAACTTCGCCGTCATAAGTTAGTTGATGGTCTTCCAAGGTTCGATACAAAGATCATTTATGTTCGGCTTGTGAACAAGGCAAGAGCAAGAGATCTAACTTTCCCTCAAAACCCGAACCAAGTTCTCAACATGTTCTTAACTTACTTCATATGGATTTATGTGGCCCTATGCGTGTACAAATTGTGAATGGAAAACTATACATTAGTTATTGTTGATGATTATTCATGATGGACTTGGGTCTATTTTCTCCGCACTAAAGATCAAGCTCCAACAATGATTATCACTTTTCTCACAAAGATTGAGGTTCATTTCAAAAACACTGTCCGCATTATAAGAACAGACAATGGAACTGAATTCAAAAATCAAACACTTCGTGCTTATTTTGAGAAAGTTGGAATCACACATCAAACCTTACTCCTGAACAAAATGGTGTTGTTGAAAGACGAAACCAGCGTTAGTGGAGGTGCTCTCGAACGATGTTGATTTTCTCACAATACGGATTTCTTGTGGGCTAAAGTCGTCTCAACTGCATGCTTTACTCAAAATCGTTCCATCATTCATACACGCCATAACAAAACTCCATATGAGATTGTTCACAACCGCAAACCAGATATCAGATATTTTCATGTTTTCGGTACCTTTGTGCTATCCGAAAAATGATCGCGATGATATTGGTAAACTTTAAATGAAAGTGACATTGGAGTGTTCATTGGTTCTTGTGAAAATTTGAAAGGATTTAAAATTTGGAATCGTCGAACTTGACAAATGATGGAAACCGTTCATGTCAACTTTGATGAGCTTACGAAATGGCTTATGAAGCAAACCGCTTAGGACCATCCAACCGTCTAAACTTTCCTTCTTCATCATTGTTCCCACATGGAATTCACTCGTCAACAATTGGAAACTTTGTTTGCTCCTCTGTTTGATGAAATTCCCGAAAGTAGTGCTCGGATGTATCATTTATTTCATTTGCACACCACGATCATACTCAATACGATACACTGCTCCAACAACAACAAACTTTGCAGTGCACCGCTGAATGATTCTCAATCAACAGAAGAACACATTGCATCCAACACTCACACAGCTGATGAATCACAAAATCAAGAAGTACCCGTACCCTCTCCCTAGAGAGAAAGTTTTAGTGAGAGAAAGTGGAAGGAACTAATGAATGATTAATGAAAATGATAATTGCAATTAGAACCAACAACCCTCTCCCTTCTAGGAAGGGGGTATTTATAGTGTTTACATAAGTAGGGAGTTTCCCTTTGTTCTAGAAGAACCTTCTATCACAGACTCATGGGCTTACTACATGGTGAGAAACTAATTACAAACATTTATAAACCATAATTATTAACGACCTATTACAAATGAAATGACCTACACTTGATAATAAAACATGTTCCTAACAGGGGGGTTGAATAGTTTTGCCGATTTTAAGTTAGTTTCAAAAACTTTTAGATTCGTTAATATGTGAGATCTTATGGATGTAGAGAAAGTATAGATCTAATGATAAAGCAAGTAAATAAAGTAAATCGAAGGGAAAGAAAAGACACAACCGATGTATAGTGGTTCGGCTACAAGGACACCTTCCTTGCCCTACTCCACTCCCCGAGTCACCTACTCGAGAGTTCAAGAACTATGTCAACAAACTCCTTCACATGGCGGAGAAGCCTTCACAACATTGCTTACACTTTTTCCGGTACAAAGCTAGATACGGAGTCCGTAGCACGGTGGACCAAACCAACACGACTATTACACAACAAATATGTGAAATATCAAATACAAGATCTTTGCTATAGAAATCTTGCGGAGTGACAAATCAGTCAAGGACCCCTTGCTTGGATGACTTGTATAATGCTCGTGATCTTGCCTTAGAGAAGGACCTATATGAGGATCACAATAGAAAGAAAGAAGAACAACTCTCTAGATCAAGTGATCTATATGTTAGAAGAGAATGAGAGTGTTTGAGAGATTTAGTAAGAAGAGAGGTGAGTTAGAATGAAGAAATGACTCTCTATTTATAGGCAAATTTCTCCTCTGTTCCACGGATCCCACGGATCCCTCCCACTTGGGATCCGTCAAGTGTAATCCTAGGGATCCGTGGTACGCTCTCTTGCCCATGGGTTTTTTGGTTATGGGTCATGGGTTATGGGTTGGTCCATGGATTTTATTTAGATTCAATGTATCTAAGTATACATTGTATCTAGCCAACTTGGGTATGGGTTATGATCCATGGGTTATGGTCCATGGGTTATGGTCCATGGGTTATGGTTTTTACCCATCGTAATAAACTATTACAACAAATGCTTAATTATTACATTTTTGTATTTAAATGGCTATATGTAAATGCTTTACAAAAATAACATGTATCCTTATAATTATACTTAAGATAACATTATATTTGTTATCAACAAAACACAAAGAGATCGCCAAATATTAATAAACATTTTTACGGTTTATTTGTATTAACAATCTCCCCCTTTTTCTTGATGACAAAACATAATGTTATGATGAGTAAAACTTAAGAATAGATGTAAGTTTTGAAAGCCCCTAAGTTTTACTTCTTCTCCCCCTTTTTGTCGAAACAAAAAGTTAACCCTTGGATGACATAAAAGTGTAGATAAATAAGTCCACGTATTGCTAACTCCCCTTGGCGGTAGCTCCCCTAGTTTGAAGTCAAGTGAAGAAAAATAAAAAATCCCACAAGAAGTAAGGTTAGTAACATGCTTAAATAATCTTGTGATTGCCGAGAATCAAGATTGGGAGCCAAGGTATGTAAACAAGGCCTTGCAATAAAACAACAAAGTGTAGTGGTTTTTATGCCACCTACAAGCATGTAAAAATAAGAACAAGACTTGTTCTTGAAAATGACTTCAAAAGAAAATGTACTAAAAATAGAAAATAGTAGTAATGATTCCTTCCATGCTTGCATAAGGTTATGGATGGAGGTTTGGATGTGTAATGGTATTAATGCGATCAAGGATGAGGTTGAGTATGAATCGCATTTCTTCCCTAACTTCTATTGCAATTTCCCTAGTGGATTGGCAATGTTCACAATGTAAGTAATGTGGGTAATGAGTGCGGAAGTTTTTCGGGTTGTTTTGATTTGAGTTATGCGGAAGATGTGGTGGAAAAATAGGAAAATATGGATCAACATCCAGAATGTTTGTAAGTGGTGGTGGAAAAGAACCTAGATGTTCTTGTAATGTAATGGGAGCTAATGGTAGTGATGTTTCAAGATCTTTGGAAGAATATGTGGAGATGTGGGGGTGTTGAAAAGACTATTTCTTTTGTTTAGATTGTTTCTTGGAGTCTTAAGGAGTTCCAAAAGAGTGACTTTAGGTGGTGATGAAGTTGGTGTACTTGTTGGTGATGAGGGAGGTACTATGATGGAAACATCTTATGATGAGTTATTTGATGGTGATGAGCTATTAGATGATGGTTTTGCTAAGCAACAAGGTCGGATACTAATCCGTGCGGATATCCTAGAGTGTGATTGTGGTATTTTGGATGGTGGAAGTACAAAGGTTTGGGTATCATGAAGATGATTGTTTGTACTAGGTGATTCATCTAAGTTGTAAGAGTTTGTGTGTGACATGGTGTTGTATGTTTTTGAGGATGGGGTAGTATATGCAAGCATTTTGGGAGTTCTATATATAGAAAAACAATGCATTGTAATGAATACTTGACCCAAAATGTGGATTAAAATCTAATGATTAGATATGACATTAAGGCATATGATCATGAGAACATAAGCATTAAAGAGCATACTCCAAAACTAAAACAAATGTGGATTTTTCATCCAAAGTGAGGAAAATAGAAGGTAAAATAGCTTACGTCTCCACGGATCCCGGGATCCTTCCCTTGAGGATCCGTCATGACATGGAAGTCTGGGATCCGTGGGTTTGGTGATCTTGACACAAAATTTTCCTTTTGGAAATATTTGTGCCTAGTGTGCCTATATGCAAACTATTTGGAGTTGCGGTTATCTCGACTCCTAAAAAAAGAAAAATAAACTAGAAGTAGAAAAGCATCCTATTGACATAACCCGAAAACACATATTTAGTACATAAGTACGTAATTTAGTGTTATCAATGCTCCTAATTCATTGTTGCTTAAATGAATGTACCCGGCACATATAGTTATATGTGTCCTTTAGCATTCAAAGTCATGAGATGCAATGAAAGCGGGTTTTACTTTGTATTAATAATGAAAATTTGTCCTAAGTGAGAAATTGCTTTTGTGAAATTGATCTGAGAAGGTATCATCCGTTTAGAAAATATTTTGAAAAGAGGTTTTCTTTGAAAATGTGTATGTAGTTATAAAAAAAATAAGAAAGCTATATATGGAAAACTTATCTTGGGTTTTGAAAATTCCCGTATTGTTTGTGAGTTGTGCATGAAATAGAAATCCTAGACTTAGAAAGAAGAAGGCTAGTGTTTACATACCTTGTAGAGTCAAATAAGTTATGACGTTTGTTCCATTAGACCAAGACCAAAACGAAGTAGGTTGAATTTTCCCTTCAATGGTTTGGTGAGGGGCGTCGGCTATGTTGTCTTGGATGCTACCTTCTCAATAGAGATGATCCCTTTTGAACATTGTCTCTTAGGAAGTGATAGCGGATCTCTATATGCTTTGTGCGAGAATGCAATAACGGATTTTTGCTTAAGTCGATGGCACCTTTGTTGTCACATAGGATGGCTATGTAAGCTTAGATTAATGTCATAGTCGACTAACGCTTATTTCATCCATAGTGCTTGTTGGCATGCTTTGCCGGCGGAGACGTATTCGGCTTCGGTTGTTGATATTCAAGTGCGTTTGTTTCTTAGAAAACCAAGATGTTAAACAACATCCCATGAAGTACATACCCCACTTGTACTTTTTCTATCAACGTAATCACATGGTGCGAATCTGCATATACAATTGTTTCTACTTCCGTGCCCTTAGGATACCATAATCCTAATTGTGTTGTACCCCTAATATATCTAAATATCCTTTTTACGGCTTCTAGGTGTGATGTTTTAGGGTCTTCTTGAAACCTAGCACATAAGCAAACACTAAACATGATATCCGGCCTACTTGCGTGAGGTAGAGAAGACTACCTATCATGCCACGATATTTAGTATTATCTACAGTTAGCCGTCTTCATCTTTTGTGAGTTTGGTGTCGGATGACATTGGAGTCCTAATTGGTTTCGACTCTTCTAGAACGAATTTCTTTAACATCTCCTTTATGTATTTAGATTGATTGAAGAAGATACCATCTTCTACTTGTTTTATTTGTAGACAAAGAAAGAAACTAAGTTCTCCCATCATACTCATCTCAAACTTCGTCATGCATGATTTTAGAGAAATCATCACACATGTCTTGACAAGTGGATTCGAATATAATATCATCTACATATATTTGTACTATGATTATATGTGACTCTCTTTTCTTAGTAAAAAGTGTGTTGTTAACTAACCCCATGGTATAGTTGTGTTTAATTAGAAATGACTTGAGTCTATCATACCAAGCTTTTGGAGCTTGTTTAAGACCGTAAAAGGCTTTCTTTAATTTATACACATGTTTGGGTTTTTCAAAATCGATGAAGCCGGAGGTTGAGCTACATATACTTCTTCATTAATGAAACCATTTAGAAAAGCGCTTTTTGACATCCATTTGATAAAGCTTTAGATCATTAGCACAAGCATACGCATGATGTATTCTTATAGACTTTAATAAATCTAGCCCACGAGTAGGTCTCATCAAAGTCTATTCCCTCTTGTTGGTTATACCCTTGAGCAACGAGTCTAGCCTTGTTCCTAGACACTACTCCGTTTGCATCTAATTTGTTTTAATAAACCCATTTGGTTCCTATTATGGTTTGATTACTAGGTGGAGGGACAAGTGTCCAAACATCATTAGAAACAAATTGATTTAGTTCTTCTTTCATAGCCATTACCCAACTCTCATATTTTATGGCTTCTTGTGTATTCTTAGGTTCTAAGGTTGAAACAAAACAAAACAAGCTACTTTGGTTTTGAACTTGAGACCTTAATGTTCGTTCGTTTAGCTTTCCTATGACTTTATCTATGAGGTGATCTTTGGACTCTTTAATGTTTATTATTTCATCACTTAGAGGTTCTTCTTCTTCATTTATCTTTTTCTTTATTACTATAGCTTCACTTTCTATAATCTCGTCATCGACAAGAGGTGGAGAGGGTTTGGGTGGACTTTCATCAAATTTTATATTTAATGATTCTTCTACCTTCATTGTTTCTTTGTTTAATATGGCGTAAGCTTTGCTATTTGGAGAGTAACCTAGAAAGATACCTCCGGTTGATTTAGGATCAAATTTTGTAAGGTAATCTTTAGTGTTAAGAATAAAACATTTACTACTAAAGACTCTAAAGTGATTTAACGTAGGCTTTTTGCCTCGAAGTAACTCATATGGAGTTTTACCTAAGATTGGTCTAATTAAGACTTCGATTGAGTATATGCGTTGAAGTATCAGCGGCATTACACCAAAATTTTAGAGGTATTGATTGTTCATTAAGCATGGTTTAACTCATTTCTTGTAGGGTTCTATTCTTTCTTTCTACTACCCCATTCGATTGTGGAGTGCGTGGAGCCGAGAAGTTGTGAGTAATACCATTAGCGTCACAAAAGGCACCAAATTGCACTTCATTATCGAATTCCCTACCATGATTCGTCCTAATGGACACTATAGGACTTCCTAGTTGTCTTTGGATCTTTTTGCTTAATATTTCAAAATAATTAAAGGTTTTCGTTTTGTTCTTTAAAAATTTTGTCCATGTATACCTAGAGTAATCATCCACTATGACCAAAGTGTAGTAGTTGCCTCCATAACTTTGGATAGCGGATGGACCAAATAAATCCATATGTAGTAATTCTAGACACCTAGTTGTAGACACCATGTTTTTAGCTTTATGAGTAGAATGAGCTTGTTTTCCTACATTACAAGCATCACAAAAGTGATGTTCATATTTTAACTTAGGTAGATCTCTTACTAGATCTTTGGATGATAGCGATTGAAGTCGCATATCGGCATGACCCAATCTTGATGCCATAAGGTGAAGTATCATCCATAGAGCTAAGACAAAGTTTGTCTTTAGGTTCATTACAAATTTTAATGACATAGACTCCATGTTTCCTAATTCCTCTTCCTATGGTTATGCCATTTTTTAATATCTTACTACGGTTTGGTAAAAGTACATTGCACTTTTATCACATATTTGTCCTATACTTAAGAGTTTAAGTTTAGGTTTTCTCACGTGACACACATCGTTAATGGTTAGAGATTTGTTAGAAATCATTACCTTTACCGATGATTCTACCTTTGCTATTTCCAAACACCACATTACCTCCATTGAAGGATTCATATGTGGAGAATAGATCTCTATTGCGGTCATGTGCCTCGTGCACCCGCTATCCTTGACCCATTCATCCGGGTCTAGGTTAGGCCTAAGCATACCTAAGACAATAATAAACTCAAAAGTTTGGTCCCCATTTGTTCATGGGTCCATTAGTGTTAAACATTCCATTCATGTTAGACATGTATGGATAAGATGAGTATGCATTCCATGGAGCAAAGTTTTGAAAAGGAAAACCATTTTGCATATTTGGGTTCCATCCCATTTGATGGTTACTTCTTGGATAAGCGTTATTAGGTCTCTAGATGGATTATGTTTTGAAAAGATGGAGCTTTGTTTCTTGCCAAAGTAGGATTATATTTTGGAGGTGGTTGTCTAGTGGTGACATGAGTTGGTTTCTTCCTATTAACTATAACAAACTCAGTTCTAGATGAATAAGCTACGTTATTGCACTCTTTGTTTGCTACAGCAGATCCACGGATCCTGGCATACACTAGCGGTTCCCTTATCAAGGGATCCGTGGGATCCATACAACATTGGCTGGTTTTCTAGTGCTTTAACAAATTTTGTTTCTTTACTTTCACTAGTTGATGGATCAAGTTGTTGAACACCTAAACGTTTTTGGTTGTTACCGGTTTTAACACCATCTAATATCATTATCTAAAGTGTTCGTACTTATTCTAGAAATTTTAGAATCTAGATGATCAACGAGTGTTTGAAGTTGAACACAAAGTTCACATTCACCACTTTCTATTTTACCCTTTTCTAAGCGTTTTAGTTTTGCTTTTAATTCTATGACTTCTTTATCTAAGCGTTGGTTTTGACTCTTTAAAAGCTTGTTTTTGTTAACTAGTTTTAAGCTAATATTGCATAGTTTGTCATATTCATTATGCAATGAGTCGTCATCAAGTGATGAACTACTATAGTATTCGTGACATACCTCGTCATTTGCCATGAGACAAATTTCTTCGTCCTCCTCATCACTCATTCCCCACGTGCGCTCACGAAGCGCCTTTGATCATCCCGTTTGGGACACTTACTAATAAAGTGGTTTGGGTCTCCACATTTTAAAGCAAATCTGATCATCCTTTGGCTTCCGTCCTCTTTGCTTTCCGAAAGCCTTTCTTATCGTCATACGGTTGTTTGGCGTATCTTCCCTTCTTCTAAAGAAATTTTTAAAGTTCCTTACGCCATAGCGCGTGCTCCCGTGTCACTACTGAAGGAGTTCTCTTCATCGCAAAGCCTTTTTGGCTTTAAGAGCAAGAGATTTGTGTTTCTCTTTTACCTTTGAGGCCGAGGTCTTTAGCAAAGACAAGCTCGTAGACTTTCAAATTGCCTATGGTTCATGGGGTGAGGATTGTCAAATCTTTTGACTCATCGATCGCCGTCACCTTGGATCTCCACTTGGATGGAAGTGCCCTTAGATATCTCCTAACATGGTTATGACTAGAAAAAGATTCATCAAGTGCTTGTAAAGATGTAATAATAGTATTAAAATTAGCAAATGAATGATCTATAGTTTCCTCATCCGATGTTGAAAATTGTTCATATTGTTGACCAAATAAATCAATTTTATTATTTTTAACTTGTTGATTACCTTGATGAGTTACAACTAAAGAATTCCAAATTTCTTTAGAGGTTTTAAGCATAGAAATTCTTTCAAATTCCGTTTTGGGTAAAGCATTATACAAAACCATTTTAGCTTCACTATTTTTAGAAAGCTTTTTCTTCATTTCATCATTTAGTTTATCATGAGGTATGTTAACTAAATTTCCTTTATCATCATTTGAGGTACCCTCAAAATCACCTTCAACACTAATGTACCAAAGATCAATATCTTTAGACTTCACATGTTTTGAATCTATTTTCCAATATATAAATCCATTAGTTTCAAGTAGTGGTGGTGGTTGCATAGATTGCCCTTCCTTATAATTTTCAGAACCCATAGTGATCGAAAAGTTTTTAAATACAATTTTACTTTAAAACTTTTATAAATTTAGCTCTTGATGCCAATTGTGGAAAACTAGAAGGGGGTTGAATAGTTTTGCTAATTTTAAGTTAGTTTCAAAATCTTTTAGATTCGTTAATATGTGAGATCTTATGGATGTAGAGAAGGTATAGATCTAATGATAAAAGTAAATAAAGTAAAGCGAAGGGAAAGAAAAACACAACCGATGTATAGTGGTTGGCTACAAGGACACCTTCCTTGCCCTACTCCACTCCCCGAGTCACCTACTAGAGAGTTCAAGCACTATGTCAACAAACTCCTTCACTTGGCGGAGAAGCCTTCACAGCGTTGCTTACACTTTTTCCGGTACAAAGCTAGAATCAAGTGTGCTTACGGTGGACCAAACCAACACGACTATTACACAACAAATATGTGAAAATATCAAATACAAGATCTTACTTCTGAGAAATCTTGCGGGTGACAAATCAATCAGGACCCCTTCCTTGGATGACTTGTAGAATGCTCGTGATCTTGCCTTAGAGAAGGACCTACATGAGGATCACAATAGAAAGAAGGAAGAATAACTCTCTAGATCAAGTGATCTATATGTTAGAAGAGAATGAGAGTGTTTGATAGATTTAGTAAGAAGAGGGGTGAGTTAGAATGAAGAAATGGCTCTCTATTTATAGGCAAATTTCTCATCTGTTCCACGGATCCCACGGATCCCTCCCACATGAGATTCGTCTAGTGTAATCCTAGGGATCCGTGGTACACTCCTCTTTGCCCATGGGTTTTTTGGTTATGGGTCATGGGTTATGGGTTGGTCCATAGGTTTTCTTTAGATTCAATGTATCTAAGTATACATTGTATCTAGCCAACTTAGGTATGGGTTATGATCCATGGGTTATGGTCCATGGGTTATGGTTTTACCCATCCTAATAAACTATTACAATAAATGCTTAATTATTACATTTTTGTATTTAAATGGCTATATGTAAATGCTTTACAAGAATAACATGTATCCTTATAATTGTACTTAAGATAACATTATATTTGTTATCAATAAAACACAAAATGTATAAAATATTAATAAACTTTTTATGGTTTATTTGTATTAACAATAGTTGATCCGCTTTTCCACGGTTTATTTAATATCGGACGGTCATCGACTTCAATTGTGTTAACTCGGTAGGTGAATCTTGAGGTGTGCGGACCTCATCTCTTACCTAGCATGAAGGAAAGATCCCCATATTTTCAGCTTGGGTGGGTTCATCATCACAACTTGTTCTCTCGGAAAATGATTAATTTGAAGTTCCCTTGGGTTGGGATGTTGATGCCAAATGTCCGGGTGTGTTTGGGATTGAGGACTTCTTGATCCTTCCCCAAGTGCGAGGCGGCACCATGTGTGGGAACAATGGTGTTAGTGTCCCATCAAAATTATTGCCCTGTCTTCTCATGTGACTCAAAAGTTATTGGGTGTGACAATGGACATGCTAAGTTTTTGAATGTTTGGGTGGTGCCTCAAAGCGGTTTATCAAATACCGTTGTAAAACCTTGGATAAATATAATATTTTGCATTCGTATCCAACAAGTTCTTGACTAAACCATCAAATATCATTTTGGATAAATTGAATTTCTGATTAAGAGCTACACAAATCACAAAAGATGCTATGTTTGTACTAAACTCATTCCAGGACGTTGTCTTTGGACTTAGACACTACAATATGGTATGGATCAAGAATTTCCATTGTGGGGAGAACAGTGGTTTAAAAAAATTTAATTTTGTTCCTAATTCACCTCCATACCCCAAAAGTTGTAGTGTTTCAAAAATGGTATCATTATCCAACACACAACACAGTCGAAGCATCATCTGGGAGAATATCTCTCCTAGCTGATGCCTCATAATAATTATCGCATGCCATGTACCTTAGCATGGATTTTTACTTCCTCATCAATAGTTTTAGTCTTTCTGCATTAGACCAGCGCTTGATACAAACGTAGATAACAAGTTTGGCGGTTGAGTGCATACCTAAGTGGGTGTGCATTGAAAATCTATAATTTGTTCAAACCTACCTATAGCTGTCTCTTTTGGTGTTTCCAAAAACGCAATCATGTGTAATGACTTCTAGCAAACTTGAGAATT
>OU343224.1:69109478-69240653 GCA_910596185.1 Chrysanthemum makinoi | reverse complement strand
GAGTGAATTGAACAACCAACCCTCAAGTGAGGTTATACAAAGTATTTATAGGGCAAGGAGCTAGGGCAACACTCTAGATCCCCCTTCTTATGGACTTGGGCCAGGAAGCATGGGCCTTCTACATAAGCCTTAGCAATAACAACATAAAGGCCATATTAAGCTAACTAGTACATATGAATCACTAACACTTGAATTAATGTTTAGGAGTTCCAACAATCTCCAAGTGTTGGTGATGAATGAAAGAGTGATAAATGTTGTAGGTGCGATGTAATAGTAGCTTTGGCGTCTTCGACATTCTTCTTTCTTGTGAAGAAGTGTCTTGATTGAACAATCTCCCGGTGTAGAAAATTGTTTCCTTTGAAGATTCGCTTTGGCGTCATCTTTCTTTGTTCTTTGATCTTTGTTCTTTGTGATGGTAGTGATAGTATGTTGTTGTTTATGCAGATAGTGCTTACGTTGCTCCGGTGTCTCCCGTCTTTCTTCAACATGCTCCAGCTCTTTTAGCGTTGGATTTGATCTTGATGAAGTTCTCTTAGTCTTTAAACTTTGTAGATTCTTTGACTTGCGAAGAATCATTACGACTTTGTGTTGCCTTTTGAGAGAACTTCCATTAGTGATGTTGTTGGTATGAGCATGTTAAGAATCTGCACGATCGATCCGCTCGAGCTTCCATAAGAAGAAAACATAAGAAAGGTTAGTAATAAGCGGATTCCGGCACTTACAAGTTTGAACTTCGAGAGTGTTAACGGCATAGTGTGAAAACACTACTCTAATTCTTACAAAGGCGTTCTGAACTGGAGTCCCACAAGTGAGATAACACGATGTACCGAAGTACATCTACAGTTCGGATAGTGGGTACACGAAGCATCACCTCACATTTGTAGACGTTTGAGACCACTAAGCGTAATCCACGGGGAGTTACCGAAGTGACTGTTGTCAGGCTGTTTGATGTTGACCACTGCGAGGAGTTTCCATTCAATCACGAGGATCACAATGTGAACCTCTCATAAATGTTCTCGACAGTTGCTAAGATGCATGAAGGACTCGATAACGTATCACTTGCGTTCTTATTGTTGAACAACAAGTGATGAAATGTCAAGTGTACCTAAGAGATCTTTTGATGAATCTCGTGGCTCTAGACTCGATGGTGTGCTTTGGTTTTCTGGCGGAGACTAGGGAGGGTCTCCTTCTTCAATACGGCAATCTCTAGAGAAAGCCGATAGTTTACGTAGGGTTCCTGTGAGAATGAAACAAGCTTCTGTTGAGAGAAACTTGAGTGGCTAGAAGGTTTAGTGCATCCTTTGGGTCCATGGCGACTTTGATCTTCAATACCGGTGTCATCAAGTGACAACATGTAGCATATGATTGAACCGATGTGCGCCTAAGTTGAATAATCTGGAGGGCTATTTCTTTTCACCCTTTTCTTTGCTTTTCCTTTTAATTATTCAACTCCTTCTTTCTCGATTCTCATTTTCTCCTTTTTATAATCATACCTAAGGACTTCTAATTCTAACTATTGGTAGTGTCCTTAGGTAGATCCCTCCGGCTCTGGCGGATCATAGGGCGGTTATTCCTAACCTTAATCACCTTATAACTCCATTGCCATAAAACCATTTTCATGAAAATCTCTCAAAGTGTTTGTAAATGAAAAACATGTTTGAACACTTTAAGAGTTTTAGATTTTCAAAAATACTCCCCCTCCACATGTGCTTAAGATTTTGATGAATTGCACTTGATGAGGAAAGAGCGCCACTTTTGAATTGATCAACTCAAGATAGACAATTCCTTGTGAGACACGATTACGTTGCATAGTTAAAGAGATACATTGTCAGCTTTTAGGTGACCACTAGCTCTAATAACTACCTTGAAGGTGTGGACAACCTCGAAAGGTTGTCAAACCTGTCAAAGTTCATGTCTATCAAGGCTTTCTCGAATGGTACAATTTACTTGGATAAGTCTTGGAAGACAAATCTTTTCAATGTATGGCTGATGATTCCGTCAATTCATGGGTTGAAGTCTTTTCACAAGAGGATTCAATAGCAAAACACAACATATTTCTTATCACATAATTTTTCTCCCCCTCAAAAATGGCATATAAATATGTTATTTTTGAAGAAATGTTAAGAATAAATATGACCATTTTGAGTTTTGTGGGAAGATTACACGAAGAACAATTTATGAACAAAGTTTTAATCAAATACTCCCCCTCAACAAGAGATATTAACGGTTGAGGTTTTGAAAATCATAAGGGGAAGTACTTGTTCTTTTGAGCAAAACCTTTTAAAATTGAAAGGTTTTACTCAAAAGTAAGAAGCTTTCGCTCCTTTTATAAGGATTGTGGCACTGGCGTACCACGGGTCCTTTCATTACAAAAACGGGTTGTACAGCATTATGTGTGCACAAACCATAGTCATTAAATAATCACACATCCAAATTAATATGAAAATGAAACAATTTAAGGGTACCGGGTAGTCCATCAATCTTTCGGGGAATGCGAGCGAGGCGTGATAGCTGTGAGAGTAATCTGGGGCGACCACCTCTGAAGCTCTCGAGTTACGAGGCGGTCCTTCGTACAACCTTTCATCGATCAAGTGATGATCCTCTTCACATCCCGTCGTCACGAGAATTCCATCGCTTTGGAGACCCAATGCCTTCATGTATCGCCTTCAACATAAGCCAATCGTCCCTGACCTTCTTCGATGTGTGATCCCCAAACTTGTGAAGATCTCTACGCCATCAGCGGTTGCGTTGTAGTTCACTACGGTAAACTACTCAGAATGGTTTCTTTGATGAGAGTGTATTGTGGAAGATGGTTATGCGGAAGTTCTAGGCGAGGTGCGGTGAGGTTGACACGTGTCGATCGATTCAACGGCAAGTTGTAAATCTTCTACCGCGTTCTGGATCACTATGCTTCTGATGAAGATGAGCAAGGACTTGATGTATTCACCTTGAATTTTAGTCGAGAATTGTCTCATTCTTCCCTGTACTTTGGCAAGATACATATCTTCAATGTCATGGTTGAGAGCAGTTCGAAAGTCGCTTCAAGAATTCATAGTCCCTTTCGTCTTGTATTTTGACCACAATTTTCTTGAGGAAAGTGTAGTCCCATTTAGGCGAAGAGTGACATGTAGCAAACAGCGATCCCTTTATCCTTTGTACACTTCATGTTGAGACTTTCAAACTGGCGGCTTTTGTAGTAGATTAGATGATTACGGCCAATGGTGAATCCGTACATTGCATCAATGTCATACTGTTCCATCTTGTTGGAAAACATGTGAGTAGCCTTTTCCTCGATGGCTATGCAGTTGGAGTATATGGTTGCCGGGATCGGAAGTGTAAGTGATGTAGCGTATTTCTTTGAACCATCGCTACCGTGTAGAAGAAATTCAAATCTTGTTGAAGTAGCGAATGGAATCTTAGGTTGATCACGGTTGGCCAATCGTTGGTAGAGGTTTAGACCATCGGTGTAGTATGGAGCCTTGTCTCTTACGGTGAAGTCGATGTTTGCTTCAGGTTGAGCCAATCAATGTTGTTAGACATGGCTCGTGCTATATTTTCAAGGTGATATTCAAATTCAATAGCACTTTCAAACGTCTTTGAGTAGTTGAAATGCTTCATTCTTGATTCGTTTCAACTCTGATTTAGTCATCTTCTTCACACGGAACTTTTCTTGCGGTAACTTAGCATGCTCCAACGTACGACCTTCTATCATATCTGGATCATCAGTAAGAGCGGGAGTAGCATCAACAAGTGTGGAAAACCATTCATACTTCGATGTATCTTCGTCTAGCCATGAGACGACATCAACCTTAGGTGTCTTCTTCTTTTTCTTTGGCCTTGATGAGGATGATGGTTTCTTTGTTGAAGCGGGAGAGGTGGGTTGTTGTTGGGGCTCAAGGCCTTCCTCATCGTCACCACGGTGTACTCAAAGTGATCACCGGTTTTCTCTGTCTGGGTGGTAACTTCGAGTCACGAGGTTTGTCGTAGAGAAGAGCGTGGAGGAGATCGTCTTGTTGTTGGAGTCCTTTGGTGGTGGCATGGGAGGGTTCTCTAGACTTCTTTGGGCGTTTAGGCGTTATCTTTATCCTTATCCTTATCATCATCGTCTCTTGGCCGTTTAGGCCTTTGAGCTTCTCTGCATCTTGTTTGAGTTGGTATTCAGCAATGCTTCAAACAATTTACCTTCGTCGAGTAAATGTTGAATCGTTTGACATTTGAGTTACCAGCTTGGAGACCAATTCACATCCGGAAGACTATGGATCGGTTGGTTGATTATTCACGATTAGAGGTGTTGATCTTATAGTTTGCTTGGCCATATGCAGAGATTGGATAGAGTTATGCTGTGAACATCTCCTTGTCACTCAGGAACGATGTAGAAGGAATTTGTGAGTGTATTCTCGATCATCTTGTTCATTTCCCTTGAAGATCCGTTGCATGAACTACGGGCGTACTCTTTCATTAGACATCTTTTCTATCTCGTCATGAAGATATTTGATGTTGTCGGCGAGTTAATTCTAACTTTTGTTGGTCACATCTTTCTTCTGGCTTGCTTGGCGGCTTTAACAATCCTTGTCTTTGCCCTAGATATCCAAGTCCGTTGGCTTCTTCACAGATTTGGATGTGGATCTGGTTGTTCTTTTGGATGGTGGAGGTGAAGAATGAGAAGGCAGTGATGATGAAATGAGAATGAGGAGACTCAGGGATCCTTTGGAGGTTAAGAGGTTTCTTCTTTGGAGCGTCTTTGGACTATTTAGAAGAAAATCATCATATTCAACCTCGTCATCGCTTCTGATCTTAGCCTTTTCTTCGGCTGAATCTAGCTTCTTCATGGCTTTAGCTTTGCTTCAATTTACGCTTTGACTTTCTTTCTTGTTGTCAGCATCTTCATCGATCTTTTCTTTCTCGGACTTTTCCTTTTACGGTTCCTCAAAGTCATAATCAATAGAATCCTCCAAAGCGCTTTTGTTGTTGCTCAAGGTGGTGGCACCAATTCCCTTGCTCAGGTTGATTAACGCATCGAGGTGGTGTTGATTAAACACCACTTGACCCTCCGGGGCCGCATTTATTCTTTGTTCAAACTCTTTTGCCGTGTTGGAGTCTAATGATTTTGAACTTCTTCTATGGTCGATTATCCAATGGCTCTTCATGCGAGCTTTTCTTAACAAGCTCAGAATGCTTGGAGTCTTCCCTTTGCCTTAATTAAAACTTTTGAATTTGGGAGGTTTAGCTCTTGTTGGAGTGACATAGGTTCTTGGTTTGAGTAGGTGACCTCTTACGATGCGATTAGGTGTCCTCGAACTTTCATCCACTAGCTTTCTTTGCGGTTGGAACTTGGGAATGGGAATTGGAATAGCTTCCTTAGAGGAAAGCTGTCCTTTTTGAGTGGAGGTTTCCTCTTGGGAACTTTTCTTTAGAATCACCGATTAACTTGTAACACTTCTGCTTGCCTCTTACAGTTTTTCCTTGTAGGTGTACCCGGCCGGACTTTTCATCGAGAAAACTACTTTGCCTTACTTGGCTGCTACCCGGATATCGTTTGTCTGAATACAAATTGTTTGATATCATCAGAGTTATAAGGTGATCTGGCGTACTTTGCACCTTGTTTCTTTGTTGTAAGTCCTTAAATCGGCCGGTGAGTGTAGGCTCATACAACATGGAGTGATGGTTGGGGTCATTGAGTCTCTTGGGGATGTCGGGGATTATACTCCTCATCATAAGATATCTTCAGCGGTGAAACATTTGGTGCTTCCACATTTTGCATTTGGCGTCCATGTGTGATCGAAAGATATTTAGCCAAAAGAACCAACATATCGAAAGACATTATGTTAGTCAACAGATGGTTTTATTGTCTAATTATTGAATGTGATAGGTTGATGATTGTTACAGAGTCCAATGTCACTTGTTTGTCCAATAGTCCAATGGCGTCGTGATAAGTTTCGTGAGTTGATTAACTTTAAGTTTTAAAGTCCATGTTTTCACTTATTTTTCACAACATATTAAGCGTTTAAGCTTATTGGTGACATTATTGGTTTCGTGGCGTTATGATTTATTTATTTACAAGTTTGCAAGCGTAACAATTCATAATTAAGGTTAAAACTAGGCTTAGGCATAGAAATGGCAAGCTTATCGTTAAGCGGGGAGTGGTATCTGGCGTAAATGTAAGCTTATCGTGGGTTCTTGACTTATGCGTAAAATATTAGCGTAGGAAAAAGGGCCTTATGCGTAGAACTTCGCGTAAGCGTATATGGAACCTTCGGCGTAAGGCTTACTGTAAAGTCAACCTTATCGCGTAGGAGTTCTTGTTTCGCATATCCTTCACAGGAGGATACGCGTAGTCCCCAATGTAGAACCTTACGCGTAAACGTTACGCGTAAGATTTCTCTTACGCATAACATTCTAAGCGTAAGGTGATCCTTGCGTGGATGAAAGCAATAACCTTGATTACGATTTTTCACGGCGAAGCACGAAATAGATTCATCATAACACCATTATTACACATACATTCAATCTTTATCGAGTTCTAATCATGAATACGTAATATACGATTCGTGTAAAAAGACTTATGCGTAAACTTAAACCACTAATAACTCAAGATACGACTAAGAATTCTAGCCATAGGAAATGCACCAAAGTTTTTCTGGGATGTCTTAGAGGCCTAAGGAGATGTTCTATCAAGTTTTAACATCAAACATGCTATGAATCAAAAATACCCATTCAGTATGAACTAAACCCTAAAATTTAATACTATCACAATTGATGTTCTTGGGCAAGTTATAAGTGGAAAATGATCAATTCAACTGTATACAACATCTTACAACCATCTAATTAACGGAAACACTCATACACGAAAACCCCCATCGACTTATGAACCTAATTTTTGAAAAATGGACAATTCGTGTTTTAAGGTGGATTAGTTTTGATAAAAATGGTTTTGGCACATTGTTTTGAACATTTTAACACCATTATAATATAACAAACTCACGATGATTTGTGTTCATACTAACTGCGTAGAACACAAAATCATCCAAACTTAAGTTTTAGCGTTGGTTTGCCAATAATTCAAAACCATTGTTTGTTTTAAACACAAAGAATCAAAACCACTTACAAATTGATGATCAAAACAGTTTGAAGATTGGAGGTTAGGCGTAGGATTAGTTGTTGAGAGTAATAAATGTTTTGAAATAAATGATATGAGAAATTAGGTGGGGGTTTTGTTAAACAATTACTTTAAGCTTTTGACAATTTCAGTCCCTCCACCTTAACCATTTACATCCAATGCCCATAACTTCCATTTTGGTTACCAAACAAAGAATATTTGGAAAGAAAAATGACGACACTCCCCCTCGACTTAAAAAATAATGAAATTTTATAAATTTTAGTCCGAGGAGTGTCAGTAAACCAGAAGTGTGACCACCATTTTTAAAGAAACAACCGTGATAAGGTAACATGCAAGTACAAGGTTTTATGAAACCGAAAAATATTTGTTTTCTCCCCTCACACTTGATCGAGAAAATATTGAATTTTGAAAGATTTGAGTGTTGACGGAAGAATTGTACTTGCCATGTTAAAGAAATATAGATAGAAGAATATTTTTGTTGTTTTATCTGATTTTATAATTTTTATTTTTGTTTGAAAATATTTACAAAAGAGGTTTGGTGTTTGGCTGGTTTTTAAGAATCTTTTAGAGTTCATCCGGTTCCTCTTGAGTCAAATACCACATACCAATCCGGTGGACCAACTCATTAAACCTAGTAGGAGCTAAGGCTTTGGTGAGGAGATCGCCAATTGGTATTGTACCACAAAGTATAATTCAACGATACCACTGTTCCACGTGGTCCTTGATGAAATGATATCGAAGATCGATGTGCTTTGATTTGAATGTTGAGCGAGTTGCGAGATCGCAATAGCACTCCGATTGTCGCAGTACATCGGGATTCCGTCAAATACGTAACCATAGTCTTTGAGTTGTGTTCTCATCCAAATGACTTGAGCACAACACACAAACATGGCTACATATTACCTTCGGTTGAGGACGGCGATGTACAATCCTGCTTCTTCGATTGCCATGACACCAATTTATCACCAAGAAATTGTAATGCTCATGAAGTACTTTTCCGTGAATCTAAGCATCTGCGTGATCCATCGAAAAAGCTATTAGTTCAAAACCAGAATCCTCCGGATACGGATCCCCAAGTTAATGGTTCCCTTGATGTATGGGAGGATTCTTTTAGCCTCGAGAGTGGGTTTGAGTTGGTCTCGGCGATAGCGGGAGCAGAGATATCACGGCAAAAACAATATCATGCACCTTTAGCATTAGATACATGAGAGACCCAATGATACTACGGTATTTGGTAGGGTCCACCAATTTCCCATGTAAATCGGCGTCTAGCTTCTTGGTATGAGCCATTGGTGTGGCATAGGTGTCACAGGTTTGCATTCCAAATTTGTTAATAATTTCAAGGGCATATTTGGAGTGACTCAAGAAAATACCGCGGTGATTGATGAACTTGCATTCCAAGGAAGAATGTAAGTTCACCCATCATTGACATTTCAAAATGTTTTTTCATTAGTTTTGCAAAAGCATTGAGTATTTTATGTGTGTGACCCAAAAATGATGTCATCCACATAAATTTGAACAATTAGAATATGTTCCCTGTGATATTGTATAAAAGAGTTGGATTGACCGAACCTTTGGTGAAATTATTGGCAATGAGGAAGGATGATAACTTATCATTACCGCAGGAGCTTGTTTGAGACCGTCAGAGCTTTGTTAGGTTGTAGACATGGTTGGGAACTCGGATCAACGAATCCTTCTGGTGGTGACATAAACCGTTTCTTTGGTTGACCATTGAAGCGGTTTTGGCGTCCATCGAAAGACCGTTATATTCATATGAGCTGCGAGCGAGAAAGATCGAACACCCAGGCGAGCAGCGGGCGAATGATTCTTCAAAGTCAATACCCTCTTCCTATCTATAACCCTTAGCCACGGTGACTTGTTTCTCATTACGTTCCTTGGCATCAATTTGTTCTTCCAAATCCATTTGAGACCAATGACGTAGACCCCTGTTGGTCTTTCAACAGTTCCCATACTTCAAGACGTTTGAATTGGTTGAGTTCTTCTTGCATGGATTCAATCCGTTGTCTTTTGTTTGCGTCTTTAATGTTTTTAGGCTCAGATTGGCGGACGGTGAGTGCATAAATGCAATGTTCACTTGTGTGAAGAGCGTTGTCTTGTTACGACTGGTTGATTCGGGTTGCCAATTATGTTTTCAAGAGGATGGTCTTTTGTCCAACGATGTGTAGAGGGTTGATGTTGGTATACATTGTGCAGATTTTGAGGATTCAAAAGGCTTGTAGATGATTCCGACATCAGTCAGCGATTTCATTAGCAAGCGGGTTAAAAGCATTTGGATCAAAATCTGCAGTGGGGGTACTTCATTAAGAACATCATCGGTGGTTGGCGTCGTTGGATGTTTGTTCAATGTTGTTGTAGAGTCACTGGTGGTGCTTCTTCAACCGTAGTTGTTGTGCAGGTGTATCGGTATTGGAATATGATCGGGTTGGCTGAGCATGGGATACACGGACACGTTCATCAATGTCATCACTAGCAGTGAGCAAATAGCTTTTCCATTTGTTGTGAGTAGTTGGGGCTTGGTTTGTGATGATGGGGTTTGAGGAAGTTTAAGGGTTGTGACCGGTTTCAAGCTGTTATGCTCGGAAGCCATTTCGATAAGCTCATCAAAATTGCATGAATCGTTTCCATAACTTGCTTTGTGCGGCGATTCGGATCCGGTAACCTTTAGAATTCTCACAATATCAATAAAGACTCAATGTCGGCTTTGGCTTTGAGCTTTCCAAAGTCATCACGATCATTATTTGGATAGCAAAGGGATCCAAATACATGAAAGTGTTTGAGATTCGGTTTTCGGTTGTGGATAAGCTCAAATGGTGTTTTGTTGTGGCGTTTTGTTATCATTGAATGGTTCTGAGTGTAGCATGCGGTTGAGACGACTTGACCCACAAGTAATCTGGAAGTTTAGCATTGATTAACATCGTTTACGGCTTCCACTAGCGTCTACGGTTTCGTCTTTCAACAACTCTGTTTTGTTCGGGTGTACGTGCAATGGATGTTTGATGCTCAATTCCCACTTTCTCATAATATTCTCGAAGAGTTTGATTCAAAAATTCAGTTCCTTTATGTTGAATTTGTCGGCCGATGTTCGGAGGAATTTGAATTTTTGTGAGAAAGGTGATGATCATCTGTGGAGCTTGATCTTTACTTTGAAGAAAATAAACCCAAGTCCATCTTGAGTAGTCATCAACAATTACCAAGATGTAGCGTTTGCCATTAATCGTTTGCCCGCGCATCGGGCCACACAAATCCATGTGAAGAAGATGAAGCACATGCTTTGAGCTGTGTTCCACCTTTGAAGGAAAATGAGCACGAGTGCTTTTCCTTGTTCACAAGCTGAGCAAAGGTGATCTTTAGAATACCGGAATCTCGGGAGACCTTCAACAAGTTTGTGTCGAGCAAGGTTGGTGATGGTTTGAAAGTTTAGATGTGAGAGACGGCGGTGCCATAGCCAAGATTTTGTTGATGTTGCCTTTGAAAGTAGACAGGATGGAGATGAAGCAACCATGTCTTGCATTGAGATTGTGTACAGAGACTAAATGCGAGAGCGGGACATAAGATCATTTCCTTGTAGATCACGAATGAAACAAGTTTTCTCCCGAAAAGCAACCTCCAAATCTCCATCACAGAATTGACGTGAAAAGAGATTGTGACGAGGCCTTCCACATAATAAACACGCTAATTTCGATGTTCCATTGATATAATCTCCGTAGCCCATGATAGGCTGCGAAGTGATCATTCCCAATCTGGCAGTGCCAATGAACTTTGCAACAAAGTTTGATAACAATTTAAGATTGCACGTCATGTGTGGGAACATCCGCTATCAACAATCCAAAGGATGATCATCACTGCATTACACCAGAGCGACCAGATGGAATAGAAGTAGATGTGGAACCCGAAGAGTTAGAGGGTTCCGGCGATTATGTTAGAAATACACACATCAATGATTTTAGGTATCCATTTAAATCCTAGTGTATTATGTATCCATTTCCGCCATCTCCAACTAGTCTTAGCTTTAGTCTTAGTGAATGCACTAGGTGGTACTACATTCCTTGTAGGTGATACTGGAGCTGAGGACATCAATGCGTTTCTTAGAATCTAAGGAGGGCGGTTTACCAAGCACAGACTTAGAAGCATTTGTGGGCCTAGAGGTATTCCGTTTCTTAGGATTCCGTAAGCGAGACAAGATAGCTCTAGCAACACATTTATCATGACAATCAGAAAGCATACTTTTACGACAAATAACACAAGAAGCTTCATAGTGAATATCAAAAGTACTTAAAGGTTTAGCATTCATTACAACACTTTTTCCATTACATTTGTCGGACTAATATCTAAAGTGGGTGCAACTTGAGTCTTATTCAAAGTCCTAGGGTGTTCTTCTACTTCAACATTCTTTATTGTTCTTTTCTTAGGTCGCAACTTCCTATTCTTCCTTGTATTGCTCTTAGGCTGTGAAGTGTGGACGTTTGGAAAAGGCAACTATTCTGTTTGATGAGAGGAAGCACATTAGTATCTTTGGTTTTATCGTAGGCATTATGGGTTCACGTTTGCTAAGTGTTCAGGTGCAATTTTCTTAATGATGCTAGCTAGTGAACTTGTTCATACTTTCCTAACATTTCCCTTAACTTAATGATTGTGTGCACCAAATCTTGATTTTGAGCAAGATTTCGAAAAGTTCATGACTTCTTTAGTGTGTGCAAGATAATGATCAAGTTCGTTTGATGCTTCATCACGAGTCTGTTTGAGTAAATCAAATATGACACCATATTCCTTTTAACTTTTGCAAGTTCTTGTTCATATTTTGAGATTTGACATTTAAAAGACGCGTTTTGATCATCCAGTTGCTCAAGTTTTGGATTAAGAGTTTTTATGCAAATTTGATTTTGTTTTGAAAAGCAAGTTGTTGATCGTGAATATCTTTTTGACACCAATTAAGACGGCGTTTTGCATTTGAAAGCTCGTTTAACAATCGTTCATTTTCAACTTTTAAAGACTCGATCTGAAGCACATTATCAGTAATCTCAACAATTTCAACGAGAATCAGCGAGATGTAATTAGATGCATTATGAATAGAATGAAATAACACAACATTATGGATATCAGCACAGATAACATCTTTCAAGAGTCGATCAACATCTTTTCTCAACAATTTCTTTTTACGTTTAGTACTTGAAATCGATGTTTACGTTTTCTCAGCTGTTTTCATTAGACCAAGTTCCTTGTGAAAATCCCTTTCCCAATATAGTGCACAAGTTTTCAAATTTTTACATGGGGTAAAATTCTTTTCTGAAGAATATCTCTTTGTTCTCGCTGATTGAAAATGTTCAACTTTTATTTGGAATGAAATTCAATCTCACGTTCAAAATTTTGAGGTCGAGATAAGAAAGTGTCAAAATATTTGATAACACGACAACTTCGGCTTTTGTTTAACTTCACTAAGTGCAGGTAAAGGACCATTAATTTGTGCACCATTGTGTTGGGGATGAACTTGCTGGTGTGATAACCAAAGGTTTGTTAGAAGTATCTTGTTGTGTGACAAAAGTTACGGCTTTTGAATAGTTAAATGGTTTGTTATAAACGACATTTTCCATTTTTGACCGACTCGTCATCACATCTAATTCCTCCATGCGATTATATTCAACAACAGTCATAATTGAATCATCAATTCTATGTTACCTGTAAACTTGAGGATTTGGTTTGAATGCTCTGTTTGAAAACTTAGGTTTGTAATCGGCAAGAATCGGTCCATATCCATTTGGATTGGGGTTTAAAGTAAACTTTTGAATAGTTGTGATTGACTCACCATGTTTATAAACAACATTTGAAACTCTTTGATTTTGTGTTGTAAGTCGACAATTTCTTCAAGATAGTTATCTATTCATTTAGGTGGAATGCTTTTGTACTCGAGAACTGTTTTTGACAAGTTAACAACTTCGGCCTTGGCTTTTGAGTTTCAAAGTAAGAGCGTTAATTTGTTGTTTATGTTCATGTTTGGTTGTTCTATTTGAGACAACAAAGCATTCTTGGATCTGCTAGATCACGTATCTCGTTCTAATGATTTTTAGTTTTGATGAGATTTAGCGACTTCAAAACCTTTTTCACGTTTTCTTGAGTTTTAAACGTTGATTTGTCGATTAAGCATTCATTATCCCTAATTAACAGTGCATTTTTATCTTTTAATTGCTTGCAAATTTCCAAGCGAGATTCTTGGTCTTTAATTAAGGTCAGGAGCTCAATTTCTCTATTAGACAATAGCTCATCTTGTTCAGCGTGAGTCTCAACATGATCATTATTTAGATCCTCAAATATAACCACGGAGTCAACTTGATTATCAATATTAACCATAAGGTTATCTTGATCGTCAAATATAACTACGGGATCTATTTGATAATCATCGGAATGAGATGTAGATGGCTCATGTTGAACACTCTGATCCTTGTTGGATGGAGAAATTGGCGGAGATATCAGATCATGAATGAGTGTATTTTGTTCGGTACTGAGACAAGCGTCGGTGTCATACTTTGGGCACTGTGTCACTCATGTGTAGAGCTTGCATTTGTGCCATCAACATCAACTGCGCATTAGCTTGCAAGTCCTCCATATCATCATCGAATGCATGCTGCCATAGCTCTGTTCCTTGTTGGTAAGAGTTCCTGACTTCATCCTTGAGAGCCAGAGCAAAGCCTCTTTGTGATAAGCACTGCCTCTTGTCCTCGGCTTAGGGCATGCATTAGCCAGATGACCCTTCTCATTAAAGTTATAACAGCGAAGACCATTAACCCCATTCAGGCATTCCCTGTTCAACCACTTGAGCCCTTTGTTGTTGCGGAGCACCATATTTATTCCTTCCCATAGCATTAAACCCTTGACCACCTCCCATCTGACGACCATAACCACGATTCTGAACTTTAACGTGTCCATTGTTCTATGACTGATTCCTTGTGTTTGATGAGGAGCGAATCGATTGTTGGATTTGTTTGTATCCGCGTAGAAGGCTTTAGCAATCATGACAAATCCTTGTTGCAATTCATCGAAAGCTTCGGAGTCCTCATCGGCTTCCTTGTAAAGTGCTTGAGCATTGTTGTTGTTGTATGGAACCAATTGAGTTTGTTGAGGTTGTTCTTGTGGCGGATCATATGGTGTGATAGTTGCTTGATTGGTTGAGGAGCGAGGTTAAGGCTGTTTGAGGAGGAAAACTAGTTTGAGCCCACAAAGCAAGTTGTTGATTGTCGGAAGTATTTGTGAAGCGGGGAGTCCGGATAGCCCTTTCTTTGTCAACTTCTTTTTGGTGAGGCTTCAAATAGTGGTACAACAATCCGTATGTAGCATGATGAAGATTCTTAGCTTGATGGAGAAAAATGACATACTTCTCCCATTCCGGACCAAGACTACTTAGGAACTTAGTGTTGACAGCAATTAGTGGCATGATGATATTGTGTTTGTCCAAATCATGATGATGTCTGGCGATGATGATATGACTCTAATGTCTCTCTGGTTCAATCATGAAGTGTTCATAAGCCAAGTAGATTTTGGATTCCATGTCTTCCCGATTGAGTGTTGTGCCTTCCATTAGAAGATGAATATGTTCCCACATTGCTTTAGTTGTCTTTTGAGCATCAACACTTGAAGGATGATTGGGTAATCCCAAAAGGATGTATTGCATTGCTAGCTCATCGGTTTCAAAATGTAGAAGTTCATCACATGAGTGCAGAGATAGTTGCAATGTTGGTGACAACATCTCTTGGTGGATTGGCATTAGGATCTGCGGGTGTGACAATAGTAGGCATCTGAAATGGACATTCCATAATGACCTTTTAAGAACTTTCCATGTGGCTTCTTTAGATCACAAAACCTAAAGAACCTTATCACCCATTGATCATAATTCCAGGGAGTGAGCATTGGAGGTCTATCAAGTGAGCCGGCTTCATGAATTGATTGTTGGCTACTTAAGGCTTCACACATCTTGCCAAACCATGCGGTTTTCATAGTATTCTTATGGATGTTGATTGTAGAAGTTTGTGTAGGGTTGTACTTGAAGACTAGGTAGTGGTTGAACCATTTTGTGGGTATGTTGTTGATTAAATTGTTGATAAATTTGTTGTTGTTGATTAAATTGTTGATGTTGTGGACTTAGTTGTTGTTGTTGTTGTTGATTATAAGTGTAAGGAAAATAGCTAGAGTATGGTGGTTGTGACATGTTGAAAACTTGTGTTGTTAAATGGATCTTTGTAGTCGAATGAACTGTTGTTGATGAAGTATCCTTAGGCGTAGAAAACCAAGTTTAGGCAAAGTAACACTTAAGCGTAAAACACCAAACTTCGCGTAAAATGATATTCTGGCGTAGGGTAGCTACTGTAATAATTGAGAAACACTAAAGTTATGCGTAAACTTAAAGTTAAGCGTAGAAAACTTGGCGTAGATTAGCTTATGCGTAAAGACAAAGCTTAAGCGTAAGAAAAATCTTATGCGTAATGAGTTCTCGCGTAAGTTTGAGCTTATGCGTAGATGGGTTTTAAAAAATCTTTTACTATCCTTGATTCAAGGATATCCAAAGTCGAAGTGTTTTCGGGCTTATCCAAGCAAGAAAACTGAGTAAACTCTGGCGAAGAAGATCAAACCACGGATGAGTTCAGCGTAAGAATAGGGTTTTCTTCTGCGTAAGCAACAAATGATTTTACTGCCGTAAAGATGTTTCTAAGCAAGATTTTTGTGATGAAAGCGGCTTCAATATCACCAAAATAACACAAAGTGTGAAACTTGATGATCAAAACTTCAAAACACCTTATGCGTAAGATGAACAGTATAAAACAAGCTTAAAACTAAGGAAAAACCGTAAAGTTTGAAACTTTTGCTAAAAGCTGAAATTTTAACACCTAAAAACGTTGAAAGTACAAGAATCTTGGATTGAAAAGTGTAAAAAAATTAGTTTTTAAAGTAACAAAGTTTTAAAGCGTGACTTACGCGTAAGACAAACAACTTCAAAACAAATAAACTTTTCACCCAACTATTTGGCGAATGATACCCTTTGTTAGGTCACCATATTTGTAACACAAGCATCAATATAAGAGATAGAGAAGAGAATGATCGGATGAACAATATACACACCAACGTATAAAAGATGTAAGAAAGGTTATCGTAAATGATGAGAGTGAATTGAACAACCAACCCTCAGTGAGGTTATACAAAAGATATTTATAGGGCAAGGAGCTAGGGCAACACTTCTAGACTCCTTCCCTTCTTATGGGCCTTCTACATAAGCCTTAGCTTAATAACAAACATAAAGGCCATATTAAGCTAACTATTACATATGAATCACTAACACTTGAATTAATTTTTAGTTGTGATTCCAACACAATTGTAGTAGGTGCTAGTCATTATGTTGATTGGGGACTTGCGATCAATGTAGGCCTTTATACGGAGTGTCCTATACAACATGGTATATTAAGATTCCAATGGTTTCCAAACTTGATCTAGGGCTTTCTTTAACATACACATGTGATGGAGGTCACGCACTAAGTGAGGGTGGCGAGATAATTCTTCTTCCGTAGGAAACTTATTGAAATAGTCATTGTCTACTTCATTTAATTCCTCGGTTGTTTCATTAAAATTGGTGTTTCCCTTAACCTCAAAGTATCATCTCATGGTTAAACCGTCATTTGTTCATTAGGTTTCACTAAGGCGATGGTATTGACAGGTGAACGTGCTTAGCTAACTTACTTGGGTCCTTAATCTCTACACCGGAAGCTTCGGGGGTTGAGATAGCATTAACCTTCCTATCACTCATGGCTTTCAAAAGGTTATCTATCTTCCTATCCATTTTAAAACTTGTTGTTGGTTAAAAGTGGTCAGGAAGCTTAGCTATTTGGGCTTCTTGGGATGCGACTAGGTTTTGCAACATCCTGATATTTTTGTTGATTTAGGGCCGTGAGATGGGGCCATGAAATCATTGGAAGTGAATTCTTTGGTTTTGCCCCAATAGAAGTCAGACTTGCCCTTCCATCTTCTCGGCGTCATTAAAGTCCTAGGTGGGTGTTGTAGGGAATCTTCCTCCGTTCATTAGCTTCGAGGATGCGTAGTCAACGGAAGCTTGTTAGGAGAATGAGTTGCAAATGCTTGGCGTGTTATGAGGATCACTTCACGGCTCACACGAGGAAGAAACTTTGTTCACATGGCGTGAAGACTTAGGATTTTCGTAGGAGCTCATTAGGAATTTAACGTGATCTTCAAGCTCGAGGCATCCTAGGAATTCGAAGATTAATGAGTCAATTGGAGGCAAGAGATTGCCTTAACGGTTTTGGGCAACTCCAGGGTGTTCCAACATTTGTCATAGAGATCAAGGTCCTCTATTATACTACGAATTCTTCAGCGGTGAGATCACTAAGTTTTCCACACGGCGGCAGTGATGGATGGCTTAGTGGGAAGTTGACATGATCATAGAGTTGGACTTGAAGCCAAGATCAATGCGTGATGAGGGACCTTATGGAGTAAGTCCTTGAATCGAGTCCATGCTTCGGAGAGAGATTCACCTTGACGTTGTTGGAACATCAAGATGTCATTCTAAGCTTAAGTGGTTCTCCCGTTGGGATAAATTGAGCAAGGAAGCGAGAGGTGAGATCATCCCAACTTGAGATGGAGCCGTGAGGGGAAATGCGCTCAAGCCAATTACTAGCTTGGTCAGTGAGAGAATTGGAAGAGATCTTGGCAGCGTGGTCTCGAGAGTAGTAGCATCAAGTATGATGGAATCAACAATTTTAAGAAAATCCTTAAGATGCGATTAGGATCTTGAGCGAAGTCCATGGAATGCACATCCGTTTTTGCACCAACCGGATGGTGTCGGATCGCGGGGCGTAGTTGGGCTTATTAGGAAACTCAATGGTGTTCCTAACCTTGGTGGCTAGGTCGGAGTATTCACCAAAGTACGGTCTCTTGGCGGGACAATGATTTGAGGGGGGTTATCACCTTCCATGATGAAAAGTGATGGGGTTTTACGAACAAAGGTCACGAAGAAAGAGGATAGACTCTGAGGAAGCTAAAAATGAGAAAAAGTTTACTTATTGAGGGAATCAGTAAAGAAACTTAAAAGCGAGGTGGACTACTAACTAGCTATTCTATTCAGCGCCAAAAACTTGATAGCGCTACATGGCGTCGTTGGGGTCAAAAGACTTCCTTTTCGTCGAGCAAGTTTTTCAACACCCTAGGCAGTGAACCTAATAGTTGTAGTGTAGTATTAGGGTAAGCCATGGGAGTTGATATCGTTCTCTATGGGAATAGGAATGCTAGTAAGGAGTTACTAAACTAAGGTTGGGGTTGAGGAAGATTATTTTTTATCTTTTTATGTTTTTAGGAAATGAAAAGTCACGAAGATCTCGGGGTTTGGATTTGGGGGTTTAGTATTTCTACCCGATTACTCTACTATCTAATTAACTAAGGTGAGGGTAGTCTATGTCTAATATTGTGTGCTTTCGTATGATGATGATATAAAGATGTGTTTACTTAGGTTTTATTACTCCTTAATTATCTCTAGCCATGGGTTGAATTGTCCGTCCTTATTCTTAATGGCGTTTTTGTGTCTTGAAATTAAGTAGGGTATGCATTTATCCTAACTCTTTGGAAACTACAAGGGTCTGCGTCTACCACAAAATCTCTAGGATTTATAAACTCTAACTCTAAGGTACTCTTTGGATGGTTTAGCTTTGTACTCACAGATATTTCATAGTCTAAGGTTCACAAAAGATTAATCAAGCATTAACTACACAACTTGAATGACCTATGCATTACTAGATCATAGCAATTAAGATAAGAGACAACCAATCAATGATAGTTAGGAGTTTCATATTCTAAGCAAACACACAAGTAAATTAGCCGGACATGGAGAACATGCAAGCATACACACAAATAATTGAAGACAAAATTGAATTAATGAAGTAAAGCACTTATCTTGGTGTAAGATAGGGTTTAGAACCTAAAATGTATAAAACGGCCTTGGTTAGGTTTAGGTTTTACTCCCAAAGACTACACTGCGAAAACTAAAAATTAGGATTCTATATATGAATTACATTAGCGGCGTCACCTTTACAATTTGTGACGGCGTGAATTGCGATCATTAGGGTTTCGTCTTGGCCATGTTAGTCTTTACTTGACGGTGTCACATATGCTTGTAACGCCGTCCTCTTACAGCCTTTGTGATGCTGCGGATCAATCTAGGCGATGAGGATTGCGACGATTTCTCTTTTAAAGGACGTACACTTGAAAATAAGCTATTTGGCTCTTGTATCGTGTAACATGTGCTCGCGGCGAACGTCATGAGATAACACGGTATTTGTCCCTTGTGTTCAGCAGCTTTGAGTGTCGATTCTTGACTTTGGCCATTTTCTTACGTATATCCGCACCTTTTTAAGTCCAAATAAGTGCCATTCGGCCATTTTGTAAAGAGACCTAAAAGTGAAAGGCGATATTAAATATACTTGGATACAAAAGTGATCAAATAAGGGCTTAAACGACCCCTCAAAAAGGTACATTTTAAAACCTTATCATGCAAGCTTCGGGGCGATTAGGCGGTTTTGGATGAGGAAAGAGTTGTTTGTTTCTTTGAAATGCCAAGACATATGATCTTGATGTGGATGAGCGGCCGGTTGCGAGGGCAAATGCATTTCAAGTTGCGGTGCGATGCATATATTTCAGTCGATGATGAACCAGCTGCCGAGACAATCTTCATGGCTAGCATCTCACCCATGGTCTCTCAATCTCTTCACCACAACTTAGTGGTGGTCCATCTAAAGAATCAATCATCTGGGAGAATATTAAAACTATCTGATGAGGTTGATGAGCAAAAGATACATAATGAAGTACAATCTCTTGAAACTTATGAATGGATATTGATTGGGAAATAGTAATATTGTCTATATGATCAATATGTGACCTAGTAAAAGGAAGTAAGAGATTGTACCAAGTGTCTTATCTTCTGCAGATCAAAATGACTATGTTTTTATGAATACGCATGTGCCTGATGGTCTGTTACCTCTGAGCGGAATGCCTATAAGGAACAAGTTGTTATGAACAACGTGCTAGTTTGAGTTAACTACCATTGGCCCGAGGAAATGGATGACCAAATGCGTACAATTATTAGAAAAAAGTAATTTTAGAGAAGAAGTGTTAAAACAAGAGTTAAAATCCTTACATGAAAAGCTTTCTAAAAGCTGTTAAGCAAAGCAAGAGCTTCAAAAAAATGTTGTTAAAAGCGGCAAGCAAGAATTTAACAGCTAAGGAATCAAAACTTTTTGAATGACTTTTCTAATCTAAAAACTTTTGAAAAACAAGCTTGAAAATAAGTTATGCGTCTAAGAAACACCATTCAAGCTGTTCATGGTCACTAAGCATAGAAAGGCGATAAGCATAGTATTCCCATTATTAAGGATCCCAATTCTGGTATGGTAAGAAAGAAAGCCACGATAAGGTAATCTATGATGGCAATAGATTCTTAGACGAACAAACACCATCATGTATAGGAAGCACGGAGGAGAGGATAGAAAATTAGATGATGCATCTAGGAGAAAATGGATAAAAAGCTTAACTATCCTGGTAGAAGAATAACATAACAATCAAACCCCATGATTACACTAAGGAAAATTGGATCTCCCTGAACAAGTTTAAGGCTCAAACTCTATTAACCCCAGAACAAGTTTTTTGGAAAAAGGACATGGATAAGCAAAAAGTTAATGTATTTGTTGAAACGAACACTCCCTTGGAAAATGCGTAGCTCTTTATTAGTGTATCCTCCAAATACACCAATGCACTTGTTCCTGAACTATTGCTACTAATAGCAAGACCTTGTCAGGCTTGTATGTTGTTTATCAACCATTGATTTTGAGAAGACATGTAAGAAGAATCACACCTCACGGGGATAACTGAGAGGGAAAGGGGGTTTTAGCAAACTCTTTGAATGTTATTTAGCGAAGTCATGCCTTTCTTTAAACAATTAAAAGGTCAATTTGAGAGTCTTAAAAAGGGGATAGATTTAGATATTAAAAAAATGGAAAAGGAATTTGTGCATGGTTGAGGTCAATGACTATGGCGAGAATAAAATATAATGAGATTGAGGGAAGAACTTGCATTAAATGAGAATCGATTTACGAATGTATCACTCAAGATGTGACACCTTTGCCACAAATTGTTCATATAATGCATCTCAATTTCATGAATTATCTGTTGCTCTGAAAGTCTCCCATGATCGTGTCATTGAGCTTGAGAAAATTAACTCTAAACGCATGATAAAAAAGTTGAACAGGGATGATCATGATAACACAGTGGCTTGAGTTTCTAAATGGAAGTTAGCATCTTGCTTTGCAATTAAAATATCAACATCTAAAGAAAATGTTTAAAACCTCAAATATCTAAGACATCCTTGGTTGCTCTGAATTTGATCAGGCTTTGAAATTTAGCAGCGTGATGAACAGTTCGAGCTCATTGTAACACGATCGAGAAGTAAGAACCAAATTTCACAATTAAAGGGTGAAAAGAACAATGTGAGGCTCCCAAATGCCTCCTCCTTTAGATTCTCAGAGTTCTCAGACTTTTCATCTTCAAAACTTGGTTAATGTACTACAAAAGGAAAATGAAGAGTTTTTTCTAGAAGAAAATGAAAAGGTTAAACAACTTTAAAAGAGTTATATGATTCAATTTAAAGTCACTTTCGTGACAAAACAACGAAAAATGCGTCTTTACAAAGAAATTGAGAATCTGAAGAGTTAGGAAAAGGGAAAATGCCACTTGTCTTTAATAGAAATGTTGCATCAAAGTCAGCTACTTGATTTGCAAATACCTTTGTAGCTGTTAAATATATTCCTCCTCATCTTAGGAATACTTGAACTTGTATTTCATAATTATCTTGCTCGTCTTAAGGATAGTCTTGAATGTCTTCGTGAGATTGTAGAAGAGGACTTCATAAATAAGCCACTTGATAGTGAAAGTAGGTTTGCTTGCATTAGACCTTAAACGATCTCAAGGGATGTTAGAATGTTTAATAGCAACATGTCCTAAATCCTTAGGTGTGAAAGATAAAGTTGTGATGCCTTGTTCCATGCCTAGTGCTAAGTATACAAACCATTCGATGACCAACATTAAGAAAGTGAATTTCAATGTGCCTTCAGTAGATACAGTCCCGCACTTCTAGTTAGGAATGCAAAAAAATAGGAAAACCAACTAATGTTCCAATTCCTCTACAGAGTAAGAAGTGACACCAAAGCAAGCGGGTCAAAGCCTAAAGGCAACACAAAGAATGATAGGACCTTGCATGCTAGGAATGTTCAGTGGAAGAGAGTAGAAGATCACCTTAGGGAGAATTTGAATAAAACAACTCGTGTTGATTCTAGTGTTAGCTCTAAGTGTATTTGTAACTATCTTGAGATTTCGCTACTTTAGCAAAACATGTAATGATGATTCGTGGTTTCGTTACTAATCTTGAATGTGGAGTGAATGATTTGATTATCTTTGTTAAATGTCCTATTAAGATAGATAATGAAAAAATCAAGCTAAGAAGGGTAGAAAGCAATGGCGGAAGAAGCTTAGAAAACATTGGAAACCCACAGGAAGGAAATTTAGCAACATAGGTTATCGTGGATATTTTCGGCATAAAATTCAATTTTAATGAGATGTGCACTAAATTATCTAGATCAATGCCCATTAGGAAATGGATGCCTATTGGTAGAACTATTCCTTTAAGAAGTGAACATACTTTGAATAGGTCTAGTACGGACACTAGCACTACATCTATCACGATGATTCCATTGTTTCTACTTACGATGTGGGTGTTCCAATCAGCATGTTTTCACACCAAATGGAACCCATTCTTGCATGGGGATCCCAATTATCGTTATCTATTCTTATGCGTGTTCAAGCTGGTCGTTCAAATCGTTATGTGGTACTGGACTCGGTAGTGCATTTCCAAGCATATGGTGGAGACGGTCGTGGCTCATGAACTTAGTGAGTAAATTCATAGGAATTTGTTAGATTCGAGGAGCATGTTTGATCATTTCGTAATTATAGGTTATGGAGACTATGTTGTTGGTAAAAGTGTAATCTCCAGGGTATATTATGTTGAAGGTCTTGGACATAACTTGTTTTTGTTGGTTAATTCGCTCTGATTCAATCTAGAAGTGGCTTTTAGAAAACATACTTGTTTTGTTAGAGAACTTGATGGTGTGGAATTGTTAAGAGGAACTTGTGGTTCAAATCTATACACCATCTCTATCAAAGACATGATGAAATCTTCTCCAATGTGCTTATTGTCAAAGGCTTGAAAACAAAGTCATGGTTATGGCATCGTGTCTCAATCACTTGAACCGACACCATTAACAATCTTTCGAGAAAAGGACCTTGTAAGAGGCTTACCCAAATTAAAGTATGAAAAAGATCATCTTTGTTCAACATGCCAATTGGGAAAAAGCAAGAAATATGCCCATAAACCCAAACCTACAAATTACATATGGAAGTTCTACATACCATTCATGTGGATTTATGTGGACCGATGAGAGTGCAAACTATTAATGGCAAGAAATATGTGTTAGTCGTGGTTGATGACTACTCCCGATTCACTTGGGTTAAGTTCTTGAGGACAAAGGATGAAACTCCGGATGTCATCATTAAACTTATTAAAGTTGCAAGTTCGACTTAACAAGACTATCGGAATCGTCCAAAGCGGAAAATAGGCGAGTTTGTTAATAGAGAACTCGGTGAATTTTATAAGTATTGGAATCAGTCCTCAAAGAAGTGTTCCACGAACTCCTCATGAGCGGTGTAGTTGAAAGGCGAAATCGAACTCTTGTGGAAGCCCAAAGAACAATCGATTTACTCGAAGCTTCCAACATTTCTATGGGTGAAGCCATTGCCCTGTATGCTACACTCAAAATCGGTCCCTAATTCACACTACTCATGAAAAACTCGTATGAACTTGTCACAATCGAAAACCGATCTATCATACCTTCGTGTGTTTGGTGCGTTATGTTACCCAACTAAAGAGGGTCAAGATTTAGGAAAATTGAAAGCTAAAGCGGACATTGGAGTATTTGTAGGATATGCACCAAACAGAAAAGGATACTGAATCTACAACAAGAGAACTCGAAATATTATGGAAACAATTCAAATTACGTTTGATGGTGACGGTCAAATGGCTCTGGACAATCCAGTTTTGGACCCGCATTTCTAAATAGTCCCATTAGTTCTTCTTTTGTACCAAACTCCTTACGGCAACTCCATATGTACCCCTTTCAGAAGATGAATTGAAGAAACTATTTAATCCAATGTTTGATGAGCACTATAAGGCAATTCCTAATGATATGTCAAATCCATCAACAGAGCTCCTATACACAGCCAATGAAGTTAACCCTTCAGTTTCTATGTCACTAAGTCAAGAAGCGCCTTCTGGCGATCACTCTGTCTCATCACCAATGCCTCAATCATCAAGTGTACACAATGGAAATGTTGCTTTTGCATTCTAAGATGATGAAAATCCTTTTGCTCCTCCGAAGATGAACCCTTTGAAAACATATTTGCTCTGAATCATCCTCGGAACCATCTTCATCCGGTAGAAATCGACTTTGCTACTATACGTTCCTCAACAACAGCTACATGAACACCTCATAAAATGGACACATGATCAACCATTGGACAACATCATTGGAAACCCTTCTCGTTCGTATCCACAAATTAGACAACTTGCAACCGATGCCTTATGGTGCTTCTTCAACTCTATACTCTTTAAGATCGAACCAAAAGAGCGTTAAAGCGCTATGAATGAAGGCAATTTGGTTCAATGCCATGCAAGAAGAAATTCATGAGTTTGATCGACTAGATGTATAGGAACTAGTACCTACTCACGATTGTGCTATGATCATTGCTCTAAAGTGGATCTTCAAAGTAAAACTTGATGAGCATGGTGATGTATTAAAGAACAAGGCTCGATTGGTTGCAATAGGATACCGTCAAGAGGAGGGTATTGACTTTGAGGAATCATTTGCTCCGTTGCTGTATGTCGAGGCAATCAGAATCTTCTTGGCTAATGCTGCAAGTAAGAACATGGTAGTCTATCGGATGGATGTAAAGACGGCTTTTCTTAACGGAGATCTTAAAGAAGTCGTATCGTCGGTAACCTGAAGGCTTTGTGAATCCAGAGCATCCTACTCACGTCTATCGTTTGAAGAAGGCTCTTTACGGATTGAAACAAGCTCCAAGGGCATGGTATGATACGCTATCAAAGTTTCTTCTATCGACTGGATTCACCAAAGGAGCAGTTGATCCGACATTGTTCACTAGAAAGTCAGGCAAACATTTAATTCACGTTCAAATCTATGTTGATGATATTATTTTTGCCTCGACTGACCCCAGTGAATGTGACCGTCTTTCAAATGAAATGGGTTCCAAATTTAAAATGTCAATGATGGGAAAAATGTCATTTTTCTTGGGATTACAAATTTCACAAAGTCCCGGAGGAATCTTTATAAATCAATCTAAATATGCAAATGAGATTTTAAAGAAATTTGGAATTGATTCTTGTGACCATTGACACTCCATGATAGAGGCGTACTAAAGCGGATGAGGACCACTTTCGGGGATCATGGTAGACCAAGCGAAATATCGTAGTATGATTGGATCCACGATGTACCTCACAACGATGAGCCAGAACATTCGTTACATTTGTTTGCATGTGTACTAGATATCAGGCTAAGCCTACCAAAATCACCTTGAAGCGGTTAAGCGGGTCTTTCGGTATCTCCAAGGAACCATCAATATGGGACTTTGGTACCCGAAGGACTCTGGTATGTCACTAACGACCTATGAAGATCGATCATGCGGGATGTCAAGATACACGTCAAAGAAATGCGTCTAGAGGTGCTCGGTTTTTGGCTGATAAGCTTGTGAGTTGGTCTTCAAAGAAACAAATGAGTACTTCTATATCCTCTAGAGAGGCTGAATACATAGCCATGTCATCTTGTTGTGCTCAAATCCTATGGATGAGATCCCAATTATCGAACTATGGCTTTGAATTCAACAAAATCCCTCTGTCTTTGTGATAATAAAAGTGCTATTGCTCTCTCATGCAACAACGTTCAACACTCAAGAGCAAAGCACATCGACATTCGACATCATTTCATCGGGGAGCAAGTGGAGAACGGTGTGGTGGAACTCTATTTTGTAGGGAATTTGAATACCAGGGTATTAGACATCTTCACCAAAGCTCTTCCTAGAGAACGTTTTGAGTTCATCCTTCCACGTCTTGGTCTAAAGAGTTTACAACTGGAAACACTCAAACGTCTTCAAGAGGAAGACGAGGAGCAAAGGTCTTTCTTCATCCATCTCTTATAAATATTTATTCGAAAAACAAAATACAAAATTACAAAACCTTCAAAAAAGCAAATAGAAAAATATAAAACTTTCAAAAATCCATAGAAACTAGAAAATCTTGAAAAATTTCAAAAAATATTGTCATTTTGTCATACTTTTTTCTCGATTCGATAATATCTACGGTCTTTGTGCTGTCATTCAAAGAATGACACGGGTCTTTAGATGTTGTTCGAATATTAAAAAAAATATATAAAAAAAAATTGAGAGAAAGTAAAACAATGGTTTATTGTCATTTCAGCCAGTAACCCATTTTTCAAAAAAGGAACAGAGCCTTGCTTTATCTTAAATATTCAAACTTCATGCTCTGATTCTAAAAACAAATGTTTGTCGTTAAAAGGACAAATGTTTTTCTTTCAAATATTTTTCCTTCAAAAGATTCTTGTGAAAAATATTTGTCATCTAATAAAAACCAAATTGCTTTGAAAATACTTCGGACTCTATTTAAAAAAATCCGGACGTTTATTTGTCAAAATCATTGAACTTCAATCAACAACATATGTCATTGATTGAGGGGGAGAATGATTTCAATCAAAAGGTATTTTCAAACAATTGGCACGTGTCGAAAGGTTTACTCTTGAATAATCAAAAAGAACAATGTTTTACACTATTGTATACATTTGATACAAGATCTTTGTTATAATTATGTTTTCAAAAGATACTCAAGCATGTTTAATCCTTATCGGGTAAATGTTTCTTATAATCTAGTCACATCTCCCATCAAAAGCGTTCAAAATCAATTTAAATCTCTGGAGATCACAAATCACAAATGATTTGAAAATTGTTGATCGAGGAGAATTTGTGATTTTAATTGGATTTTAACTGATAATTCAATAAATGGTTTCATAAGTGTTTAGAAAGCTTTCCTCCCCACATGTGCCAAACGATTTCAAATTTTCCATGCACATGTTAAGGGGGAGCATCCTTTTAAACCACAAAGAATTGAAACGTGATTGATTTTCCTCTTAGTGCAGGTTCTTTCTAATATGTGCAAAACTCTTTCAAACCGCGAGGCACATATTGAGGGAGAGAAAATTTATGAAAACCTCATCCTTCCCCAATATGCTTTATCTACATGATTTGATCAAGGAAATGATGTTGATATCTTTTAGAAAATGGTAATCAAAGAAGTTAATTCTTCCTCTTGCCTCCGTGTGCCAAAACGATTTCAAAGACATGATGCACATGTTGAGGTGGAGCTATGTTTCTAAAAATTATCAAAAACAATTCAGGTACAAAATGCTTTGATAATATATCACAAGTATCAGGATTGATTTTCAAATTTTTTTCAATTGGTTCCAATGGCAGATGAACAATACCAAATAGACCGGCCAAATTTACTTTATGCATGGTGATATAAGGATGATAAGGTTAGGTATTTTGTTCCCATGATCCTTGAGCAGGAGGATATACCAGGGACAATCCACTAGATAGTATAGAAGTCCTTAGGTATGATGAAAAAAGGAGAAAAATGAGAATATGGGAAGAGTGCGGAGTGAGATAGAGCTAGAACTGGAATAAACCCAACAAGGTTCTAGTTATGAAGTCTCATTAAGCACAGAAGGGGTTGAAGAATGAAAAAGAAATGAATGTGAAAAGGGTGAAAAGAAATATCCCTCCATTAATTCAACCTTAGAAGAAGGGTTCAATACATATGCTCTTTGGTGTTTACTAAGGTAACACCGGTATTGAAGACAAGACATCATGGACCAGTGGCCTTGCACTACAACTTCCCAAGCTACTCAACTTCCTATTAAAAGGGCTTGTTTCATTCTCACGGGGAACCGACATTATCTATCAACTTTCTCCTAGAGATTGTTGATATTGAAGAAGGGTCCCTCTCCTAGTCTCGATATAGGAAACCAAATGTGCACTATTGAGTCTAGAGCCACGAGATCATCAAATAAATCTCATTAGGACACTATCTATGAAGACTCTCTGTTTCACACAATGTGAAAAGAGAGATTATATCTTATGAGTCCTACGCAATATCCTTGTGGTATTGCCGAACATGCTGAGTGATATGCTAACATATTCACAATGAAGATGGAAAGCCTTTTGGAGCCAACATCAAACAAGCTCCCGGTGGGTGGCATGTGAGATCTATCTAATAGATCAACCATGTGACAAGCTGAACGAGAAACAATGGGCGATTCATAATATGAATCAATCTCGGTTCGAGTTATTGATTGGCGGATACCTTTGAAAAACGGTCGTTGTGCTTAAAATTCTTTTAATTAGCACATCGTGTACTAATATTTCAAATATAAAGGTGTTTATGATTGATAATTGATTTTCTCAAAACCCGTTGTATTGCAAAAACACTTTACTTTGAGCAGCACACGATTGTTTTTCAAATATCTTTTCATCAATCGTGAATCTCAAATTATTTGGTTCACTCACACGTGTTGTCTTCTTTGAGGCGTTTCGGTTTGAGAACGGCTAGAAGCATTTCTTGAAACCACAATCAAGGAGATTCTTGAATCATACACGATCCTGGCGTACTTATACGATCACGCGAGGAACCGTGGGCGTGTACCTCAATTCAACGAGTGGTCAAAGACACTTTCGTGTGTTTTGCTAAGCTGTTGTTTGTTTGGTACACCCGGCGTTTACTGTGGTGGAATGGAGAGATCAATCCATAGCCGCATGCTCACACAACACATTCATTTCTAAAGAAATCATGATAAGTGCATCAACTACTCTAATATTTTCACTCCATGCTTACGCTACTAGCGCAAATATCATGAATCAACTAAAGCTTCCGCTACTTTGATGTGAAGATATCATGATCCAGAATGTGAGCATGTCGGTCCATAATGTCACAACATCACATAATACCCACACTACAAAGGAAGAGTCGAGAGATTTATGGTAGATGATCTTAAAGGCTGGCTCAAATCTCATTATCACGTGGATCGTTAAAGACCTCCCTTGGATTATCAAACAGCAAAATGAAGAATCAAAGACTACGAGCTACAGAGCAAAGAACGAGAACAAGAATCCAAGAACAATCTTAATGTAATATCTGTTTGTATTCAATGAAATTTGAGGTGACCTCCCTTAGGGGAGATTGTTAGGATTTAGTAAATCTGGTTATTAAAGTGTCGGTCACCTCAAGTATATGTAATCGTTAGAAAGCTCGTAGTCGTAGTTATTTAAAGTTAAGTAGTATTTAGTTTTGTAACACCGTGGAGAACGGACGGGTCTTTACCTTGTATGCCGATCCACGCCCATAGGTGGCGAGTTGTGTAAGACTATAAATACCCTCTACCTCCCAATGTAGAGGGTTGGAGCTAATAATAAGATTTTCACTTTCTCTCACTAAGTTCCCAAACCTCTAACTCTTTCTCTCTCTAAAACCTAATAGTATACGCCTTGAATGATCATGGTTTGATGTGTTTGAGAAATCCTATGTGTAACAACTTCATCACCAACTCTTCAAGTTTGCAAGGGTGCCAAGGTGTGGAAAGCTAGCTTAATCCAAAGTCTTAAGTGATCAATCAAAGTCCTATCCTTACTAAGTTACTCCTTTCTTATTGAAAGCCAAAAGTTGTAAGCAACTTATCACCACCATCATCTCATCTTTATTATTCATAATCTTAACTATTTCATGCTATATATATATAGTTACTATGTTGATTCATGATGTACTTATACTCAATCACATGTTTTAATTTACATATTGTCATAAAAGTAACAAACTAGTAAACTAGTTATATTCTACACATTTGAGACCATTAAAATCAATAACATATGGACTTTCTAACTTACATACTATGGTAGACAAGATAAAAAGGTAAACATAGCAACTTGAATCACCCAAAACGGACAAGCGAGTCAAAAGTTATAGTCAAAAGAAGTTAAGCGAAACAAAAGCCAAAAGCTGCCATGTAGAAGGCTGTTTAGGGTCCGGTCGTGTAAAAGTGGCACTCCGGTCCGAATCATCAAAAAGTTAAAACACAAAAGTTGTCCGAAACGACGTTTTCCTTCAATAATGAAGAAGCTCGGACCTTGAAAACGCATAAACAGGCCATTATCTTTCAAAAAACAGAAACTGCCCTTTTATATGGTCTCACAACTATACTTTTGTCACAACTAAAAGCAAACCAAGAGGCCTAATGGCCATAAGTCAAGACCACGGCTACGGCTAAGGTCAAAACTAAGTCTCAAGACCATGGTAGTCATGACCAAAGTCACGGCAAGACCATGGCTAAAGCTTTAAGGCTTATTTACCCAAAACCGTTAACTAAGGTAATCATATTTATGAGACGACGAGAACTTGTAAAAACATGATAAACTTATTTATATAACAATCTTCACTCAAAACATATGTTGTATTTACTAACTGCTACAATAGTAGGGAGCTTCATGTGAGGGGTTTCATTTGAGTAAAGCGTATCGACGATTCTTTGGATTTGATTTAAAGTGTCCTAGCTCCTCGAGCGTTCTTTGCATGACCTCGAATTATGATGGCTTGACGGTACGATATCTATAAACTAAAAACGTTTTCTCTTATTAAAGATCTTTCTATAAACATCAAATGATAATTGACTACATCATGATCAACATAGAAATATATATAGAATGGTTTATGTTTTCCTAAAAACATTATTCCAAACTTAAGTCGCAACATTTCATTTTTAGGTTGCACGTAGAAGTTTTCCAACTTATCCATCACATCCGTTAAGTACTTAATATCATCAACTCTCGGTGAGTTCATAGCCCCACTTTCTATTACTTATTGTTTCATAAACCCTTGGGGGGAGATACATGCTTTATTTTAAACCGAACACATTGCTTTCAAACTGTATGCTTATCTGATTGTTTTATTAGCACTAAGTTACCGCATTTGCCAAACATAAGTCCCTAAATCATGAATCATTAATCACTATGTGAGAGTGGTCGCGAATATTGTGAATAGATCTATTGGGATTGACGAATCCCGTTTGTGTTGGCAGCGTTAAAGGCAAACAAACGCACTATATTTGAGTAACATTAGGTAAAAATGGCAATTTTACTTATTAGGGCACGTACCAACAATTTCTCCAATTAAATTTGGAACACGTTAACGCCTTGATTGCATGATGCTTAGTCTAATTAACTCACACTACCAACATAATGTGTTCAACCATTTAACAAAATCTATGAATTTCACTCAACCTTTGTGTTGACAGTTTTAAGCATGTATTTCAAGTCCATAATGTCGAAGTACGAGAAGAGCAAGATCAAGAAGGCTATATATAAATAATTTATCATTCACAAAACATCAAAAACTTTATATTGATGTGTTTTGTAATCAATGGAACCAACTAGGACCTATTTTGTAAACTCTGATATATTTGAATGATAAAGCCTTTTTAAAATGACTCCTTTAGAGATCGTTTTTTATTATTATGACTGTTGTGCCATCAAGTAATACCCAGTTTGAATTCCGCTGCATATCACGAAATTAGGGGTGTTATAGTTGAGACAAAACAAAACAAGCTACTTTGGTTTTGAACTTGAGACCTTAAGGTTCTTTCGTTTAGCTTTCCTATGACCTTCTCTACGGGACGATCTTTGGACTCTTTAATATTTATGATTTCATCATTTAAAGGTTCTTCTTCTTCGTTTATCTTTTTCTTTATTACAATAGCTTCACTTTCGACAATCTCGTCATCGACAAGAGGTGGAGTAGGTTTGGGTGGACTTTCATCAAATTTTATGTTTAATGACTCTTCTACCCATTGTTTCTTTATTTAATATGACGTAAGCTTTGCTATTAAGAGAGTAACCTAAAAAGATACCTTCGGTTGATTTAGGATCAAATTTTGTAAGCTAATCTTTAGTGTAAAGTAGAAAACATTTGCTACCAAAGACTCTAAAGTGATCTAACGTAGGCTTTTTGCCTCGAAGTAACTCGTATGGAGTTTTACCTAAAAATGGTCTAATTAAGACTCTATTAAGAATGTACGTTGAGGTATCAACGGCATTGCACCAAAACTTTTGAGGTATAGATTGCTCATTAAGCATGGTGCGACACATTTTTTGTAGGGTTCTATTCTTTCTTTCAACTACCCCATTCGATTGTGGAGTGCGAGGAGCCGAGAAGTTGTGAGTAATACCATTAGCGTCACAAAAGGCTCCGAATTGCACTTCATTATCAAATTCTCTACCATGATCCGTTCTAATAGACATTATAGGACTTCCTAGTTGTCTTTGGATTTTCTTACTTAAAATTTCAAAGTAGTTGAACGTTTCAGTTTTGTTCTTTAAGAATTTAGTCCATGTGTACCTAGAGTAATCATCCACTATAACCAAAGTGTAGTAGTTGCCTCCATAACTTTGGATAGCGGATGGACCAAATAAATCCATGTATAGTAACTCTAGCCACTTAGTTATAGACACCATGTTTTTAGCTTTGTGACTAGTATGGACTTGTTTCCCTACGTTACAAGCATCACAAAAGGGATGTTCATATTTTAATTTAGGTAGATCTCTTACTAGATCTTTGGATGAGAGCTATTGAAGAAGTGGCATATTGGCATGACCAAATCTTCGATGCCATAAGGTCAAAGTATCATCCATAGAAGTAAGACAAAGTTGGTCTTTAGGTTCATTACCAATTTTAATGACATAGACTCCATGTTTCCTAATTCCTCTACCTATGGTGATGCCGTTTTTTAATATCTTACTACCAGTTTCGTTGAAAAGTATGTTGCACTTTTTATCACATATTTGTCATATACTTAAGAGGTTAAAGTTTTGGTTTTCTACGTCACACACATCGTCAATGGTTAGAGTTTTGTTAGAAATCGTATTTTTACAAATGATTTTGCTTTTGCTATTACCAAATACCACATTTCATCCAAATACCACAAGATTACGTGTTTGGCCTTGGACATATATTTTCACCGCGCCCCCTTACATTTTCAGAAAGTTACATGTTGCAATTTCCATTTTTATTATATATTTGAAAGTTGAATTAAGGTTTCATTCTTGTAAAACCCTAAAAACACACCCCACCTCTTTCTCTCTTTGTACAGCCGCCAACTACACCACCCCTCTTTGGCCATTATTCACGCCGTGCCACCACCACGTGAACCACAATCTCAATCATCTCTGTATTGAAGATTTAAGGTGTTTCAAAGTCGTTTGGTTATATATCGAAGAGTTTTGTTCACGTATCCTACCGTAGCCGCCACACCTTGTCTCTTCGTTTGGTATGAAATGCAGACGAGAACCATTTCTTTTTATTCTTTCTCTTTTCTCTTCATATTAATATAAATAAGAAAAAGTTTTATCTTAAAGTTTTGAAAATAAAACGGGATGTACGATTCACAATATTGATGTGTGAATTGGGTGGGATAATAACATGATTAAAAACCTTACAGTATCATCATAGTGGTGTTAGTTTGAGTCGTGTTTGGAGTTGCTTAGTTTCCAGTTCATTCGAGCTTATTCTTGAGCCTATTTGTTGCTTATTCTTCCGGCTTATGTTCATTGCTTATGTTTCTGTGTTACAAGCTTAATTCCCAACTTATTTTCGTTCTTATTGTTGTTTGGGCCTCGTTCTTATTTTAGTTCTTATTATGGACTGATCCGTTTGGTGTTATGATTTTGTTAGCCGTTTGGTTTGTTTGGATTTGAAATGATATCAGTCTGTTTGGTTTGTAATGTGTTGAGCCCATTTTCAGTTTGGAAATTTATCACAGTTTGAGCTGGATCGATCAGTTGTGAGTCAAGATATGTAGGTTCTCGGTGATGCTTTGATGTACTTATTCTCGCTTACCTTTCGTCTTATTTCATCTTATGACTTAACTAGATTTGAGTGGTGTTGGCTTATTCGAATTTGAGTGTTGACCCGAGAGGTATTTTCTTTGACCGTGCCTCAAATTAGTTAAACGGACCGTGTGTCATGAATTTGGATAATAAAAGACTACGCTTGTAAAGGGTGTGTTTGGACAAAAAGAAAACAAGAATAATAAAAAATTTGAAAGTTTATTAAAGTAATAGATTATTAAACTAGTTGGAATAAAAATTAAATGTATTTTATAGCAAAACGATTTAATAAATGGTGAAAGCTAAAGGTACGCAACGTACTTTTTCAAAAATACACATCTACGCAATGTACTTTCAAAAAAACACATCTATCTAACATACTTTCAAATTTTTTTCGATCTAGCTAATATGACTGTTGGTAGTAGGTTATGAGTCACCTTGGCGAAAAAATTTGCGACTTAGTCCTCTAGGACTAACGACCGGCTAGTATGAAAAAAAATTTAAAAAATTTTACGTTTTTTTTTCAAAAATTTAGACATTTTTTTTTTAAAATTTAAAAAATTTTTTAAAATTTTACGTTTTTTAAAAATACGTTTTTTAAAAAATTCACGATTTTTAAAAAAAATTAAAGTTTTTAAAAATTTTTAAAAATTAATTTTTTTAAATTTTTATGTTTTTTAAAACATAAAATTTTTTAAAAGTTTTATTTTATTTTATTTTATTTTATTTTTTATTTTTTAGTCGTATTATTTTCTAAGCTAACGATGCGTTAGGTCTTAGAGGACTAATTGCGCAAATTTTTCGCCATGGTGACCTGGTAACCTACTACCAAAAAGTCATATTTAGCTAGTTCGAAAAAAATTTGAAAGTATGTTAGCTAGATGTGTTTTTTTGAAAGTACATTGCGTAGATGTGTATTTTTGAAAAAGTACGTTGCGTACCTTTAGCTTTCACCTTTTAATAAACTAAATAAGTCTAGATGTTTTGGATAAAAAAAGAGACTTGAGGAGACGTTGGACATTTGCGAGACACATTTGCGTGTCCGACGATTTAGATTTATTGGACTTGATTTCCCGTGGAATATAGTTACTTTGGTTTCTTACAAGTCACGGATTAGTTTAGTGTTAATAAACCCAACAAATGTTCTTAATGGACTTATTGATAATGCACGTACAAACCGCGTTCGGGGTCAAAGGAACTTTCTTAAGGTTATTGCCTACGAAATCCGCTAGATGTTTCATAAACTAACTTTAAGGTTATCTTTGGATGTTTTGACTACGAAATCATCTAAGTGATTCTTAAACCAATGTTGACAATGATTACTCAAGCATTTAAACACAACGATAGCCTAGTTGCACTCCTAAGCCAATTACAATTAAGATAAGAGACAACCAATCAATAATCAATAACTAGGTTTCATAGATCTAAGTAAACACACAAGAAATTTAGCTAGACATGTTAAACAAGCAAGCATACACACAATAAATGGAAGACATAATGATACTAATGGTTTAAAACACTTATCTTGATGAGTAAAATAGGGTTTGGGACCCTAAGATACTGTCCAACTCGGACTACAAACGTTTAGGGTTTTTACTCCACAAGTCTACCCCTCAAATACTGAAAAATCAAATTATATATATAGATTTACACTTGCGATGGCGTTGCCTTATAGGTGGGACGCCGTCAGATCGCCGTCATTAGGGTTTTTGTCTTGGCCAAGTTATCAATGGGACGTCCGTTGTAGTTGTACGCCGTCGGCCAGCAGGGGCGACGTCGATTCGATGCGGGGTCGAGATGAAAAGTCTTAGTGACGCCCTTCCTCTTCAAAGCCTGACTCCGTCAGGTGTTATGAGCAAAAAATCTACTGAGCCGTAAGGTGTATTATTTATCAAATCCGTAGAGAGGGACGGTGTCGCCCTTTAATTGGGACTCCGTCAGGTTCAATTTCAGCAGCTTGAGTGGCTTCGATCTTGACTTTGCCATTTTCTTCATGTATTCACTCCTTTTCGTCCAAATATGCATCATTCCAGCATTTTGCTTCTAAGACCTAAATAGTGAAAAGGAACGAATATAAGCAGTAACGGATATAAAAGTGGTCGATTAATGCCTTAAATGACCCCTTAAAAGTACGTTTTAAATCCTTATCAAATATCCCTACACTTGGTATTTGCTTGTTCTCAAGCAAATGTGCTTTTGACCAATCAATTTATAAGTTAGGGGGCATGAAGCATTGGTTTAACATAATTCACAATAAGTAAAAGCACCGCAATAGTCATAACAAGCACATAATTTATATACTAGCACCTCACATGGGGTGTTTGGATTCTCTCATCTCTCGAGTGTATATGAAATATAGTAAATGGAAAATAAACACTCATTACCTGGCATAGTACATAGATTACCATAGGCTTGAGACTAGATCAAACCTCTACCGCTTTGGCGTAAGCACCTAGGAGCAACTATCTAAGAGGTCTTTAAAAGGGTTGTAATGTTAGGCTTACGGTAGGGAAACAAATGGTTTGGTTGGATAGGCGATTTAGTGGTGGCAAGTCAAAAATCTTATGTTACAAGCATGAAAAGAATGGCGTTGCTAAGCCAAGACTCGACTCACTAAACTCTAGATAACTTGAAACAAACATACATAAATTGAAAAACATAAATATAAAGATAGATGTAGGATGGTAGCCCGTTTTTTTTTTTTTTTTTTTTTGCATACACTTTTACTCTACCATCTTCTAACACTAATTTGACCCGATTTGAAAAGATCAGAACACTTCGAGTATTTAATTATGTAAATAAAGGGAATTTGAATTTAACGTTTTTCCCGTCACTCCATAAAATATTACTTTTACCCATGAGTCCCAATCATCCCAAAAGTGTGTACAATAGATATGACTCTACTTAGCAACCATGCAAATAACTAGATAATTGAACTAAGGGTTTAGTAATGATAACAATAATGCAGTAAAGTGAGTGCATACAAGGTAGGCTAAAGCGATTTGGGTATACATTTGGGGGTGGATTGTAAACAATGCTCTTCATTGATATTTCGGAGAACCGAAACATCACGAGAACCGCGAAAAGGATAGGCTCTGAGGGGTTAACTAGGGGTATCGTGTACTAAATATGAGTACATCGCAAGGGTGTGGGGTAATTACTGGACCGATGTGGAAGAAGTAATTATAATATGGGTTTCAAACAAGGGTTATTCTAATGCCTCTTATCATTTAGTTATTCCTAACTACACAAGTGTAGTCTCACTAGCGATCTCGGAACGCATCACAAAACAAGTTCTAGAATCTATTATACTACCGGTACACTCTCTAAGCATTATAGGTGAATGCTTTTATTCCTAAAGATCTAGGGGCGAACCTCACATTTTTGGGTGGAATTTGAGTGGTAAACGGTTTTTGTGCTAGTCATATAACTCCTATCCATGAGACGCTTTATTAAGACTAAAGTTTTTTCTCGTACATGTCATAAAAAATTTTAAATTTGGTGCTAAAATTGCCCGAACGAATATTTCTCATAGTTTATTGCACAAATGACTAAGGACAAGACAAATATTCAAGGATAAGCATAGTTTCTAAGTTCCCATTTTATTCTCACTCCCTACACTTAAACTGAACAATGTCCCCAATGTTCCCCGAAAGTATCAAAGTTATGATAAAGGAAGGTAAGTAAAAGAGATAGAAACTAGTACTACCCTGATTAGCTCGGTAGGATTCATGTGAAGTAGTGGTTAAATTCTTTCTCCAGAAGAATTTATACGTGATAAGCTCCATCCGATATTGTGTATTTTCTTCTTGCCAAATATAACCTGCACACTTTAAGAAAACAGACGAAACCTTCGCGTAAAATCGGCGGTAAAACTATATATGACACAACTACACTAGGATATAATGCTTGTGGAATGGATGTTTGCAGATTTTCTGAAAAATTAAGATTTGAGAATTTCCCAAAATTTATAAATAGCACAGAAAACGAAAAAGTTTTATAAGTTGTTTTCGCTTGACGGCTGGACGTCGTCGAGTTCTAATCTGGCCGTCGAGGTTGTCATAACAGAAACTCGTTAGCTGTCTGCTGCGTTTTCCTGGAAAAATTACACCTTTAAAATCTGGAAAAATTTCTGCAAAACATCCATTATGACTCGATACAAGCATTTGACTCTAACAAACACACATGTACATCAATTTCACTAATTGTAATTCTCATGTTCACGTTCTTTTAAAAACGTATGTAATCTTCCCTACACTTATCCTTTTGTAAAATACCTTTATATGTAATTAAGACGAGGTTAAAGACGAAATAAAGCATTTTCACAAATTCAAACATGAGAATAAACAACAATGAAAAAGACATATGACACACAAACAAGAAAACAATTATGCGTGGGTTGCCTCCCACGAAGCGCTTTTCTTTATTTATGAGTCTTGTAACTAGACTTGAAGTCGTGCTCCTACGTGACTTCATTGTCGTCACCTTCTTCCCCATGACGATCTCTATTGGGGTTTTCCATGTTATAGTAATGTCCTATTATGCATCTTTCTAAAAAGTCATTTTCCCCTCAATCGGTTCTATATTCCGGTCCTAATTTCAAACAATCCTTATAGAACCCAAAATCTTACTCATCACATAATCTACTCCTTTCTCCTTGTCCTCCTCATTCCTATAGTAGACCGATAGCTTAAGTTCCTTTTCATCATTGGATAGTGATGAAAATTTCTCAATCTTAAATGGCATTTGGTAAGCCATGTCATCGGTCTCATCCTTGAATCTAACTATTCTTAACGACGGATCATAATTCATCCCGGTGTTTTCTATGAAAGGCTTTCCTAGAATTACGTGGGACAAGCTAGGATCTATGGCCATACTAATATCCTCCACAATTATGAAATCCATAAGGTACATGAAACTACCTACATAGACGGGCAATCCCTTAACTCTACCAAGAAAATTACAACTAACTCTAGGATCATCGGGGTCTTGCCTATTTAGGATAGGTTTCTTCATTTCCCAATTATAGTATGTGCTAGTCATGATGTTTATTGGGGACTTGCGATCAATGTAGGCCTTTGCCACAAAAATATTTCCTATGCAACATGCTATGTTGAGATTCCAAGGATTTCTGAAGATGATTCTAGGGCTTCTCCTAACATACATGTGACGAGGTCGCGTACTAAGTATGGGTGGCGTGAAAGTTCCTCTTCCGTAGGAAACTTATTGAAGAATTCATCACCTACTTCATCTACTTTGTTGGTCGATTCTTCCTTAGGAGTTTCACTAACCTCAAGCATAGTCTCATGGTTCGCTTCGACACTATTCCTATTTGGTTTCACTAGAGTGATGGCATTGACGAATTGAACGTGCTTAGATGAAGAGGGATCCCTAGTCTGAAATTACTTGCTTGGGTCCTTAATTTTTACACCGGAAGCTTCGGGAGAATGAGTCGAGATGGCATTAACCTTTTCGGTGGTCTTCCTATCACTATTGGTCATGGCTTTCAAAAGGTTATCTATCTTCCTATCCATCTCGGCTTGTTGTTGGTTAAAGAGATCCGAAAGATTGGCTATTTGAGCTTCTTGGGATGTAATTTTGAAACTGGTTAAAATGGTTAAGAAGCTGGAGAGGATTGTCAAACAAAAAGGGATAGATATTACTGACTTAGAGGGTGAGGAAGCAGAAAATTCTTCCAAACAGAGGAGGAATTTGAAAGAGGGTTAATCAACTTTTAGGACACCTATAAAAGAAAAATCCTTTGAGGAAACACACATCAGTCCTCAAGGATTAGAAGCAGCTAAAACTCTGGTCAAAGATCTTAGTCAAAAGAAACATGTTAAGAAGAGATTGGATGCAGAGGCTATTAGTTCTGGTCGCAATAGAGCAGATTATGGTGGTGACAGAGTTAGTTCTGGTGGTGTTAAGGTTAGTACTGGTGATGATATTAAGTCTGTTGATGAAAAGATTAGCACTGGTGATTCTACTTAGAGAAAAGGAAAGGGAATACTTGAAGAGACTCCTGAGCCTGTTAAGACTAAAAGTCAAATCAGAGAGGAGGCAAGCTTAGCTGAAATTGCAAAACTTCAAGAACAAGATGCAGCTGAAGAAGCTAGGATTGCTGAAAAAATTGAAGGATGAACTGATTGCATAGAACATGCAAGAGCAGCCTGAGCTAACAGAAGCACAGAAGAAGAGAAAGGCTCAAGTACAGAAAGCTGCAAAGTTCTACACTAATGAGGATTGGGATACAGTAAGGGCTAAGCTGGAAGCCAACAGAGATATCATAGCTGATATAGGAAGTGAGGATTATGCTAAGAAGATAGTTGAGCTAGTCAATGATTAGAAGAGACTGTTAAGAGAACAAAGGGAAAAAGAAAGAAGGAATAGACCCATGACTAAGGGAGAACATAGAGAGTATATGATGAACTATATCAAGAGTCAAAGGGATGCCAATTGGAAGATGTTTCAGCTTAAGAGATTGAAAGCTGATGACCTAAAGGAAGAGTTTGAAAAGGTAGTAAGGCAAGTTCAAAGCATTGTTCCAAAGGATTTAGAACTAGAAACTTCAAGTCTTAAAAGACATGTAATAACACTTCAACCAGAGGAAGCCAAAAAGCAAAAGGTTACAGAGGAAGAAGTTGTTGCTAAGACTGACTTTGTAAAGAAAGAGGAAGAACCTGAGGTTCAAAAGCCAGTTGTGAAGTGGACTAGAAGAAAATCAGTGGCAAAGAAGGGAAAGAAAAAGGATAAGTCTGATACTAAGGAGGAAGTAGAAGGTTATATGAAAGATAAGGTAGATGAACCCTCTTCTGAAGAGTTCACTATGGGTACAATTCCTGAAAGTTCAGCACCTACTACAAAGATAGTAAAATGGCAGATCAACAAAACAGGGAGTAAAGGGGTGTACCAGATCACAAGGGAAGATAATTCTGATGTTATATATGTTAAATTTCCAGGTATGCTTCATGATTTAACTAGGGATGATCTCAAGGAGATGTACAGGTTAATGATGCTGAAACATGGAGATAGCAGACATGAAGAAGTGTATGAGAGGGTTCTTTGGGGAGATTTAAAGACTATGTTTGAGACACTAGTTCCAGGGGATGAAATTTGGAACTTGACTTACAAACAACAAGTAATCAGATGGAGATACTTCCACAGTTGTGCAGTTCATTACCTAACATTGGAGACTGCAGATATCTACATGTTGAATCAGGTAGAATATCCACTCCCAGCTAAAGTTTGCAAAGTTATGCTGGAAAAGAAGCTTCTGGAAGAAAGGAGGGACGAGGTATGTTATCAACTCTTGAGATTAATTGAAAAACAGGCTCAACAACAATAAGTTTAGGATGTTTGAAAGAATTTTAGGGTTGTAGAGTATAAATTGGGAGTTGATTAAGCAAATTGAGTTTGAGGAGTACTATACTTGGTGAAGGTGCTTTGTACTAACACAACAAATGGTTATCAGTCCACCATGTTTAACAAACACAAGGACTGGCTAATCCAAGAGCAAACGGCTCTGGTAAAGATTGCTCAAATCTGTTTATGGCTGAAAATTTGCCAAAAATTGTATGGTAATCAACTCACCATATCTATGATAGTGAAGAGTTGGCTAGCCCACAAGATTATGGCTTGTGGTAAAGACTGTGGAAAATCCATTTATATGGTTGACAGTTTACCAAAAACTGGATGGTTGTCAACTAACCAAAGCTTGATGTTAAATAAGTTGAACTAGTTATTAATTTACCAGGGTGATGATTGAATTTCACCAAAGAATTAACTAGTCCAAAAGCAACCGGATTTTGGTAAAGATAAGTCAAATTCGTTGATAGCTGATGATTTGATAAAAATCACATGGTATTTCAACTCACCATGTTTCACGTACAAAGAATTGAAATGGTTACCAATGTACCATGGTTATTCACCAAACATTGGCTACTCCAGAGTTACTGGCTAACTGGTAAAGAGACATCAAATCCATTAAATTTTCAATGATTCACCTCTCACAGGAGTTAATACACCTGGAAGTGATGAGCATAGTATGAAACTTTATAAATTGGTGTACATATAGTCAAGGTTACTGAAAAGATCCGTAGAAAAACCATGGAGTGCTGATTGTCAAATAGATGCTGCAACATATCAGAAATTGAAGATTTGCAGAGCTGCAGTTCCAAATAATTCCAAGAAGATAGATAAAAACATCCTCGGGAAGCTCAAACTGAAGAAACTTGAAGTTCACAAGTGAAGATCAAGTTAGGAGAGGATTGTTGGGAATTATTTGTATAACAGACTTAATACTGATAGTGATAATAGTTACGTCTGGTAGGCTAGTTTACGTAGTTAAGTCTGCCAGTACTAATGTTAAGTCTGGCAGACATAGTTAGTACTGTTTAGCAAGTAGTTAAGTCTGTTTATGAAAAACATAATAGTTTTGTTAGAGATATAGTAGGAAAGGATATATACGTGTTAGAGATATCTTAGGAAAAGATATGTATTTCCTTTCACACGTTTTGTAGAGATGCTAGGGTTTCCTTAGTGTATAAAAGGACCCCTAAGGCATTATGTCTTGTACAAATTTTACTAGAACGATTGATAATAGAAACTTAGTATTGTGTTCTTCTTATTGCTTGTTTTAAGATTCCACATTAACACCAAGTGCTCATTGTTAAGAGTTCTTCATATAGCTGATTTGGATTTATTCAAGTTGATTTTGATTTGTTCTTCTTATTGCTTGTGTTAAAATTCCGCATTAACACTAAGTGCTCATTCTTAAGAGTTCTTCATATAGTTGATTTGGATTTATTCAAGTTAATTATTGTCTTATAAAGGCTACTTAGATCCATTACTTTGGACCTATATTAGCTGACATTTTAGCATGTTTTCTCAGGCGTTTGATTATGATATTGATTAAGGGCAGGGCATCGCACGGTCATAACCAATCTGAAGTGTTTTTATACAGTATCTGAACTTCTATTTTGGGACCGAAATGTTTAATGGGCCTTACTTTTTTATTTGAACTAAACTTGTTGTAAAACAATTTGACTTTTGGTAATGTAAACTTTTTAAATGGATTTGATAATCCGTTCTATATATATGTGTGTTATTATTACCAATTTAGTAGCACCCATGACATGTATGCTTCCGCTAAACCAGATTTATGGGTGTTACAAAGTTGGTTATACAATATGCTTGATAATTTTTATTTCTTATGTAAGAGGTATTTCAATAATAGCATTGGTTGTATTTATTGGCCAGTTAATTAATTGACTACATTAAAAACATAGATTATATTAATAGCATTAAAGTAGTGTATATTATGGTTCTAGTAAGAATTATGTTTTGTCTTTTAAATGTGTACATTAAAGTAGTGTAAATTATGCTTCTTGTCTTGTAAGCTATTGAATTTCTATAATAAGCAAGCTGAATTTTTAAGTAATTCTAATTAAAGAAGGCCTAAATGCTTTATAAGATAGTACAATGTTGTAATAGGAGAATATAATCTTTTGCAATTAATGTGAAACACATTTAAGAGCATTTACTCCTCTATAATAAAACTAAGTTCCTCATAATAGAATCAATTGGTCATAACATAGTTCTTACTCAAACACTAACTTTGGTTTTATTTGAGTTTAGTGAGGAGATCACCACACACACATTGTCAATCAACCTAGATTGTTATTCTATAACAATCTGCACACATTTATAATTATAGTATTTGGATTGAAATGCGAATCGGGATTCTGAGCAAGAATTGAATGAATATGTAAAATACGAAAATAAATAAATAAATATAGATGATCAAAACAATATAATTAATAAATAAAGGATAAAAATTATTACCGTATATAATCACAACTAATATAATTTACACAATAATCACACCAATAGCGGAGACGTGCCCTCTTTAAATAACTAAAGTGCCTCAGTGTGTGCCCTTTGTGCTTTATCACTGCTTATGGTAACAACCTTCCAACCCCTGCAAAACCAATAAAGGATAATAATTGGTCTTAAAAACGTAAATGTTTACAATCATATATATTAGCAAGGAGTGGTAAAAGAGGCACCGTCGCTGCAGCATGTTCTCAACTCAGGATGCTTCCTTCTTGTATAAAACAAAGACCATGACATGTTCCCGAAAGATTCAATAACCCAAAAATTAGCAACTCATAGAAAGTAAACTATAAAAAAATGATTGGCTTCAAAACTTTTATGTGAAAATAACATCAGAATAAGAAGACACAAATTGCTTGAAAGAAGAAACCTTCTTTACTTGTGGTATTTCTCTAGCAATGTAACTAAACACTCATTGTGTGCCCGATCTTCCACGATATACATTTTAAAGCAAAAAGATTTCATTATCCGAACTCAAAAGTGGACTCTAATCAAATGTCCCGTTAAGTAATAACATCAAATTGTGAAAAGATGAAATAACAAAAGGCCTAAAAAAGAATAAACCTTGTAAATGGTATTCTTCGTCCTCAACGTGTTATCATCGATGATCAAAGTTAAACCAAGAAGCTACCGCGAGACGATGATAAAGCAGCCGCGAGATTGTTATGTACAGACGAAACCACCAACTAAATAATCAAGACAACATATGAAGCAACCACAAAAAATTTGTTAGGAATTGTTATCGACCTATTATTACACGAATAAATACACGAGTATGCAGCGGAAAAGGAAACACGTATGATGAAATAATTAACATAAAAACAATAAGAAAAACGCACCTTTTAGCGATAAACGCTAACGAAGACCGAATCTCGTAAGCACGCAAGTGTGATGTCCATTTGCACGAAACCCATAAATCACCAAAGTAGGTGATCTCTACATGCATCCACACTACACGTCAACCAATATTACCCGGATGCTTGTACGCCAACGATACGCGACCCAGAACACGAGTTCTTGCTTCGCACTCAGAGAAAGACCAAAATCAAAAAACCCTTACATGGGGTTCTCTATTTCAGTTAGGGACTCAAGAGGAGATGAGAGGAGGTGGATGAAATAATGAGATCCTAGGACCCTCCTGATATAGTCTTAAGATTAGGGTTACTTAGCTTTATGAAAAAGCTATACAATCTTGACACAAACTACCCCTCCCCTTTGATTCATGGTCCCCCCCCCCCAAAATAAAAAATACCATTATATTGACTTAAAGTTATTGTTCGTCTAACGAACTAATTAACGACCGTTATGCGTTTACCGTTTGAATTAATATATTAAATAAATATACAATATATTAATTAAATACACCAATAAGTAATATCTATGTGTATATGTGTGTGACCCCGTAGGCTCACGTATTTTTAGCCGTATAAATATCCGTATGACCTGAACATTTCCCAATAAAATTATCAACTACGAGAGATGGTGGTTAAAAAAAACTACGAGAGATGGTAGCAGATTCGGCAGATGGTGACGGTGATAAGATTATGGTGGCGACAACGTGGTTTTTTAGAGAAAGAGAGGTTTTTGTGTGTGTTTTAGGGTTTAGAGAGATAAATAAGATGTTAATGTTTATGTCGTATGTATTGTGAGATGTACTACGAAATTTTGTTGTACTAAAAAGTCTTTTGACTTTTCAGTCAAGGTACTATCATAGATTAGTACTTTTCTATATCAGTTTCAAGTAACAGAAATTGTGAGCTGACCAAAATGAGGATTGTGGTGTTCAATCTATTAAGTTTAAAAGACAACTTTTAGTTTCAAACTTGCATTGATTACAAGTAACTAGCAGGGTGCTCGCGCAATATGGCGGCGGGTACCCTGTGACTAAATATTGTGACTAAAGTGCCTTTTTTTTAACAATTTCTTTACGTATTTTAATTTCTAGTGAACTACGTATGTTAATTTATTATATTTTTATATAATAAATGTACGAATTTCATGTCGAATATTTTAAATCTTTAACCGTTGACAATGTTTTTTATTTATACAATTGTAATAATAAATAATTTAGTAAGCAACGTTTTTTCGTTGTTTAAAATGACTACATGATTTATGTAAAATTAAGTTTTATGGATATGGTGTTCAAAAAATATGTAAAATGAAAACACCAAACCAACTTTCTCAATCTAAAACCGCAAAAACCGATCATTAATAAACTGAAACCAAGCATATAGGTTTTAAGATTCAGACATTTGAAATAATCAACCCCGCAAAAATTAAGAGTCCAAAATACACCATTAGTCCATAATTACATTTATCCCCAATATTATCATTAACCAAATAATATATTAAAATTTAGCATTAAAAAGTTTACTAATTTTCAAATATTAAACATTTTAGCCCCAACAATTTCTAGATATTATGTGAACTCTTAACAATATTGGGATAAGCCCATTATGACATCATAAAACCCATAATAAAAGTTGTTAACCCTAAGGATAGAAGATGTTATCCGTGATTTTATGCAACCATCCCTTCTTACACATTTCTTGCGCAGTCAAACACAAGCCGCTCCACTCTTCTCTCTTCTTGCAACCAAAACGCACAAACAAGCACCAAACATATATCTTCCAAAAAATAATACTTCTTGTCTTAATAATCTATCCATCACCCTTATAACTCACAAACAAAAGACATAACAAAACTTTTTTTTTTCTTTCTGTTATACGAACACACAAAGTAAGAGACACATACCCTTTTCTTGATTCTGTTTCACGAACATAAATGCATACCCAAGGTACTCTCTTAGTTGGCTTCAAGATTTGTGAAAGGTCTCAAGTAGGTTGTTTGTTATTTTGTTTTTCTTTTTTGTAGATCGATGATGGGTATGTTCAAATTTAAATAAAATCTTAAGAAGATTGCAAACAAAGTTTAATATGAGATTGATGACGTACCCTCCGATCAGGTCGAAGGACCCCCCTTCGGCCTCAGTCAAAATTGCATTACGAAGACCCAAGTCTTTCTTCATAAGTCATTGGTGGCGTAAAACCATTCATCATTGACATGGTTACCAGTTGGGAATAGCCGAAGGCCTATGCCGCCGGTGTCTTCTCTTGAAGATGTCAAGACAAAGAAGAACTGTAAGATATTGGATTTCACAAACACATTAAACCATAATCACAACAGGCGTACAAGGAGGTTTTTAGAGAGAGAAAGTTAGAGGTTTAGGGAACTTAGTGAGAGAAAGAAAAATCTTATTATGAGCTCCAACTCTCTACCTTGGAAGGTAGAGAGTATTTATAGTCTTACAATAAAACGCCATACAACGGGCTATGGATCGGGGCATACGTGGGTAAAGACCGTCCGTCCTCCACGGTGTTACTAAACTAAATACTACTTAACATAAAAGTACTATGACTATGAGCTTTCTAACGATTACATATACTTGAGGTGACCAACTCTTTAATACCTAGAATTTCTAATTCCTAACAATCTCCCCTAAAGGGAGGTCACCTCAAACATATACTAAAATGACATTGAATACAATCAGATATTACATTAACAATTGATCTTGCATTCTTGATGTAGTACTTTGCTCCCAAGCTCGTAGTCATTGATTCCACTCATTGCATGTTTGGTTAATCCAAGTGGAGGTCTTTTCTTGATCCACGTGATAATAATGTTGAGCCAGCTTTTGAGATCATCAGCTAATAGAAAATCTCTGATACTTCCATTGTGGTGTTGGTATTATGTGATGTTGTGACTTTCGGACCGACATGCTCACATTCTGGATCATGATATCTTTCCATCAGAGTAGCGGAAGCCTTACTGGTTCATGATATTTGCAGCAGTGAAGCAGAAGCATAGTATGAAATATCAGAGCGAGGTTATGTAGATATGCACCAGTCATGATTTCTTCAATTAAGTGTGGATGCTGTGAGCATGCGGCTTTATATTGACTCCTCAATTACGATCATTGCAACCGTCCAAATGTACCCTGCAAACAACAGTTAGCAATAAAACACACCAAAGTGTCTTTGATCACTTTCGTTGAATTGGAGTACACGCCCACGGTTCCCCGTTGATCGTACAAGTCTTGCCTGTGATCGGTATAATTCGAAGAATCTCCTTGACAGGTTTCGCATTTTTTCTAGCCGTTCCCAAACGGGCGTCTCAAAGAAGACAACACGAGTGAGTGAACCGTGAATTGAGATTCACTGATTGATGAAAATGATTTGAAAAACAATCGCGTATTGCTTAGAAGAAAGAGTTTTGCAATCGACGAAGGTTTTATGAGAAAGATCAATTTTCAATCAAAAATACTTTTTGTATTTAAGACAGTACACATTCGATGTGCTAGCGAAAAGAAGAGATTCGCACATCGAACGGTTTTTCCAAAAGTATTTTTTTTTTCAATCAGAGATACTTTTTGTGTTTGAAAACATGAATACACATTCGACGTGCTAGAGAAAAGAAGGTTTGCACATCGAACGGTTTTTCCAAAAGTATTCGTCAATTCCATTCCTGGACCAAGGTTGATTCAAGAGTGAATCGCCCCATTGTTTCAATCCAGTTGTCACAAGCTTGATCTTTAGAAAAGATCTCACATGTCACCCACCAAGAGCTTGTTTGATGTTGGCTCTAGAAGGATTTCCATCTTCATTGTGAATATTTTTACATATCACTCGGATGTTCTGTCAATACCACAAGGATTATGTGTAGGACTCTTAATATATACTTACTTTCCACATTGTGTGAAACAGCAAGTCTACAAGAATTTAGTGTCCTAATGAGATGTTGTGGATGATCTCTTGGCTCTAGACTCAATAGTGCACATTTGGTTCCTATGCCGGAGACTAGGGAGAGGGTCTCCTTCTTCAATATCAACAATCTTTAAGAGAAAGTCGATAGATTATTTCGGTTCCCCGTGAGAATGAAACAAGCCCTTTTAAGAGGAACTTGAGTGGTTTAGGAAGTTTAGTGCGAGGCGTCCTTTGGGTCCATGACGTCTTGTCTTCAATACCGACGTTACCTTAGTAACCACCAGTAACATATGTATTGAACCGGTTACGCCCTAAGGTTGAATTATTGGAGGGCTATTTCTTTTCACCCTTTTTCACATTCATTTCTTTTTCATTCTTCAACCCCTTCAATGCTTACCGAGACTTCATAACTAGAACCTTGTTGGGTTTATTCCAGTACTAGCTCAGTCTCAGTCCGCACTCTTCCCATATCTCACTTTTCTCCTTTTTTCCAATATACCTAAGGACTCTACACTATCTAGTGGATTGTCCCTGGGTAGATCCCTCCGAGCCTGGCGGGATTGTGGGAACGAATACCTAACCTCACCATCCTTATAACTCCAGACATAAAGTAAAATGGTCGGTCTTTTGGTACAATTCATTCTTCCTTGAAACCAATTGAAAAATCATTTGGAAAAACATTCAAGGTACTTGTGTTACGAGATCAAAGCATTTTGTACCTTAAAAGTTTTGATCATTTAGAAAACCTCCCCCTCATCATGTGCATATGATTTAGAATTTGTTTAGCACATGGAGGCAAGAGGACTTTGAAATATTTTTTTTGATCACAATTTTCATAGAAAAAGCCATTTGATTTTCTTGGTAAAATTCTCCCCCTCAATATGTGCATAGGATTTTTGAAATCATTTTTATCACATAGAGGCAAGAGTTAATTTGAAGCACATCCACAATCACAAGCGCCATTAAGAAACCATTTTAAAACACAATCAAGGTGCTTTATAAATTACTTTAAAAAGCTTTCGTACCTCGATAGTTTGTTTGCTCCCCCTCAATATGTGCTTCGAGATTCGAAAGCGTTTAGCACATATGAGAGAAGCGACCTACACAATTAAATAAAAAACGATCACCTTTTATCAAATTTCATTATTAAATCACAAATTCTCCCCCGATCAAAAATATCAAACCCTTTGAGATTTTGGATCCCAAGTAATTTAATACGGTTTAGAAAACATGGGAGAATATGTGGCCTGGTTTAAATACTCATAATGTTTTTGGATAAATCCTCCTCCTCAACATGTGCACTGTGTATTTGAAATCGTTTGGCACATGGAGGCAGGAGTGCCTTTGAAATTTGTGATTTAATAATGAAATTTGATAAAAGGTGATCGTTTTTTAAATAAGAATTCGAGCAACATCTAAAGTCCCGTGTCATTCTTTGAATGACAGCACAAAGACCGTAGATATTATCGAATCGAGAAAAACATGACAAATTGACAATATTTTTTGAAGATTTTTCGAATTTTTCAGATTTTTATGGATTTTGAAAGTTTTATAATTTTGTATTTTGTTTTTGAATAAATATTTACAAGAGATAGATGAGCATAGACCTTTACTCCTCGTCTTCTTCTGAAGGACGTTTGAGTGTTCTACGGTTGAAGGCTTTTCAAGCCTAGTCGTGGAAGTATGAACTCAAAGCGTTCTCTTGGAAGAGCTTTGGTGAAGATGCACGCTAAGCCGATATTCATACCTCACAAAATAGAGTTCCACCACACCCTTTTCCACTTGTTCCTTGATGAAATGATGACGAATGTCGATATGCTTAGCTCTTGAGTGTTGAACGTTATTGCATGAAAGAGCAATAGCACTTTTATAATCATAGTACATAGGGATTTTGTTAAATACAAAGCCATAGTCGGTTAATTGAGATCTCATCCAAAGGATTTGAGCACAACAAGATGACATGGCTATGTATTCTCCTCTGTAGAGGAAATAGAAGTACTCATTTGCTTCTTTGAAGACCAGCTCACAAGCTTATCACCCAAAAACTGAGCACCTCCTGACGTGCTTCGACGAGTATCTTGACATCCTGCATGATCAGCATCTGCATAGGCTGGTAGAGACATACCGGTGTCCCGGTACGAAAGTCCCATATTGATGGTTCCTTGGAGATACCGAAAGACCCGTTTAACGCTTCAAGGTGCTTTTTAGTAGGCTTAGCACGGTATCTAGCACACATGCAAACAGCGAACAAGATGTCCGGTCTACTAGCGGTGAGGTACATCGAGGGATCCAATCATACTCGATATTTCGTTTGGTCAATCATGATCCCTGAGTGGTCCTCATCTAGTTTGGTTCGATCAATCATGGGAGTGTCAACAGGGTCACTTGAATCAAATCCAAATTTCTTTAAGATCTCATTAGCATATTTAGATTGATTTATGAAAATGCCTCCGGGACTTTGTGAAATTTGTAGTCCCAAGAAAAATGACATTTGTCCCATCATTGACATTTGAAATTTTGAACTCATTTCATTTGAAAACGGTCACACTCATTGGGGTCAGTTGAGGCAAAAATGATATCATCAACATAAATTTGAATATGAATTAAATGTTTTCACGACTTTCACGGTGAACAATGTTGGATCAAGCTGCTCCTTTCTTGAATCCGGTAGATAGAAGAAACTTTGATAGCGTATCATACCATGCCCTTGGAGCTTGCTTTAAACCATACGGAGCCTTCTTCAAACGATAAACGTGGGTAGGATGTTTTGGATTCACAAAGCCTTCGGTTGGTGACATAGACGACTTCTTTAAGATCTCCGTTCAGAATGCCGTCTTTACATCCATCGATAGACTACCATGTTCTTACTAGCGGCATTAGCCAAAAGATTCGATTGCCTCGATTCGAAGCAACAGAGCAAAAGATTCTTCAAAGTCAATACCCTCCTCTTGACGGTATCCTTTAGCAACTAATCGAGCCTTGTTCTTCAATACATCACCATGCTCATCAAGTTTCACTTTGAAGATCCATTTTAGAGCAATAATCATAGCACAATCTGGAGCAGGTACTAACTCCCATACATCTAGTCGATCAAACTCATGAATTTCTTCTTGCATGGCATTGAACCAGCTATCTTCATTCATGGCGGTTTTAACATCTTTTGGTTCGATCTTAGAGAGTACGGAGTTGAAGAAGCACCATAAGGCATCGGTTGCAAGTTGTTTCCGTGTTGATACTGGATGAGAGGGATTTCCAATGATGTTGTCTAATGGATGATCGTGAGTCCATTTTCCGAGGTGTTCATGTGGTAGTTGTTGAGGGACTGAAGTAGCAGAGTCGATGTCTCACGAAGAAGATGGTTCGATGAAGATTCAGGAGCAAATATGTTTTCAAACGGAGCATCTTCAGGAGTAGCAAAGGGATTAACTTCATCATTGATGCCGGAAACAGTTCCATGATGTACATTTGAAGAATGATGATTTGTTGATGAAAAAGGATCAGCAGGCTTCTTGACTTAATGATATTGAGACTGAGGGATTGACTTCATTCACAGGAATATGAACAGCCTCTATTGTAGGAATTGACACCTCATTAGTACTTGGATCATAAAGTTCATCAAACATAGGATCAAACAATTTCTTTAAATCATCTTCAGATGGAGGTACATATGGAGTTTCTTGAGAAAAGTTTGGAACAAGGGATGAACCAATGGGATTGTTTTGAAGTGCGGGTTCGGAATCGGATTGTCAGAGCCATTTGACCAGTCAGCTCATCAAACGTAACGTGAATTGTTTCCATGATATTTCGGGTTCTTTTGTTGTAGATTCGGTATCCCTTTTTGTTTGGTGCATACCCAACAAATACTCCAATGTCTGCTTTAGCTCTAAGTTTGCCTAAGTCTTGTCCCTCATTAGTTGGATAACACAATGCACCAAACACACGAAGGAAAGAGATTAGGTTTTCTGTTGTGGACAAGTTCATATGGAGTTTTTCCATGAGCGGTGTGAATCGAGGGCGATTTTGTGTGTAGCATGCATGGCAATAGCTTCACCAGAGAAACATTGGAACCTTTGAGCAAATCAACATTGTTCTTGCGGCTTCCACAAGAGTTCGATTTGATCTTTCAACTACACCGTTCTGTTGAGGAGTTCGTGGAACACTTCTTTGATGGTTGATTCCAATGCTTTCATAAAATTCACTAAGTTGTTTGTTAACCAACTCAGTTCCATTGTGCTGCGGATAATTACGGCGGTTTTGTTAAGTCGGACCTGTAGCTGTTTGATGAGTTTGATGATGATATCAGGAGTTTCATCCTTTGTCCTTAAGAACTTGACCCAGGTGAATCTAGAGTAATCATCAACCACAACTAACACATATTTCTTCCCAAAGATATTCTGCACTCTCATTGGTCCACATAAATCCATATGAATTGTATGAAGTACTTCTGTGACAGAGTTAGTGGGTTTGGGTTTATGGGCATACTTCTTACTTTTTCCCAATTGACATGTTGAACAAAGATGATCCTTTTCATACTTGAGTCTAGGTAAACCTACAACTAAGTCCTTTCTGGAGAGATCATTGATGGTGCCGAAGTTCAGGTGATTGAGACGACGATGCCATAACCATGACTTTGTTTTAGAAGCCTTTGACAGCAAGCAAATTGGAGAAGACTTCATCATATCATCGATAGAGATGGTGTATAGATTTGACCCACGTGAACCTCTTAAAAGCTCCTTACCATCAAGTTCTCTAACGAAACAAGTATGTTTTCTGATGGCTACTTCTAGATCGAATCGCGAATTGACCAACAGAGAACAAGTTATGACCAAGACCTTCTACATAGTAAACCTTGGAGATAACACTTTTTCCAACAACATAATCTCCATAACCCATAATAGCACGAAATGATCATTCCGAATCTAACTGTCCGATGAATTTGCTCACGAAGTTCATGAGCGCGACGGTCTCGGTCATATGCTTGGAACGGCTGAGTCGGTACCACGAGCGATTTGAACGATCTGCGGTTGAACACGACAAGAATGGATAAGCTGGATAATTGGGATCCCCATGCAAGAATGGGTTCCACTTGGTTAGTAATTGGAACACCCACATCGAAATAGAAACATCCATATCGAAGTAGAAGCAATGGAATTATTGGGAATAGATGCAATCTTTGGTATGCGTATTTGACCTATTCAAAGTATGTTCACTTCTTAAGGGAATAGTTCTACCAGTAGGTATCCATTGTCTAGTGGGCATAGTCTTAGCAATTTGAGAGTAAAACTGATTATTCTTATGACCAAAAGGTATCCAATAATAACCTATCTTTATAAATGTTCTTTCTGTGGGCTTCCACTATTTTCTAACAATCTTTCGTTTTTGCCTTTTTGTCTTCTTTGCACGATTATTAGCCTTAACACTTTTAACTGGGAATTTGACATCATTAGACAAAGCATTCACACCACATTCATGATTAGCAACAGAATTCAAGCAAACGTCATTACAAGGTTTGCAAATAGTATCATAATTCAAATTAATTACAATACGCTTAAGGCTAATACTAGAATCAACACGACTCGTTTTATTCAACACAAGCTTAAAGTTCCTAGATTGGTCTTCTACTCTCTTCCAATGCACATTCTTAGCTTGCAAGGTCCTATCATTCCTTGTATTGTCTTGAGACTTTGACCCGTTCGCTTTAAAGTCACTGATTACTCCTGTAGAGGGAATGGGAACATTAGTTGGTTGATCTAACTTTTGCATTCCCTGAACTTGATGTGCAAGGATCTGAACTACTAGAAGGCACATTAGTGTATACTTTCTTAGGATTTGTGATTTGAGCTATTTTGTGCACACTAAAGTTCACCTTCTTAGCACTAACATATCCGAATCGAACTACTTGAAGGAACATTAGTGTTTACTTTCTTAAGACTGGGCATAGAACGGATTTCCTGCTTGGCACTAGGCATAGAACAAGGCTTCACAGCTTTGCCTTTTCACCTAAGGGTTTTGGACATGTTGCAATTACACATTCAAGCAGCTCTTGAGATCGTTTGGCCCGGAGGCAAGCAAACCTAATTTCACTATCAAGAGGTTTGTTAATGAAATCCTCTTCGACAATCTCACGGAGACATTCTAGACTATCCTTAAGGTGAGCACCGTAGTCATGAAAAGCATGTTCATTATTCCTAAGATGAGGAGGAATATATTTAACCATCACAGTGTATTTGCAATCTAAGGGTGACTTTGAGACAACATTCTTATTGAAAACAAGTTGTAGTTTCCCATTTCCCGACTTCTCAGATTCTCAATTTCCTTTTGTAAAGACGTTATTTTTTCATTGTTTTGGTCACGGGTGACTTTTATTGAATCATATAACTCTTTAAAATGTCGTTTAACTTTTTCATTTTCTTCTAGAAAACTCTTGTTTTCCTTTTGTAAGGCATTAACTAAGTTTTGAAGATGAAAAGTTTGAGAATTATAAGAATCTAAAGGAGGAGGCATTTGGGAGCCTGTCATATTGTTCTTTTGACCCTTTAATTGAGAGATTTGGGCTTTCAACTTTCTAATCGTGTTGCAATGAGCTTGAATCTGTTCATCACGTTTGTTAATTTGAAAAACTGCATCAAACTCTGGAGCATCTGAGGATGTCTTGATATTTGAAGTTTTGACATTTTCTTTAAGATGTTGATATTTTAGTTGTAAATTAAAATGTTCAACCTCTAGTTTAGAAAAATGTTTAACCAAATTGTCGTGATCATCCAGTTCAATTTTCTCAGTTAATTTAGAATTAGGTTTTTCAAGCTCAATGACACGATCATGGGAGACTTTCAGGGCAACAGATAATTCATGAAATTGAGAAGCATTAATAGAACAAGTTGTAGTAGTGAAAACACATCTTGAGCAATACATTCAGAAATCATATTCTCATTCAGTGTATGCAAGTTCTTCCTTTCAATCTCATTATATTTTGATGCTCGCTCATAATCACTAACCTCAACAATCATAGCATCAAATTCCTTTTCCATTTCTTTAATGTCTGAATTCATTCCCTTTTTAAGACTCTCAAAGTGATCTTTTAGTTGTTTAAAGAAAGGCATGACTTCAGTTAAATAACATTCTTTAGTTTGCTCAAAACCTCTTTCTCCTTCAGTTATACCAGTGGGTGTCATCCTTTTCTTGCAAGTTTTCTCAAAATCAACAAATAGTTGAAAGATAACATATTGACAGATTAAGGTCTTGCTTTTAGTGGCAATTGTTCTAGGAACTAGATGCATTGGTGTATTTGGAGGATACACAATTGCTCTAGGCATTTTCCAAAGGGGGTTGGTTTCAACAATATTTTCTTTACAATATTTTCTTTCTCCTCATAGTGTGATGATTATCTTCCTCTAGTGTGCACTCAATGCAACTAGGTTTCTGTCTAGGTTTAAGGATTTCCTTGCCATCATAAAGAACCTTATGAGCATTTCTAGCCTTTTAATGACCTCTGGATTTGGTTCCTCAACAAGGGGAATGCTATGCTTATCGCCTAGGACTCTATGCTTAGTGATCATGTGAGCAGTCTGAATGGTGTTTCCTTGTACGTACAACTTATTTTCAAGCTTGTTTTTCAAGGTTTTAGATTAGAAAAATCATTCAAAAGTTTTGATTCCTTAGCCTTGAATTCTTGCTTAAGCATTTTAACATTTTCTTGAAGTTCTTGTTTTTGCTTAGCAGGTTTTGAAAGTTTTTCTTGTAAGGAGTTTAACTCTTGTTTTAATACTTCTTCTCTAAACCTACTTTTCTAATAGTTGTACGCATTTGGTCATCCATTTCCCGCTCACGGGTGGTCAACTCAAATTTTGCACGTTGTTCATAAATAGCAACACGTTCTTTATAGGCATTTAGTTCAGAAACTACAGAATCATCAGAGGCACATGCAGTGAATTCATCAAAAACATAATCATTATTGATGCAGAAGATGCATCACTTGGTACAACTTCACTTTCACTTTGTTTCACATATTGATCATATGGGACAACATTGATATTATCCATATTTTCAATATTTGATTCAATAGTTTCAGTTGATTGTACTTTGTCATGCATCTTTTGTACATCAACATCATCATATAGTTTTAATACCTCTGAGATGAGTTTGTCTTTGGATGGGCCTGCTTGTGGTGAAGATGAGACCTTGGGAGAAACCATTGGAGAAATGCTAGCCATAAAAATTGTGTGTGCAGGAGGTCCATCATCCACATCAGAGTCGTATGCATCACAGTCAGCGACTTGAAAGGCATTCCGATGATTGTGACCTATCTCCTGAATTGGCTGCTCATCCACATCTGCATCATAGGTCTTGGCATTGCCCTCGGCAAGAAACAACAATTCCTCTTCATCCAAAGCGCACCATTATCCGAGCTTGTACAAGCAGATCTTATCTCAAGTAGTCACGTGAGGCGTTTTGGCGATGCGCGTTTGCGCACAATTGCATTTGATTGGCTTTGCTTGACCTGATTTCCATTCCTTCCTCTATTCGATTTGCAACATAACCTCTACCGCTCCACCTCTTGCTTGTTTACTGTCGTTCTTGAACTGGCTGTACCATAACCTTCCCATCTCGGCGGTGGCTTGATTATGTGGGTTGGAAGCAGTTCTGAGATTGTTGTTGGTGTGTGGAAGAGAGTTCATGTTTTGACTAATCGGAAGAGCCAGTTGATTAATGAAGTTTCCCACGTGTGCATCGGATCGGCTTGTTTGAACATAGGATCGGGAATGAGTTTGTGATTACCATTACCCATGGGTATGACTTGTGATGCTTTGGTTGTGATTCCGATGTTTGAGTAAAATGCAGTTGAATCATTTGATGAGCTTGTTTCACCCTGGTTGGTTTTGAACTGATTAAGAATCATTTTTCAAACATAGCATGTCTCTCATTTTGGAGAAGAAAGGCATACAGTTGCTCATAGTTTGTATTCTTCAATCCTTTAGTGAGCTTCACAGAGGTGACAAACTTGTGCCATTCGGGATTCATGTTGTTCACAAATTTTGAGTTCAATTGAATGTTAGGCATAGTCATTCTGATGTTCCTCATATCATTAACAAGCTTGTGGAATCTCACATAGTACTCATAAACACTCTCATCTGGTTTCATCTTGAAGTGTTCAAATTCATCATAGAGTTGTGATTCTCTGTCTTCCATAGTTAATTCAGAACCTGAGAGAAGCATCTTGACATTATCCCACACTGCCTTGGCTTCGGTGTTGTGATTGATCAGTTTGTAGATATCTTTTGGAAGACCTTGAAGTACGATGTTAGAAGCCCTGATATCGACATCGAATCTCTTTTTCTCCTTATCATCGAGCTCATCATATGTCTTTGGTCTGTCAATTCCATAGATCATTGTTCCATCTTCAGCTGTATCAATTAAGTCTCTAGTTGTCTCAACCCGATATGGTCCTTCATCAATGGATTTGAGAATGTTGACTCCATTTTCCTTTCCAAGACAGTACAATCTGATTCGTTGAGCCCAAGAGTCGTAGTCAGTTCTGTCAAGCATGGGTGGACGAGTATCTGAACCAGTTGCTTGAACATCCTCGGCAACAGTGGAGATGATTGTAGAAACGTTGGTAGACATGATGACAAATTAAACGGGATTTTATAACTCTATGATTAAACCGGGAAATAGATTCTTTCACGGGATTTTACTAAATCAAGAGAAAACCGTAAAAAATCACCCAAGTCGCTAGAAAATTATGCACCAAGTCGCTAACTACTAATTCGCTATTCCACCAAGTCGCTAAAGTCCCAAGTCGCTAAACAAAAGACAAGTCGCTAAATAGCAACTCGCTAAGCCTCTAGTCGCTAGCAAAATTTTGGCAGCAATTCGCTAAGATACAAGTCGCTAAATAGCAACTCGCTACTTACCAAGTCGCTAACACCAAGTCGCTACCCGTAGTGGAGAATCCACTACTTGTACTGTTAGTCGCTAAGTCTAAGTCGCTAACTCCACAAACTGCAACTCGCTACAAAAATGTAAAGCAAGTCGCTAGCAAGAAAAGTAATACATAGGTCAAGTCGCTAGCAAGAAAACTTCACAAACATCACTTTTCAATCCAAAAACAACCCAACCAAGATGATTCACGCTTACCAAATGAAAACCTAAACACTTGTGATGATTCTAAACAAAAAGTACTAACAAAATCCAAGCTTTAACACAAGAAATCAACCAAATGATGCACAAACCACTAAACTTTTTCAAACTCAAAAACCACCTAAAACCACTAGAAATCCAAAGATGTGCAAGATATGATCTAACCATGGCTCTCGATACCAATTGTAAGATATTGGATTTCACAAACACATTAAACCATAATCACAAAGAAGTACAAGGAGGTTTTAGAGAGAAAGTTAGAGGTTTAGGGAACTTAGTGAGAGAAAGAAAAATCTTATTATGAGCTCCAACTCTCTACCTTGGAAGGTAGAGAGTATTTATAGTCTTACAATAAAACGCCACACAACGGGCTGTGGATCAGGCATACAGTGGGTAAAGACCCATCCGTCCTCCACGGTGTTACTAAACTAAATACTACTTAACATAAAAGTACTATGACTACGAGCTTTCTAACGATTACATATACTTGAGGTGACCGACTCTTTAATACCTGGAATTTCTAATTCCTAACAAGAACCTTGACTTGGTCTTCCCCCACGTAGTGGGGATGAAGCCCTAGCGGTTCCCATAAATCAGGGGACGCCCCCCATGATCTCCTAAACGTGTGCTAACACTCTCCAAGCTATTTTCATCACCTATAAATAGGTTGGACGAGTCATTTCAATGGTATGTTCGTTCAACACAGTATTTCACATACTTCATATTATTTACAACACAGATAACATACTTACTCTCGCGCCGGAGGTGGTTCGCAGGGCCCAACCCCTGCGCAATCACTTAACGAAGTGTCTACTATTTCTTATTGCAGATTGGCTACAAGTTTGGCGCAAGCATATCACCCCTCATACCCTTCGATCACCATCGAAGGCCTGATCGTACGAATTATTGTACATTCAGTGGCGCCATCCGTGGGACCCACTACTATTGGTCTCGTTATTCCAAAATTACACCCAGTCAGTCACTCTCACTCGTTTTAAGGCATGAATCAAGGAAGAGAAGATACACCCCCTCTGGGTTTCTCGACCTTGACACCAATCCCAGTCAATGATCCTATCAACCTTCCCAATATAACCGCATCCACCTTTACCACACGATCTCACCCTGAAATAACTCCCAATAACCACGCTTCAACCTCGGCTAACCCTGAACCAGTAATCAGCCCAGCATTTGTCGAAGCTAATATCGAAGCTTTAGAATCTTTACTAAGGGCTCGAAGGAGGCAAGCTCGGAATGTGGAGATGCGGAGGGAGTTAGAATACTCAAGCGATGAGTACAACGAAGAATTGGAAATGGAGGCTAGGCCCTTGGTCCCTGGGGCTACACGCTCAGTGCTAAGGAGTGGGTCTCTGAGCATTCGAAGGCCCAGTGGAAGGTCAGTTGGTTTTGAAGAAGTTCCGGAGAGGGCTCCGACTAGAAGGGAAGGCATAATAGAAGGCTCCAATGGAAGGAGTCACCGAAGGGATACTACGGAGGTTAATTTGCCACCACTTTTGGCAGCTCACCTGGGTAGAACTGAGGCAGGGATTCCGTTACAGCCTTCTCACGCATCCGGCGTAGAAGGCAATCCATCTCAAATAAATGGGGGATGAAATCTTCCTCCTCATGGTATGTACCCTCCTTTCCAGGCTCAATCTTACCCTCAAGGGGTCTACCCCCGCCTAATGGGCAGGTTAACAACCCTAGTTTTACTCAACCGTACGGTAGCATGCACTATGGGAAACCTATGGTATATCCTTCGTATCCTGTTGGAAGTCACCCTCCTTACATACCTACTGCTTATCCTCAATATATTAACCAAAACCCTGTTGGAATACCTCCGAACCATAACCCATACAATGCTGCCCCTACCTACATGCCACCTTATAACTGCCTTTATTCGGAGCCCATGGGCTCCACAAAACCCTTCGTAAGGTGGATAGAAGACTACCCTTTGCCTGATGGGTTGAAAATGCCCGCACATATTGGTACTTACGATGGGAAAGGGGATCCGGATAACTTTTTACACTTGTTCGAAGGGGCTATCGAATGCGAAGTGGGTTATGCCTTTGCTGCCACATGTTTACATACACCCTACGATACTTTGCTCGTATATGGTGGAACGGGAAAAACCAGTAGCATTGTGAATTTGGATGATCTCAAGGCCAAGTTCATATCACATTTCACCAACGAAAAAGTTTACAAGAACGCACCTAACAGTGCACAACATCAAGCAGAAGGAAAACGAGAGCTCCAGGGCTTTCATTACCAGATACACCGATGAAACTTTACAGATAATGGGCTTGCACGAAGACCAACGCATCTCAGGTTTCGTGCATGGCCTACGGAACAGAAGTTTGGTTGAATTCCTCTCCACTGATCTTCCTGCAACCTATAAGGGTTTGGTGGAGAAGGCTTACACCTGGATCGAAGCAAAAGAAGTGTCTACCAACGGGGCTCCGGTCGAAAATAAAGAAAGTCACAGCAAAGCCCCGAAGCATCCTTCATGGGAAGGGTCAAAGAACAGACACAAAAACAGGGACAGGTTTACACCGTACCACAAAAACATCAACCATGGGCTCTTGGCTAATCTGTCCAAGTCTCCAAGGGAGATACTTGCTACGGAAAAGGCTGCGAAGACCTTTGATCCTCCTCCTTTTTTGGCAAACAGGGGGAGGCCCAGAGATACTTCCAAATTCTGCTACTTCCATGACGATTACGGACACGACACCAACAATTGCAGAGAACTCAAAAAACAGATAGAAGAGGCCGTGAAGTCCGGCCAATTGGGACATTTGGTGAAGGGTATAAAGAAAGGTAAAGAAAAGGTCTCCGACACACAGTTGGGGAAAGATACCACACCTGTCGAAGCACCCATCCTCATGGTGTACAAGGATGACTCTGGTTTAAAGAGGAAAGAAGCGGAGGAAGCATTATGTGGAGTAGGAGATGTCACTTTTCCTTCAATCACAGGGAAAGTTCTTTCAAATGACCCCGTGGTCATCAAGGTCTTGATCTCCAACAGAGAAGTAAACAGAGCCTACCTAGACTACGGTAGCTCTTGTGAAGTAATCTACGAACGCTGTTTTCTAAAGCTCAAGCCTTCGATAAGGTCGAAGAGAGTAGATTCGAAGGTACCCTTAGTAGGATTCTCAGGGGAACATTCATGGCCCTTGGGAGAAGTCCCTCTAGAGGTTACGATTGGAGAAGGAAGGCTAAAAAGAACAGAAACTCTGGTTTTCACGATCGTAAGGTCTGAATCTCCCTATAACCTATTGATAGGGAGAACGGCAATGCAGAAGATGGGCATCGTTGTCTCCACCATACATGCCGCGATCAAATTCCAAACACCTTTCGGCATTGGAACGGTTTTCTCTAGCTATAACGTGAAGAAGCCTATGGAAGTAGGCAAAAGGATCAAACAGGTGTCGGAAGAGCCTTCGAAGGATATTCTTAGTTGTACTGATGCTGAAGAACGCATTGTAGTAAATGATCTCTATCCTGATCAGACGGTGGTAATCGGAAAGCAGCTCCCAACCTCCTTTAAAGCAGAATTGGAAAAGGTACTACGTGCTAATGCAGATGTCTTTGCATGGACCTACTCTGACATGACGGGGGTCCCCAGAACTCTCACCATAGATGGAAAGCCCTTCGGCACTGAACACAAGCTCAATGAGTTCAAGCATATTGAACCCATCAAGCAAAAGCGCCGAAGCCTGGCTCCTGAAAGAAGTGTCGCCGCATGCAAAGAAGTGGATGAGCTTGTAGCAGCAGGCATACTCAAAGAGGTGAAGTATCAAACTTGGGTGGCCAATCCGGTGATGGTCAAGAAGCAGGATGGAGGATGGAAAATGTGCGTGGACTTCATAGATATTAACAAAGCCTACCCGAAGGACTGCTATCCCCTGCTAGAAATTGATTGGAAAGTGGAATCCTTGTCAGGGTTTCGGCTGAAGTGTTTCCTAGACGCTTATAAGGGTTACCATCAGATACAAATGGCGGAAGAGGACGCAGAGAAGACAGCCTTTTTTACAGGAAAAGGCGTTTACTGCTACAAAATGATGCCTTTTGGTTTGAAAAATGCAGGTGCCACCTACCAACGTTTAGTGGACAAAGCCTTCCACAAGCAGATAGGTAGGAATCTGGAGGCGTACGTAGACGATATGGTCATCAAGAGTAGAACGGAGGAGGACATGCTCTCCGACATCAAGGAAACCTTCGACCAGCTTCGCGCCATCAACATGAAGTTAAATCCCAAGAAATGTTCCTTCGGTGTGGAAGAAGGACAATTTTTGGGACATCTGATCACCAAGCAAGGTATTATCCTTCGAAGGTTAAGGCCATCACGGATTTGCAACCTCCTAAGTCCCTAAAGGAAGTGCAAAGTCTGAACGGAAAGCTAGCATCCCTCAGCAGGTTCTTATCGAAGGGTGCAGACAGATCTTTGCCGTTCTTCAAAACACTCAAAGGATGCACAGACAAAAAGACGTTCCAGTGGAGTATAGATGCAGAAGCAGCCTTCCAAAAGCTCAAGGATTTCATGGCTATCCTACCTACACTTACTACCCCAATCAAAGGCGAAGTGTTGTTTATGTACATCGCAGCCTCTTTCGAAAGCATCAGCGCTGTGTTATTGGCAGAAAGGGAGAAGAAGCAAATCCCTATCTACTTCGTTAGCAGGGTTCTACAGGGAGCTGAGCTAAATTATCCAGCATTGGAGAAGCTAATTTTGGCCTTGGTCCATGCTGCGAGACGCCTTCGAAGGTACTTCCAAGCTCACCCCATAACCGTACTTACTGACAAACCAATTAAGCAGATACTTTCGAAGCCGGAGAAATCTGGAAGGATAGCTAAATGGGCTATCGAGCTAGGAGAGCACGAAATTGAATACAAAGGTAGAAACTCGATCAAAGGGCAAATATTGGCAGACTTCTTAGCAGAAACGCCCTCCGAACCAAAACATGACACAAAGGTTGCTTAAAAGAAACTTGATAAAGCGGTCGAAGGGTGGAAGCTCTATACTAACGGAGCATCCAGCTCTGACGGTTCTGGCGCAGGTCTCATGCTTGTTGATCCCAAAGGGAAAGAGTACACTTATGCACTCCATTTTGAATTCGACGCTACGAACAATGAAGCGGAGTACGAAGCCTTGCTAGCAGGCCTCCGACTGGCCAAAGACATGGAGGTAGAAGAGTTGGCTATTTTCGTTGACTCACAACTGGTGGCCAACCAAATAAAAGGCTCCTAGGAAGCAAGACAACCTGTGATCAAGCAATACCTGGATAAGGCCAAGGAAATGCTCGAAGAAATCAAAACAAGAAGGCGGACGCCCTTAGCAAACTGGCATCAATGGCATTTGCTCATTTAACTAAAGAAGTTCTTGTCGAAGTATTGGCAGATAGGTCCATCGTCCGAAAGGAGGTGTCTGACGTAATACAGGAGGAAGACTCGAATTGGATGACTCCGATTAGAGAATATCTAATAAGTGGTATACTGCCGGAAGATCAGAAGTTAGCTCGAAAGGTTCGAATCAAAGCACCACAGTACAAAATCATTGGAAATTACTTATACAGAAGATCCTTTCTGTCCCCATGGCTTCGTTGTGTAGGACCTAGGCAAGCCGCCAACATCATTCAAGAAGTGCATGAAGGATCCTACGGACTTCACGCAGGACCCCGCTTCGTTGTTTCCAAAATCATGAGGGTCGGATATTACTGGCCTTCGATGCACAGGGACGCTGTCGAAATCATTCAGAAGTGTGAAGCCTGTCAAGTTCACTCAAGGGTCCCAAGATTACCAAAACAAGATATGACTTCCGTGACGTCCGCATGGCCCTTCAGCCAATGGGGGATAGACATCGTAGGTCCCCTGCCAATTGCTCCTGGAGGAGTAAAATTCTTGGTTGTAGCCATCGACTACTTTACTAAATGGGTGGAAGCTAAGCCTTTGGCATCCATCACAGGCAGGCACATGGAAAAGTTTGTATGGGAGCATATTATCTGTCGGTTCGGAGTACCTCACATCATCATTTCAGATAATGGGAAGCAGTTCGCCGAAGGGGTATTCCCAGTGTTTTGCAGAGGCCTGAATATCAAACAATCTTTCACTTCCATTTACCATCCTCAAGGTAACGGACAAGTGGAAGTTACTAACAGAGACATCATACAAGGAATAGAACGAAGGCTGGGATACAGTCACCACGGTTGGGTAGATGAACTACCTCAAGTACTTTGGGCTCATAGAACGCATACAAAGTCAAGTCACGGAGAGACACCTTTTAGCTTGACATATGGTACGGAAGCTGTCATCCCTTCGGAAGTGAGCGTCGAAACAGAAAGGGTCATGAACTTCGAAGCAGCAGATAACGAAGAAAGACTCCGTAGTAACCTGGACCTACTTGAAGAACGAAGGGAAATAGCCTCAATCAGAGAAGCTATCCACAAGCAAAAGATTGAAAGGTACTACAACAGTAGGGTTCGGCCTTCGACCTTCAAACCAGGGGAATACGTCCTCCGACTCAACAGCGCAAGTGAGGCTAAGTACCAGGGTAAATTAGGACCTACATGGGAAGGGCCCTATGTTATTAAAGAAACATATGGCAACGGAGCCTACAAGCTGGAAACTTTGGATGGAGACGCTATTGATAGAACCTGGAATGGCACTACCCTTCGTAAGTTCTATGTATGAAACTTACAATGTCCAAGGACATTCTTTATTTTTGCTTTCAATCAATGTATTTGCATTCTTCTCACTTGGGGAAAGAAGCATTAATGGTAGGCGTCTAGTATTCATTTCTTAAAATGATGTAATCCTCCCTACCCACTTAATGATATAACACATTTCCCTCAAATCTCTTGTTTCGTTCAATACAACAAAGATTTGCCCACCAAGTCGCTTTATAAGTTTCAATGTCAAAGGGATGTACAAAGACTAAACAACATGTCTTGCTCATATGCATAACATCCATCTCAACTTCACATTAACTTTCCTATATGGCCTTAAGGTATTTTAAGCCTTTCGCTGCCCAAAGGATCAAGATGGAGTGGGTCGCGACCCTCTGTCAGCAGTCAAATTATACGATTGCTAATATTCTTGGTGAAGTAACTACACACAATGAGGCTATGCATCTACCATACGCCTTAGGTTGTAAAAAATATTTTTTACACAAGTAAAAATGAAAAGAGAAGAATCACACATGGCAAAATTCACGCCCTAGTGGCTTTAATGTAGATTACTGACTAGTTTCACTAGTCTAAACAGGCCGTAGCCTTAACGATCCAACCAAACAAAATATTGCCTTAGGCCATAGCCTACATCACACATACCACATGTTAATTGTTTCATCAGGCACGAAGCCTGGAAAGGAACACAAACAAATTGTTTTAAACAGGGTACATACCACCCTGGGGATCAAATTACAACCACATGGTTTCCTTCATCAAAATTTGGAATGAGTGGGATCAGCTGAACCTGGGGAGGGAACCTTGGGTGACGGAGTCTTCTTGGAGGGAGACGGAGGCTGCACTTTCCTTGGCTTTTTGGCCAGCAGGTCCTCAATTGAGGCCGCTGGGTCCTTCGTCACATCTGCAAGGAAAGGGAACTCTAGAGCAGTTAATTGATTACCTGCATCATCATACTCTTTCTCATGAGTTGCCCTATAGTAAGGAACTTTCTCCAACTTCACAGGTTCCCCAGTCTTAGCTATCTCCTCCAAAATGGTACACTTTCCATGGAAAATGGCCGCATTCACCACGTTCCCAATTTCAATACCCACATCATCGCTATGGTAAAGTTCCATAGCAATGTAGGGGATCACCTTGGTTACCAAGTCCACCCTGTCCTTCTTCAGCATCTTCAGACGAAGGTTTAACCCATCTACCTTTTCTCTGAGCTTGATCTCTTGGTCCAGCAACTTCGTCCTCTCTTGTTCAAGGCCTCCACACTTGGATGAAAGAACAGATATCTGCTCTTTATAGCCTACGACCATTGAGCCTTCGACAGTCAGCCTGCTGCATTCAGCTTCACTCGTTGCCAGTTGACCTTTGAGCTTTTCATTCTCAGCTCTGAGATCTTGCACCAAGGGGTTCTTCTCAAAATCTTCCAAGACATCCTCACACTTCTTCTCTAAGTCTGCATACTTCTGATCCCTAGCCTTCTCCCTTCTCAGCATAACATCCATTTCTTCTCGAGCTTTGGTGACAGCACGGAGCAGTTCCCTTGTCCTAGCATTGAGTTGGTTATCTAGCATGCACTGTCGAACATAACTTTTGTCATGAAGGTCGCAGAGCCTTTCTATGGACATGTTATCCATCACCCCCTTCCATTTGGGTGGGATCACATGGCTCACGAGCTGGTGACAAGCTAGGAGAGAGGGAAGTTATTTCGTATCAGGAAGTCCTGCAACATATGTAAATTTGTTAATATACTATTACTGGTACCTAATTTTTGTTCACAAGCAAGAAACATTACCATGGATATCATCGCCGCTGGGCCCTTCGATGGCTGGAAATTCCACAGCCTTCGAGAGGGAGGAGTAGGTAGGATGAGCTTCCTTTTCGAAGCAGACTTCACAGCTTTAGCACTGGCACCTTTCCTGCTTCGGACCCTCTCACCTATGCCAGAGGGTCCTACGATGGCCAACTGTCCTTCGGAGACTGGTTCATCAAAGTCAGCAACATTCTCCACAAGTTGATCTTCCACATCTATGGGTTCCTTTGACGGAGGAGCAGACGATACAGGCTCGATAGGCTGGGCTTCCACATCGTTGTTATTTATGGACATGATGGGGAGCCCACGCCATAGCTTGTCTCTTGGGGATTCTTTGGAAGGAAGCTTACCTCCTTCGCACCACCAGCCACCACAAAGTTCCTGAACGACATCTCTGCACAAAGGAGCAAATAAGATAAATATCAGAAAGATAAGTTTTTATTTCTTATTTTAATAAAAAAAAAGTACATACTTTCTCCATCACAAATAATCTCAGGTACCAAAGGAGACCCCTCCCATCTTTCAGCAATGCCAGCCATGAAAAGAATTGGCTCGGGGAATGTTTGGCAATCAGCTGGATGACGAGCCAAACGCTGATACAAAGGGTTTCTTCTCACAGTATAGGGCAAGGGATCGTTGAACCTTTTTTCGTTATATTGAAATTATGGGTTTAACAATGCAGAGTATGCCGGAGGGATAATGGTATTCTGGATATAAAAGAATTTGCCTTTCCAGTTCTTTATGTTCGTAAAAGGCCTATCTATCAGAATGGGCACATCCCTTTCACCCCTCTTGGCCAAGGTCAACCAATCTCCTCCCGGGTATAGATTCAGAAAACCCCTAAGCACAGTCAAGGATGGTTCGAACCCATAAGCTTTGCACATCACGATGAATGTAGTAAGCTTGGCTAGGCCAAAAGGGTTGAACCTAGAAATGTGTACCTCATAGTACCGGAGGAATTCTAAGATCATAGGGTGCAAGGGTATCCTAAGATTGGAGGTGGTGAATGCATGGGTATACCGGCCTACATAGTTTTTAGGGGCATCAAATATCCCTTGATTTCTACTAGGTAACATGATTTTATGTTCCTTTGGAATCGGGTAATCAGCGAGGAACGCTTTAAGCTCCTCCCTTGTTAATGTGCAACCTTGTTGCTTGATTACAAATTTTTTATTGGTCGACATTGAGCCTTCTAAAATCCACAATAACGTATTTGAAATACAGATATGAATGAGCACTTTACCTTGTTTGATCGAAAGCTTGATCGGAAGAGGTTTTAGTAGGTGAAAAACTTGGGCGAGAAATAAAACTTTTTTAGGGTTTTACTGTTTTTACATTTTATATACCGTACATACGTTAAATCTCGGCCCTACACGTGTAATTACTTATCCCCTTACCACCGGATTTCAAAACTCTTTTAAATTCTGAAAGGACGTTCTCTTTTACCGAGGAAAAGGGGTGGTTAGGATAATTATTTGCATTAATTACGGTCAATAGGTGCAAGACTTTTCATCTTCGTTCGTTTTTTTTGTGATGAAGGGGAAGTTTCGTTCCTATTTCTGAGTCGTAAGCAATATTTCTTGTTCGTACATATCACTTTCGACTGGGGGGCTTGATGACGTACCCTCCGATCAGGTCGAAGGACCCCCCTTCGGCCTCAGTCGAAATTGCATTACGAAGACCCAAGTCTTTCTTCATAAGTCATTGGTGGCGTAAAACCATTCATCATTGACATGGTTACCAGTTGGGAATTCGCCAGCCGAAGGCCTATGCCCTTTGGTGTCTTTTCTTGAAGATGCCAAGACAAAGAAGAACCTTGACTTGGTCTTCCCCCACGTTCCCACTATTTCCTTAGCTTCCCCGCCAAGTCCGAGATAGTGGGGATGAAGCCCTAGCGGTTACCACAAATCAGGGGACGCCCCCATGATCTCCTAAACGTGTGCTAACACTCTCCAAGCTATTTTCATCACCTATAAATAGGTTGGACGAGTCATTTCAATGGTATGTTCATTCAACACAGTATTTCACATACTTCATATTATTTACAACACATATCACATACTTACTCTCACACCGGAGGTGGTTCGCAGGGCCCAACCCCTGTGCAATCACTTAACGAAGTGTCTACTATTTCTTATTGCAGATTGGCTACAAGTTTGGCGCAAGCATATCACCCCTCATACCCTTCGATCACCATCGAAGGCCTGGTCGTACGAATTATTGTACAATCAGAGATCTTGTTTAATTTTTATTGCGTGTTGAGTCTTGGTTGGAGATGGATGTTGATCGTGGTTTCTTTAGGGGGATGAGACCTAGGATAGACATGTTTGTTGTTGTTAGATGTGAGGTGAAATGGTGGTTCGAGTCATCTTTGTGTTTCATCTTTATTTCCTTTTTAGTTTAAACCGAATAAAAAAAAGAGTAAATTACATAAATGGTCCTTGTGATTTGGCGAAAATTTTACATACCGTCACTCAAACTTAAAATTTGCATAAGTCGTCCCTATCGCTGCAAAAGAATAACATGAATGGTCCTTTTGAGAGACGGTAGGTGAAATTTTTGCCAAACCACAGGGATGATTTATGCAACTTTTATGTCTCAAAAGGACCATTCATGTTATTTTTTGGCAGCGCTAGGGACGATTTATGCAACTTTTAAGTTTGAGGGACGGTAGGTGAAATTTTTTTCAAACCACAGGGACCATTTATTAAATTTACTCTAAAAAAATGAATGAAAACCAAGTAGTATAGATTTGTACATTTGTGTGTACATTGTGCTTAGTGATTTGTATTTATTGGTGAATGGGTGTATTAATTGTAAGTATGAAATAGTGTTTTAAGATGACAATTATTTGTGCTTAACATACTTGTAATTTATGTTTGGTGAGTTGTATTTGCTTAAAATTGCATTAATAGGGGTCTTAAAAATTAAATAGGAGAGAAGGTCATTCATGCATTATAAATAGTATAGATATAGATATAGATAATGTACACTGTTGTCATTTGCATTATATTAAGGGGGTGTTTGGCAACCCTTTGAAAACGTGATTATTTGATTTTCAAGGTTTCAAAACGTGAATAATCAAGTTTTGGTGTTTTGTTGCAAACGTGATTATCATTGAATTTGCCTTCAAAACGTGGTTTTGAAATTGGAGGTAGGGACTTACTTTTTAAAAACGTGGTTTTGCAAACATCATTTATGCAAACGTGATTTTTACCCAAACACCCCCTAAGTTTCAAACTTGCTTAAATTACAAATACATGGTTGGCAATATCAATTCGTGTATTTTAAGTACTAGCAGGGTACCCGCGCGATGCGGCGGCGGGTACCTTGAAATAAAAAATTTCAATGAACCATGCTTTATAATCGGAAACGTTTTATGTGACAATAAATTTGCGGATGTCAAAAGTTTTATGTCGCATATTTCAACTCTTTAGAATATTATAATAGGGTACCCCGCGCGTTGCGATAGCGGGTATCAAGTAATAAATTTTTCGGCAAAAAATGGTTTCAATTTTATGTTTTCTTTTACAATAACTTTACAAATAGCGAAAACATAATGAGTTTGAGTAACTTTTAAAAAAAGTGATTGATAATATCAAACTAATTCATATAAAAACAATTGAAAGTGGCGTGATTTTGCGTTGCGGTAGTCAATAATGTTATGGGGTTATGGTCAAATTAGTTGATAGTGGTCCGTAGTCACAAGTAAGTAGAAACATTTTTTTTAAGAAATATATATATATTTTTGAACATGTTTGTATCATTAATATTGTTTATTACACTTGTCCCATATATATAAAAGATATAAATAAAAGAGTACTTATAATGTATACATCTTGTAAAGTATATATTTATGAAAATGTTTGAATCATTAATATTGTTTTGAGTAAATTACACCGTTCGTCCCTGTGGTTTGGCTGAAATCACATCGCAAGTCCCTCGACTTTTATTTTTGCATGATGAATCCTTATAATGAAGTTTCGTAACACCATTGGTCCTTATCTCTAACACCATTCGTCCCTGTGGTTTGGCCGAAATCACATCGCAAGTCCCTCGACTCTTAGGGATAAGGACGAATGGTGTTACGAAACTTCATTATAAGGATTCATCATGCAAAAATGAAGTTCGAGGGACTTGCAATGTGATTTCGGCCAAACCACAAGGACGAACGGTGTAATTTACACTATTGTTTTTAACACTTGTCCCACATATATAGAAGATATAAACAAAAGAATGCTGATAATGTAAAGAAAACTTACATGTTTAAGCAAACATTTAGAGTTATCTATGAAAAGTATAATAATTAATATACTAATATATTAATCATTTAATTAGCACTTAGCACTTTGCACATTTGCATCATTTGTCTTAAAAAAATTGTCCCGACTTTTACAAAAAACCGTTTTTTACTTTTGTGGTTAATTTTATTTAAAATAATTCAAATTTTATTTAGATTGGTTCTCGAAACACTCTTACGATATAATAATAGTTTTGGGACTTTGTAGTTTTGCATGCATTTTAAAATCATATTCATTTATATGTGCATTTTTGCATAAAAACTAAACTAATTCAAAAAGAAATAATAAATGAAGCATTAAAATGTTGTGCAAGATAAATTAGTAAAAGCAATTTATTGTGTACATTATGCATTAAAAATTGTAATGCTTAAAATACACATTAATGACATCTTAAAAAAATTTAGGAGAGAGGGTCATCCCTCAATTATAAGTAGTATATAGATTTATGATTTTAAGGATTTCATGTTTCTATAATAATTTTTAAGATTTTAAAGTTTTCAAAACATCAAAATTAAAGAAAATGACATACACCTATTATATGTAGTAAAGATACTCTCAATAAGAATTTAAACGTTAACAATTTTTTAGTAAAAATACTCTCAATTTGAAAATTATCTTGTGTTGAACTTACCCATATATAACTTGTTATAAGTATAAACTCATATTATTAGACATGTTACTTGGTGAGTTTACTTATCAATAGTTTGTAACCAAGTAAAAAGGGAACAACAATAAGACCACGTTATGAATTCATATACAACGTTACTAGTCTAATTCTTCGACTACTTGCATGCTCCTCAAACTTTCCAAGCAACAATAATCAAAAGCAGCATAGACATCTTGTTGCATCTTCGTCAACTTTTTCGGTTGATTTGTATGCTGAGCATAATAACTAGAGATGGCTTCGTCTAGCCTCTTTCTCAAACTTTCCAAATCTTGTTGCATCTTCAGCACTGTCTTCAACTGTTGTTCATTACCTCCACATGCGGCTTCTTGTAGCATCTTACTCAATCTTTCTAGGCTATATATTATTGCAGTTTGGGCAAAACCAGAAGGACGAGAAGCTTCTTCTTCCATAAGCCTATATAAATCTTCATGACGAGAATCCTCACCTTTTTCTAACTCTTTCCGTAACATTTTCTTTAAAAGTTTCGTACATTTTGTATATTTAGAAACCCTCTCAGCAAGTTCACTCACTTGATCCATCTCCTTTTTTATTGTGTCTAATTCTGTCTTGAACGTGCCAGCATTGCAATCATTACCCACAGTATGGTTAACTGACAATGCAAATATTTCTGTTGATTTTCAGACAGACACAGAAAGCAATTAAACAAATGAATAGTCGGAGGATCATGTAATGCAAATTATAAAGGGGTAAAAGCCAAAAATACTCTATGTACTTTTCGTGAAAACTCATTATGCTTTCTCAACTTTTTTTATTGTCATTATACTTAACGTTGTTTCCATTTTCGACTCATTATGCTTAATTACTTCTTTATGTATAATGACAATAAAAAAAGTTGAGAAAGCATAATGAGTTTTCACGAGAAGTACATAGAGTATAATGGACTGACACTTTATTGATTATAACTAAAGTTTGATCAGTTTATGTGTGGTATTGAGAGTAATCCTCGAGTATGATCCTGTCGTTGCATACCTAGTAAGCAAAAAAGTACAAAGTTTGCCGGGTCAGGCACGTTTTGGTTACAATTGAAACTAGTATGGGTCGATATGAGTTGACCCGCAGCAAAAGTTGCCTTTTATCTGTTTTATTCTATCTGAACAAGAGGATTGAGGTTGTATGCGTTACATGGGTCAAAACCCGTTCAACAAGTGCCTATACAACATTAGACATAACCAATTAAAATGAAAATGGTTATGTATAATGACAATATTTGAAGTACATAGAGCATAATGAGTTTTTGGGGAAAGTACGTTAAGCATTTATAGCTTTTACCCATTATAAAGATCTATGATAAGATAACTAATTATTCAAATTCAAATATTATACATTACCGAGGTTTTGATTTTCTTCTTCTAGTTCTTGCATGTTCCTCAACCTTTCCAAAAAACAATCAAAGTCAGTAGAGACATTTTGTTGCATCTTTGTCAAAATCTTTATGTAGTCGTCTTTGTATTTATCCAAAATTTCCAAAAATAACGCAGTATCGTTATTTCGAGGACGAGTGGTGGCTTCTTGTATCTTCCTTAACTTCTCCATCTGATCTTCATCATAATTGCCTGAGGCGATGTCTTCTTGTTGCCGCTTATTCAAGTTTCTGTGTGCGGAGTCAGATACCATAGCAATGCGAGCATGCCCAGAATAACGCAAGGTATCATCTTCCATTGTCGTAAATAAATCTTTACTACGAATAGATAACTGACTTTCTTCTATCTTTTTCCTCCAAATTTTCAGAACAAGTTCCACGGAAATTGGCTGTTTGGAAATCGTATCAACCATTGTACAAATTCCAACCATTTTCATCATTAATGAATTAAGATCTTGCTTCAATACGCCATCATTCCAATCCATTGTATTGTTTCTGTTAATTTTCATACGACACATGTACGTCACATATTAATTGGTATGATGTAAGAGTTCAAAACAGACCCTCTTGTCCATCTATGCTTATATATAGAAAATGTGGAAAACTAGAAGGGGGGGGGTTGAATAGTTTTGCCGATTTTAAGTTAGTTTCAAAAACTTTTAGATTCGTTAATATGTGAGATCTTATGGATGTAGAGAAAGTATAGATCTAATGATAAAGCAAGTAAATAAAGTAAAGCGAAGGGAAAGAAAAGACATAACCGATGTATAGTGGTTCGGCTACAAGGACACCTTCCTTGCCCTACTCCACTCCCCGAGTCACCTACTCGAGAGTTCAAGCACTATGTCAACAAACTCCCTCACTTGGCGGAGAAGTCTTCACAACGTCGCTTACACGTTTTCCGGTACAAAGCTAAATATCGAGTCCATAGCACGGTGGATCAAACCAACACAACTATTACACAACAAATATGTGAAATATCAAATACAAGAACTTCGCTACAGAAATCTTGCGGAGTGACAAATCAATCAAGGACCCCTTGCTTGGATGACTTGTAGAATGCTCGTGATCTCGCCTTAGAGAAGGACCTATATGAGGATCACAAATAGAAAGAAAGAAGAACAACTCTCTAGATCAAGTGATCTATATGTTAGAAGAGAATGAGAGTGTATGAGAGATTTAGTAAGAAGAGGGTGAATTAGAATGAAGAAATGGCTCTCTATTTATAGGCAAAATTCTTCACTGTTCCCCGAATCGCACGGATCCCTTCCACTTGGGATCCGTCTAGTGTAATCCTAGGGATCCGTGGAACGCTCCTCTTTGACCATGGGTTTTTTGGTTATGGGTCATGGGTTATGGGTTGGTCCATGGGTTTTCTTTAGATTCAATGTATCTAAGTATACATTGTATCTAGACTACTTGGGTATGGGTTATCCATGGGATCCATGGGTTATGGTTTTTTACCCATCCTAATAAACTATTACAACAAATGCTTAATTATTACATTTTTGTATTTAAATGGCTATATGTAAATGCTTTACAAAAATAACATGTATCCTTATAATTATACTTAAGATAACATTATATTTGTTATCAACAAAACACAAAGAGATCGCAAAATATTAATAAACATTTTTACGGTTTATTTGTATTAACAATCTCCCCCTTTTGTTGATGACAAAACATAATGTTATGATGAGTAAAACTTAAGAATAGATGTGAGTTTTGAAAGCCCCTAAGTTTTACTTCTTCTCCCCCTTTTTGTCGAAACAAAAAGTTAACCCTTGGAAGAAATAAACATAAAAGTGTGGAAAAAATAGTCCACGTATTTCTTACTCCCCCTTGATGGTAGCTCCCCCTTGCTTGGGGCGTCAAGTGAAGAAAAATAAAAATCCTACAAAAAGAAAGGTTAGTAACATGCTTAAATAATCTTGTGATTGCCGAGAATCAAGATTGGGAGCTAAGGTATGTAAACAAAGCCTTGTAATAAAACAACAAATTGTAGTGGTATTTAAGCCACTTACAAGCATGTAAAAATAAGAACAAGACTTGTTCTTGAAAATGACATCAAAAGAAAAAATACTAAAAGTAGAAAATAGTAGTAGTGATTCCTTCCATGCTTGCATAAGGTTATGGATGGAGGTTTTGATGAGTGATGGTATTGATGCGATCAAGGATGAGGTTGAGTATGAAACGCATTTCTTCCCTAACTTCTATTGCGATTTCCCTAGTGGATTGGCAATGTTCACAATGTAAATGATGTGGGTAATGAGTGCGGAAGTTTTCCGGGTTGTTTTGATTTGAGTTATGCGGAAGTTGTGGTGGAAAAATAGGAAAATATGGATCAACATCCGTAATATTTGTAAATGGTGGTGGAAAAGAACCTAGATGTTCTTGTAATGTGATGGGAGCTAATGGTGGTGATGTTTCAAGATCTTGAAAGATAGTATTTGGAGATGTGGGTGGTGTTGAAAAGACTATTTCTTTTTGTTTAGGTTGTTTAGATCTTGTTGGAGTCTTAAGGAGTTTCAAAAGAGTGACTTTAGGTGGTGATAAGGTTGGTGTACTTGTTGGTGATGAGGGAGGTGCTATTATGGAAGCATCTTGTGGTGAGTTATTTGTTGAGGATGAACCATTTAAGGTTGGTTTTGCTAAACAACAAGATCGGATACTAATCCGTGCGGATATCCTAGCATTTGATTGTGGTATTTTGGATGGTGGTAGCACAAAGGTTTGGGTATCATGAAGATGATTGTTTGTACTAGGTGATTTATCTAAAGGGTTTTTGGATGACATGGTGTATTGTGGTTATGAAGATGAGATGGATTATGCAAGCATTTTGGGAGTTCTATATATATAGAAAAATAAAGCATGGTAGTGAATGCTTGACCCAAAATGTGGATTAAAATCTAATGATTAGATATGAATTCAAGGCATGTGATCATGAGAACACAAGCATTAAAGAGCATACTCCAAAAAAAAATGAAGCAAATGTGGATTTTTCATCCAAAGTGAAAAAAGAGAAGGTAAAAACAGCTTCTGTTTCACGGATCCCACGGATCCTTCCCTTGAGGGATCCGTCCAACATGAAGGCTGGGATCCGTGGGTTTGGTGATCCAGGTAGCACAAAATTTTCCTTTTGGAAACATTTTGCCTATTGTGTGCCTATATGCAAACTATTTGGAGTTACGGTTATCTCGACTCCTAAAAAGAAAAGGAAAATAAACTAGAAGTAGAAAGACATCCTATTGAGATAACCCGAAAACACATATTTAGTACATAAGTACGTAATTTAGTGTTATCAATGCTCCTAATTCATTGTTGCTTAAATGAATGTACCCGAAAACACATATTAGTTATGTGTCCCCTTTAGCATTCAAAAGACATGAGATGCAATGAAAATGGGTTTTTACTTTGTATTAATAATGCAAAAAGCGATTTGTCCTAGACGTGAGAAATTGCTTTTGTGAAATTGATACGGGAAGGTATCATCCTTTTAGAAAACATTTTGAAAGGAGGTTCTCTTTGAAAATGTATATGTGTGAAAAAAAATAAGAAACCTATAGGTGGAAAACTTATTTTGGGTTTTGAAAATTCCCGTATTGTTTGTGAGTTGTGCGTGAAATAGAAATCCTAGACTCAGAAAGAAGAAAGCTAGTGTTTACATACCTTGTAGAGTCAATTAAGTTACGATGTTTGTTCCATTAGACCAAGACCAAGACGAAGTAGGTTGAATTGTTCCCGCTTCAACGGTTTGGTGAGGACGTCGGCTATGTTGTCTTCGGATGCTACCTTCTCAATAGAGATGTTCCCCTTTTGAACATTGTCTCTTAGGAAGTGATGACGAATCTCTATATGCTTTGTGCGAGAGTGCAATACCGGATTCTTGCTTAAGTCGATGGCACCTTTGTTGTCACATAGAATGGCTATGTCGCTTAGATGAATGTCGTAGTCGACTAACGCTTGTTTCATCCATAGTGCTTGTTGGCATGCTTTGCCGGCGGAGACGTACTCGGCTTCGGTTGTTGATATTGCTAGTGCCGTTTGTTTCTTAGAAAACCAAGATGTTAAGCAACATCCCATGAAAGTACATACCCCACTTGTACTTTTTCTATCAACGTAATCACCGCATGGTCGAATCTGCATATACAATTGTTTCTACTCCCGTGCCCTTAGGATACCATAATCCTAATTGTGTTGTACCCTAAATATATCTAAATATCCTTTTACGGCTTCTAGGTGTGATGTTTTAGGGTCTTCTTGAAACCTAGCACATAAGCAAACACTAAACATGATATCCGGCCTACTTTCCGTGAGGTAGAGAAGACTACCTATCATGCCACGATATTTAGTATTATCTATGGATTCGCCGTCTTCATCTTTTGTGAGTTTGGTGTCGGATGACATTGGAGTCCTAATTGGTTTCGGCTCTTCTAAACCGAATTTCTTTAACATCTCCTTGATATATTTAGATTGATTGAAGAAGATACCATCTTCTACTTGTTTTATTTGTAGACCAAGAAAGAAACTAAGTTCTCCCATCATACTCATCTCGAACTCGTCATGCATGATCTTAGAGAAATCATCACACATGTCTTGACAAGTGGATCCGAATATAATATCATCTACATATATTTGTACTATGATTATATGTGACTCTCTTTTCTTAGTAAAAAGTGTGTTGTCAACTAACCCCATGGTATAGTTGTGTTTAACTAGAAATGACTTGAGTCTATCATACCAAGCTTTTGGAGCTTGTTTAAGACCGTAAAGGGCTTTCTTTAATTTATACACATGTTTGGGTTTTTCAAAATCAATGAAGCCAGGAGGTTGAGCTACATATACTTCTTCATTAATGAAACCATTTAGAAAAGCGCTTTTGACATCCATTTGATAAAGCTTTAGATCATTAGCACAAGCATACGCAAGAAGTATTCTTATAGACTCTAATCTAGCCACGGGGCGTAGGTCTCATCAAAGTCTATTCCCTCTTGTTGGTTATACCCTTGAGCAACGAGTCTAGCCTTGTTCCTAGACACTACTCCGTTTGCATCTAATTTGTTTTATAAACCCATTTGGTTCCTATTATGGTTTGATTACTAGGTGGAGGGACAAGTGTCCAAACATCATTAGAAACAAATTGATTTAGTTCTTCTTGCATAGCCATTACCCAACTCTCATTTTTATGGCTTCTTGTGTATTCTTAGGTTCTAAGGTTGAAACGAAACAAAACAAGCTACTTTGGTTTTGAACTTGAGACCTTAATGTTCGTTCGTTTAGTTTTCCTATGACTTTATCTACGGGGTGATCTTTGGACTCTTTAATGTTTATTATTTCATCACTTAGAGGTTCTTCTTCTTCACTTATCTTTTTCTTTATTACTATAGCTTCACTTTCTATAATCTCGTCATCGACAAGAGGTGGAGAGGGTTTGGGTGGACTTTCATCAAATTTTATATTTAATGACTCTTCTACCTTCATTGTTTCTTTGTTTAATATGACGTAAGCTTTGCTATTTGGCGAGTAACCTAAAAAGATACCTTCGGTTGATTTAGGATCAAATTTTGTAAGGTAATCTTTAGTGTTAAGAATAAAACATTTACTACCAAAGACTCTAAAGTGATTTAACGTAGGCTTTTTGCCTCGAAGTAACTCATATGGAGTTTTTCCTAAGATTGGTCTAATTAAGACTCGATTGAGTATGTACGTTGAAGTATCAACGGCATTACACCAAAATTTTTGAGGTATGGATTGTTCATTAAGCATGGTTCGACTCATTTCTTGTAGGGTTCTATTTTTTCTTTCTACTACCCCATTCGATTGTGGAGTGCGTGGAGCCGAGAAGTTGTGAGTAATACCATTAGCGTCACAAAAAGCTCCGAATTGCACTTCATTATCGAATTCCCTACCATGATCCGTCCTAATAGACACTATGGGACTTCCTAGTTGTCTTTGGATCTTTTTGCTTAATATTTCAAAATAATTAAAGGTTTCCGTTTTGTTCTTTAAAAATTTTGTCCATGTATACCTAGAATAGTCATCCACTATGACCAAAGTATAGTAGTTGCCTCCATAACTTTGGATAGCGGATGGACTGAATAAATCCATATGTAGTAATTCTAGACACCTAGTTGTAGACACCATGTTTTTAGCTTTATGACTAGAATGAACTTGTTTTCCTACATTACAAGCATCACAAAAGTGATGTTCATATTTCAACTTAGGTAGATCTCTTACTAGATCTTTGGATGATAGCGATTGAAGAAGTCGCATGTTGGCGTGACCCAATCTTCGATGCCATAAGGTCCAAGTATCATCCATAGAGGTAAGACATAGTTTGTCTTTAGGTTCATTACCGATTTTAATGACATAGACTCCATGTTTCCTAATTCCTCTTCCTATGGTTATGCCATATTTAAGTATCTTACTACTGTTTGGTAAAAAGTACATTGCACTTTTTATCACATATTTGTCCTATACTTAAGAGGTTAAAGTTTAGGTTTTCTACGTGACACACATCGTTAATGGTTAGATATTTTTTAGAAATCGTACCTTTACCGATGATTCTACTTTTGCTATTTCCAAACACCACATTACCTCCATTGAAGGATTCATATGTGGAGAATAGATCCCTATTTCCGGTCATGTGCCTCGTGCACCCGCTATCCTTGACCCATTCATCAGGGTCTAGGTCGACTTTTAAGCACACCTAAAACAATAATAAACTCAAAAGTTTGGTCCCCATTTGTTCATGGGTCCATTAGTGTTAAACATTCCATTCATGTTAGACATGTATGGATAAGATGAGTATGCATTCCATGGAGCAAAGTTTTGAAAAGGAAAACCGTTTTGCATGTTTGGATTCCATCCCATTTGATGGTTACTTTTCGGGTAAACGTTATTAGGTCTCCTAAATGAATTAGGTTTTGAAAAAGATGGAGCTTTGTTTCTTGCAAATGTAGGATTATATTTTGGAGGTGGTTGTCTAGTGGTGACATGAGTTGGTTTCTTCCTATTAACTATAACAAACTCAGTTCTAGATGAAGAAGCTACGTTATTGCTACTGTTTGCTACAACAGTTCCACGGATCCCTTTCGTACACTAGCGGTTCCTTTTTAGGGGATCCGTGGGATCCGCCACAACAATGGCTGGCTTTTCTAGTTCCTTAACAAATTTTGTTTCTTTACTTTCACTAGTTGATGGATCAAGTTGTTGACTACCTAGACCCTTTTGATTGTTACCGGTTTTAACACCATCGAGTATTGTATCTAAAGTGTTCGTACTCATTCTAGCAATTTTAGAATCTAAGTGATCCACTAGTGTTTGAAGTTGAACGTAAAGTTCACATTCACCACTTGCTATTTTACCCTTTTCTAAACGTTTTAGTTTTGCTTTTAATTCTATGACTTCTTTATCTAAACGTTGATTTTGACTCTTTAAAAGCTTGTTTTTGTTAATTAGTTTTAAGCTAATATTGCATAGTTTGTCATATTCATTATGCAATGAGTCGTCATCAAGTGATGAACTACTATAGTATTCATGACATACCTCGTCATTTGCCATGAGACAAATTTCTTCGTCCTCCTCGTCGCTCATTCCCCATGTGCCGCTCACGAACGCCTTTTGATCATCCCGTTTGGGACACTTACTAATAAAGTGGTTTGGGTCCCCACATTTAAAGCAAGTACGATCATCCTTTGGCTTCTCGTCCTCTTTGCTTTTCCGAAAGCCTTTCTTATCGTCATATGGTTGTTTGACGTATCTTCCCTTTCTTCTAAAGAACTTTTTAAAGTCCCTTACCGCCATAGCGTACTCTTCGTCGTCACTACTCGAAGAGGAGTTCTCCTCATCGCTTGAAGCCTTTTTAGCTTTAAGGGCAAGAGATTTGTGTTTCTCTTTCACCTTTGACGCTTCGGAATCTTTAGCAAGGACAAGCTCGTAGACTTTTAGGTTGCCTATGAGTTCATCGAGGGTGGGGATTGTCAAATCTTTTGATTCTTCGATCGCCGTCACCTTGGATCTCCACTTCGATGGAAGTGCCCTTAGATATCTCCTAACATGGTTACGGCAAGAAAAAGATTCATCAAGTGCTTGTAAATATGTAATAATAGTATTAAAGTTAGCAAATGAATGATCTATAGTTTCCTCATCCGATATTGAAAATTGTTCATATTGTTGAACAAATAAATCAATTTTATTATTTTTAACTTGTTGGTTGCCTTGATGAGTTACAACTAAAGAATTCCAAATTTCTTTAGAGGTTTTGAGCATAGAAATTCTTTCGAATTCCTTTTTCGGTAAAACATTATATAAAACCATTTTTGCTTCACTATTTTTAGAAAGCTTTTTCTTCATTTCATCGTTTAGTTTATCATGAGGTATGTGAACTAAATTTCCTTTATCATCATTTGAGGTAGCCTCAAAATCACCTTCAACAATAATGTACCAAAGATCAATATCTTTAGACTTCACATATGTTTCGAATCTATTTTTCCAATATATAAAACCATTAGTTTCAAGTAGTGGTGGTCGTTGCATAGATTGCCCTTCCTTATAATTTTCAGAACCCATAGTGATCGAAAAGTTTTTAAATACAATTTTATTTTAAAACTTTTATAAACTTAGCTCTTGATGCCAATTGTGGAAAACTAGAAGGGGGTTGAATAGTTTTGCCGATTTTAAGTTAGTTTCAAAAACTTTTAGATTCGTTAATATGTGAGATCTTATGGATGTAGAGAAAGTATAGATCTAATGATAAAGCAAGTAAATAAAGTAAAGCGAAGGGAAAGAAAAGACACAACCGATGTATAGTGGTTCGGCTACAAGGACACCTTCCTTGCCCTACTCCACTCCCCGAGTCACCTACTCGAGAGTTCAAGCACTATGTCAACAAACTCCTTCACTTGGCGGAGAAGCCTTCACAACGTTGCTTACACTTTTTCCGGTACAAAGCTAAATACCGAGTCCGTAGCACGGTGGACCAAACCAACACAACTATTACACAACAAATATGTGAAATATCAAATACAAGATCTTCGCTACAGAAATCTTGCGGAGTGACAAATCAATCAAGGACCCCTTGCTTGGATGACTTGTAGAATGCTCGTGATCTCGCCTTAGAGAATGACCTATATGAGAATCACAAATAGAAAGAAAGAAGAACAACTCTCTAGATCAAGTGATCTATATGTTAGAAGAGAATGAGAGTGTATGAGAGATTTAGTAAGAAGAGGGGTGAGTTAGAATGAAGAAATGGCTCTCTATTTATAGGCAAAATTCTTCACTGTTCCTCGGATCCCACGGATCCCTTCCACTTGGGATCCGTCTAGTGTAATCCTAGGGATCCGTGGAACGCTTCTCTTTGCCCATGGGTTTTTTGGTTATGGGTCATGGGTTATGGGTTGGTCCATGGGTTTCCTTTAGATTCAATGTATCTAAGTATACATTGCATCTAGTCTACTTGGGTATGGGTTAAGATCCATGGGTTATGGTCCATGGGTTATGGTTTTTTACCCATTCTAATAAACTATTACAACAAATGCTTAATTATTACATTTTTGTATTTAAATGGCTATATGTAAATGTTTTACAAAAATAACATGTATCCTTATAATTATACTTAAGATAACATTATATTTGTTATCAACAAAACACAAAGAGATCGCAAAATATTAATAAACGTTTTTACGGTTTATTTGTATTAACAGAAAATGTGCTATGTCTGGCTATATGTTTATATGAATATATGATTTTTGATACCATTAAACAATAGTTACAATATCTATATAACTGACCTTCCCCGTGTACAAGATAAAATCCAAAGCATACACTTCTGGCCTATTTATCTAGTGAGTGATAGGAAATAGCTAAAGATACATTTATACCAAAACCTTATGAATTCATTTTAAGTCATCATGACTAATAACTTAAGATAGGGATATTCATTCTCTAAACCACCTTATGAATCAATCTCGGAGTATTCATTCTCTAAACCACAATGAATATACTAATAACTTAAGATAGGGATATACGGTTAATTAAACTAAGGGAAATGAGATTTTCTTCTACTTTGTATGCTTACTAACAATCTTCCACTCACGGTCATGACATGTAACACAATTGATGGTTTAAATTAAGAGAGAAAATGATGAAAGACACATTTTGCGAATAAGAAGATAAGCAAAATTATATAGCAGGAGGATATAACAACACTCTCAAACCAAATAGGATATATTTCATACATCATATCATCACTCGGTATCATATGCATATACACACATAAAGGGATTGTTACATGTAAACAAAAGTACCAAACATATAACATCATACATATTACTCCTTATATTCAACAAATTCATTGAATAAAACAAACCTGGATTGCATTGTATTAATTGTTACTGGGATCTTCCCTAAACCTTAGCACTCAGAGTTTGATCGCAAAACCAAAGTCGATCAACTGGAATCTTATGTAAACTAAAACCGAATACAATATCGAATGAATCTGATTTTTGTGCCTTTTATAGTTTTATTCGAATGTCGGCTGCTCGAGTTAAATCCCGTATATGACTCTAAAAGCTAATCGAAAGGCCCAAATATTTAATTTAGTTGAGTAGGCCTAGCCCAAGATTTGACAAAACAATTAGGTGGAGAGTTATTTTACATACCAAACTTTTCTCACATACCAAAGGACTCATCTCCACCATCCATTTAAAAAGAAATCAATGGTTGAGATTAAAAGCATTTTATTATTTCACCTATTTTTTATAATTTAAATATCTCTTAAACCGCTAATCGAAAATATTTACACCGCCGCGACGAGCATTTAATTATCTTTCTATAGACGGGAACTTTGATATACTTTCAAAAAGAAATCGTTTTTTTTTTTTTACGTTACTGAAATTTACATGAAAAAAATCATATATGATAAAACACTAAGTTGATTATCACATGTGATATTAGTGTAATATGATATATGATATGTAATACCATATGTGATATTATCACATGTGATATTACATATCATATATGATATTACACTAATATCGCATGTGATATTAGTGTTTTATCATATATGATTTTTAATGCAAATTTCAGTAACATAAAAAACGAAAAACTTAAAAAAAAGGTGAAAAATATGAAAAAAAAAATTTGTCGAAAGTATATCAAAGTGCCTATTTATAGAAAGATAATTAAATGCTCGTCGCGATGATATATTTTTTTTCGCTTAACGATTAACGGTTTGAAAGATATTAATATTTGAAAAAAAAGAATGAATGTGGGTTTTTTAAATTGTTAGGATTAATCTCATTCATTAGATCAAATAAAAATGAATGGTGGAGATTGATCCCTTAGTATGTAAACAATCTTTTGTCCTCAAATGATCTTAAATCAACAATTATATATAACATACATTTGGCGAGGTTCTCGCTCAAAAATTGTTTGACTTTGATTTAAACGAGTTCGAAACCCGCCGCCGCGCTGCGGCTGGTTTTCTTAAATTTTTTTTCTTTTGCGGTTGCGTACTTTTGGGCCACATTTAATTTGTGTATTAGTTATCACTTTCTTAGTACTATTAGCTGATGTATTATTTAGTCATATTTAATGTTACCTATACAAATAAATACTGCTACTTTGTCACTCTGCAATCAATTCACGTAACAAAATAACGTTAATGTGTCGTTTTTAATGATACATGAAAGCGGTCGCAACTTAACGATGCATGGCGACTGTCACAATGTTTGTTTGACCATTTTCGCGGTCTATGTTAAAGGCAACACACAACGGGTAAAATAAATGTACAATATTTCTACCGAATTATCTTTAATCTAAAAACGTTGAGGATAATATCATGGCTTGTCCCCCGCCCTCGTATCGTTGTGGCAAAAAAGAGTACCTGCAGTATTCAAAGAGGGAAAAAAAAAGTTTGATGCTGTAAGCGTTAGTAAAAAACAAAAATAAGAAAAATTTTGGAGTTGTGATGTCCACAATTTTATTTTTTCTCCTCTTTCCTTAACGGGGTTTCATATATATAGGAACTGTTTTATTGCTAAGAATTATATCGAATTGCATGCTGAAAAAAAAAGGCACAAAATAAAAAGGCAAATGTTTGAAAGGTTGCTCATTTAATGCTAGTAATTGGGCAAGATAAACACATCATTAGTGTTCATGGACTTGGTTGCTATAGGATGGGTGTCAAATCAAGGTACTAACCAAGTGTGTTGAATAAGCTAAAGTAATAATTTAACTTACTTATAGTAAATATCTCCCTTAAAATACACACATAGTTACTCAATTTAACCTCATAACCAAAGCTGAAAAAAACCAATGATATAGCTAAGAAAACAGAAAAAAAAGATGAAAACACACATGCCATTGTGTGAAGAACTCGCTAGTGTTGCAGGGTCCAGTCTAGTCAGGGACATGATGATTGTCCGGTTTCGAAGGGAGGTCGGTGTTGTGATGGTAGACGAAGGAGAGCTTGTGAAGGCGGCCCAAGAGATCAGAGCGTGTGTAGCCGAGAGGGATTACGTTATTGGAGAACTGGAGCTTCTATACCCATTTGAATCTTGCGTGCAAAGCATCTCACAACTAACCAAGCTGCAAATTGAAGATCTGACGGAAGCGGCAGCGCTATTGGTTAAGGTTATGAACAAACAGAAGCGAGCACATGAGCTTCTGTTGTTCATAGAGAAGCTAAAGGGCATGGTGTATTGATCCGGTTCTGGGTAGTGTTGTTATGTGAATGGGTAGTCTTGTTTTGGGTTTAAGCAGACTTGGTAATGTCTATGGTTTTGTATCTTTGAACATCTTTTTTTTTTTAAGAATTATTCAGTAGTTAATGAAATGCATGTTTATGATAACATATTATTTGCCTTAGAACATACCTTTGCCTGATATATGGCATAGATTGCCATCCTCGAATACGCATGCTGTAGCCACGTAGTGCCAAACCGATCTAGGTAGCCTTTGGTCTGTTCCATAGCTAGTTGGCTATATAGTTAGCTGTGCGTATAAACTGAGCATCACAACAGCATGTCTTGAATACATTGAAAAAGAGTAGTGCATATCAAAGGCATGTTACTATCTTTCAAAGGCAGTAGTCGAAGCTGGTTCATAGAAATAAGCAAATCAATTTATAGTAAATGTTTCCTAGAAAAATTTACTCGTGGATCATTGTAAACCGTTAGTAAACTTTAGATGCATCTAAGTTTAACGTAAAACGTACATTTGAATGTAACATTTACCACCATGTTTATCAGCTAGATAAAAGCATGTTCCTATCAGTTTATGCAACCATTTTAAGTTTGCAAACTATTTTTAGAGTGACTATGGATCATACTAACGATGTTTTTTTTCTCACGACTTATCAAATGATAAACCTTACATTAAGAAGCTAGTCACTCTTTTTTGGCCCCAACTGAAAACTGACTTATAATTTGATAAATCATACAATATCATGACACGTTATTCATAAATACAGCCACACTTTAACTACCAAAATTAGATTATACCTTCTCAAAGAGGGTTTGCTCAATATCCTTGTTTGTTGTCTTAAAGCAACAATGTAGAAAGAGCATCTAACGACACATGCATGCCGTTCTGTGTTGCTGCAATATTGGGAAGCAGCAAACAAATGAGCCAGTTACAAAAATTTATGACAACACAACCCAATCTTTGCAATGAACAAAAACGACATATGCAAAGAGTCGTGAACAAACATAGAAAAGTAAAAGAATTCTAATAAGACAGGAATCCACGACTACATGCATGTTTAAACAGGTTTTCACTATCGACTTTGTGAAAGAATCTTTCACCGTTCGCGATGGTTGTACCCACGCAAGTTGTACTATGCACACGATCCTTTTGTTCCATACCTGAATATCGCCTTGCATCGACCCGAGTCTCGGCTCAAAAGTATATTGCAATCGTGAGCCGATTATGTTGGTACGCGACGCTTAGGATAGTGAGACCCGTCTAATCGCCCCCTCAAATTCCTTTTGCTGCGTCAGGAGTCTTTGGGCAAAGGTCTGCACCAGATGTATTGCTAGACTATTGACGCAAAGAAAGGAATTTGAGGGGAAGATGAGAACCGGCCAATATCCTGAACATCTCGTATCGATATCAACAAATGAAAGCTGAACTATCTTACCGAGTCGGTATATACGAATCGATGACACGACTATTTGCTTGTGTAAACACTTCTTGAAAGCTTAGCCTGCACAAATTGTATTGCCAAAAAGCTTGCTTGCTTTCGTACCTGAATATTAGTGTGCCATCGAATGGACTCTTTACACTTGGGAGTACATTTCAAACGTCAATCAGTAATGTTAAGACGCGATGTTCAGGATAGCGAGACCCGTCTGATCGACCTCTCGAATCCCTTTTGCTATTTCAACAATCTTTGTACAACCGTCTGCACCAAACGTGTTGCTAAATTGCTGTAGGAACGAAAGGAATTCGAGCGGAAGATCAGAGCGGGCCAGTATCTTAAACATCTCGTTTCGACATAACCAAATGATGTCTGTAATATTGTACCGGGTGGAAAGATTCCAATCGATGACACAGCCATTCAGCTGCATAACATACTACTCCTACCGCCGGACAGGTTGTAATCCACAAAGGTTTCTCTGCTTCCATACCCGAATATTGTTGCGTCATCGACTGGGTTCTCTCCACTTGGGAGTGCATTTCAAGCATCTGTCGCTAATATCGGGACGCGATGTTCAGGATAGTAATACCTGTCTAGTCGCCCCATTGAATTCCTTTTGCCATTTCAACGGTCGCTATGAAAAGGTCTGCACTAGACGTTTTGCTAGACCGTCATAAGGACAAAAGAGTCTCAAGGAGTGAATTAGGACATGGGAATATCATAAACATCCCATACCAATATTAGCAAATGACGCTTGAAACATTCTACCAGGTGGAAAGATCCCAATCAGTGACACGACAACTCGGTTAGATAACATTCCAGTCGAACTAATTGCAAACGTACTGGCAATTGCAATCAATCCCCGCCTAAAGCAATGCAGTAACCAATGATCCTGAAAGGTCACATAAGCGTATACACAACATGAGAATATTGGTACTCCAAGTAGTCTTATCGCAATATTAGAATTACAACCTACTGATATAGCGATAGATAAACAGTAGTGCTCAGCCAACATTAGTTGCCGTGAAACTTTTTATAATCATTAGTTATGCTCCACGATATAGCATAAAGTGCAGCAAAAATGTCCGGCACGAAACTACTGAAAATCTTAAGAAGAACAACGAAACTGAAATAGACAATAAGTACCTGTATCCGTAAAGGTCAAAACCTTGTATGAAATATCAAACCTTGTGGTACATGCATTATAGAAATCATAAACGGTGATCAGTATTCAACCAAGAAAAAGCAATGCTAATACATCAGTAGTGGGATTAGTTTTTCGTGGCTGAATACTGGTCACAACATCCATGTGCCAAATTCCACCTACCAAGTTTCCTCCCGCGTGAAGAAACGTAGCATAAATGATTGTAGAACGAAAATGAATCGTTCCATTCAAAAGTTATAGGTAGAAACACCTGGCCTGTCGTATAGTGTGGCTATGTGCCAAAGGCCCAAAACATGCAAAATACGGCCCAAAAACCGTGCACGACGTGCCGAAGCTTATGTCACTCAAAAACCGATAGTAATCATCAAAGGTCACGGCGTGTTCACCTAGACAAACTAAAAATGTATAAATCGGTAACTTTAAACAAAATCTGAATAAAATAAGTAATCAGGCTCAGATTCATGAATGCGAATGGGTAAAAGAAGTCCGAATTCCGCCATGGCTGCAAAAAACATTGTTGCATAATGAGAACTACATGCCACCTGGTTACTGCCATGCCAAGTTACGTATCAAACCTCTTATTACCCACCTCATTTTGTTCAGAAAACATGTAATCATCACCGCCCCTTAGTATACCACATATTTGTCAATTCCACAGTGGCTGCACGCTTAGTTAGCTGCCTTGCCAACATGTTACTGAGTTCATTTTTTATCGGAACCTATGATACAAAATACCATTATACAAACCACTTGAGCAAACGACTGAAGGCAACCACACATGAAGGGATTAAATCTCTAATGTAAAGAGCAAAGATGGTGGCATTTTAAGGAAAAAGAAACGCGCTTCTCCCATTATACATTCAAAACCAAACGTCCCAGATAGGTTCAAAAGAAAAAGGCCCAAGTAAGGGATGCACACTTTTCCTAACGCGTAGCAGGTCACAGAAACGTGTAGATGTTGGCACCAAATGAGGCTCAGATATGCGTATACAACAGCGATACCAGGTGACCAACATGGCTGCAGCCATACACCCGATATGACTGTCGTGCCACGATGCGCACAAAGGAAAGGTATGCGCTATGGTCCACATATTATCATCATATCCTATAAAAAAATGGAACCCAATAATCCGTACATTAAAAACCAAACGGGCCAGGTAGGCTCAAAACCAAACGTACGAAACACCGGGCCTTATAATGGATGCATTATGGGAATCATTGGCGGTGATCAGTATTTGACCAAGAAAAAGCAATCCTAATACATCGGTAGTGGGATTAGTTTTTCGTGGCCGAATACGGGTCACAACATCCATGCGCCAAATTCCACCCACCAAGTTTCCTTGCGTGTAAAGAAACGTAGCACAAATGATTCTAGAACGAAAATGAATCGTTCCACTCAAAAGTTATAGGTAGACACATCAGGGCAGTCATATACTGTTAGTACCGGCCAAAGGCCCAAAACATGCAAGATACGGCCCAAAAACCGAGGATGACGTACCAAAGCTTGTCTCAATCGAAAACCAATCGTGATCATCAAAGGTCACAACGCTATATATACATGTTCACCTACACATACAAAAAATGTATAATTCGGTAACTTTAAACACAATTTGAATAAAATAAGTAATCAGGCTCTGATTCTTGAATGCGAATGGGTAAAAGAAATCCGAATTCCGACATGGCTGCAAAAAACACGGTTGCATAATGAGAACTACATGCCACCCAGTTATTGCCATGCCAAGTTACGTATCAAACCTCTTATTACCCACCTCATTTTATTCAGAAAACATGTAATCATCAATGCCCCTTAGCATACCACACATTTGCCAATTCCTCACATAACAGTGGCTGCACGCTTAGTTAGCTGCCTTGCCAACATGTTACTGAGTTAATTTTTTATCGAAACCTATGACACGCAATACCATCATACAAACCACTTGAGCAAACGACAGAAGCCAAGCACACATGAAGGGATAATATCTGTAATGTAAAGAGCAAAGACGGTGGCATTTTAAGAAAAAAGAAATGCGCGTCTCCCATTATACATTCAAAAGCAAACGTTCCAGATACGTTCAAAAGCAAACGGCCCAAGTAAGGGATGCACACTTTCCCTAACGCGTAACAGGTCACAGAAACGCGTAGATGTTGGCACCAATTGAGGCTCAGATATGCGTATGCAACAGCGTTACCAGGCTACCAACATGGCTGCAGCCATACACTCGATATGACTGTCATGCCACGATGCGCACGAAGGTAAGGTATGTGCTATGGTCAGCATATTATCATCATCGCCTATAAAAAGATGGAACCCAATAACTCATACGTTACAAACAAAACGGCCCAGGTCGGCACAAAACCAAACGTATGAAACACCAGGCCTTATAATGGATGCATTATGGAAATCATAAGCGGTGATCAATATTCGACCAAGGAAAAGCAATCCCAGTACATCAGTAGTAGGATTATTTTTTTGTGGCCGAATACGGGTCACAACATCCATTTGCTGAACACTTATCAGGAATACTGGATACCAAAGAAATGCAGCACTGAGATAAGCTCGCAAGGTACGACATTTGCGGCTATTTTTTCTAACGTACCCAAACCATGCCCAATATTTATAGAGGTTCCATTAGAAGTTCCGGCAAACTATATAAAAACGGTACGGATAAACCGTGGAACAAAAGTGATAACGATCAATATGCTATGTATACACGTTTATCCACACAGGCTAAGAATGTATAAATCAATAAGTTTGAATAAAATAAGTAATCAGGCTCAGATTCTTCAATGCGAAATGGTGAAACAATTCTGAATTCCGCCGTGGCTGCAAAAAACAGGGTCGCTATGCCACCCAGTTATTGCCATGCCAAGTTACGTATCGAACCTCTAATGACCCATTTCATTTTATTCAGAAAACATGTAATCATCACCGCCACTTAGTACATCTCATATCTCTAAATTCCTCGCGTGTAACAGTGGCTGCAAAAATAGTTAGCTGCCTCGCCAACATGTCACTGGGGGCATTTTTTATCGAAACCTATGACAACGAATACTATTATACAACAACTAAGGCGGCCCAGAAATAAAACAACTACACAAACCAACTGACCAACCAAAGTGTTACTTATTTTTTTAAAATGACACCGTCGTTGCTCTCTAGATTTCGACATGCAGCCTAAACAAAGGCAACATAAACATTTGAGTCATACACAACAACATCCACATCAATTCTACGCAACTGAAAGCTACGTATTGCAACAAAATCCTAGAGAAAACCCTAATCAAAAGCAAGAAAAGCATAAACATATAGCAAAAACCAAAAAAAATCTGAGATATGCACCACTTACCAGCTTTGCCCCCGTGTAAAGAAACGTACCACAAATTATTGTATAACGAAACTAAAACGTCTCACTTAAAATTCATAGACAGAGACAACAGGCCGCTCATACACTGTGGACACGCGCCAAAGGCCCAGAAAATGCAAAAACCGTCCCAAAAACCAAGCACGATCTAATCCAAAGTTGTTTTAGCAACCAACCATTAAGAAAGGAAATACTAAATAGCCACCATCGTCGGTTGTCACGTTGTGGAGGCTCAGATTGATTAGTAATCTTGAAAACCGAACACATCTGCCATGGCTGCAAACGTGATTGTTTGCCACGCCAAGGTGCAGTGGTTCGCATCTTTGATAAAACCAATACAAATCCATCATTGCCTCTTGTGCCCAACGAATGCAAGACTTTACCCGAAACCCATAATGGCTGCAACCAAATGGCTACCCCGCCAAGATACGGGCCCGGGCAAGCCACATTCGGTCACGGAAAGAAAGTAAATCAAAATGAATAGCACCCCAAAAAATTATCTAAACCTATCGGATCAAAAGAAAACCCGAAATTTTTTTGTAACAATCGAAGATTTACTCTGAGATTCGGTGCAAAGAGATGATAACATCAAGTTATCACAACACGTGTTAACATGAAGCGGTAGAAAAAAGAAGAGTCATCACTACACGTGTTGGTGAGGCGATAGAATAAGAAACGGACCTCCCCCGTTATACAGTAAAAACCAAACGGCCCAAATAGGTTCAAAACCAAACGGCCCAAGTATGCGCCGACATCACCGACTTTTTTAAAAATTGCCACCGTCGTTGCTCTTTACATTAGAGATATAATATTGAGGCAAAATGCATAAAAAAATACTCAACTTACTTTCAATATTTAATTGAGGTACTCAACTTTATTTTTAACAATTTAAGGTACTAAAGTCTAAGTTTTACTCAAATTTGGGAAAAATTACCTTTACACCAGGTTATCACAATTTTTACATGTTTTAAATTTTAACTTGAGTTAATTACTTAAATCGTCCATTTTTCTTACGATTTCGTTTGTTTTTATACGATTCGTCCGTTTTTATATCATTTCGTACGGTTTCGTTCGTCTTTATAGGTTTTCGTCTTTTTTATACGTTTTCGCCCGTTTTCATCCGTTTTGTCCGTTTTTATACGTTTTCGTCCGTTTTTCTTACATTTTTATCCCTTCTTATGCGTTTTCGTCTGTTTTATACATTTTTATCTTTTTTATACTTTTTCGCCGTTTTTATATGTTTTCGTCCGTTTTTATACCGTCTTTATAAGTTTTTCTTATATTTTGATATATTTTTGTCCGTTGTTATATGTTTTTGTCCGTTATTATACGTTTTTGTCAATTTATATTCATTTTTATATGTTTTCATTTGTTTTTACACGTTTTTTTCCATTTTTCATACATTTTTATCCGTTTTTATACGTTCTTATATGTTTTTGTACGTTTTCAAATGTTTTTGTGTGTTTCTATACGTTCTATAAGTTTTTTTGCTTTTCTATACGTTTTCATACGTTTTTATTTATTATTAACCAGTTTTATCCGTTTTCATACGAATAAAAACGTACAAAAATGTAAGAAAACAAACAAAAACTAAAGAATATGTATAAAAACAAATAAAACATATGAAAATGTAAGAAATCGTATAAAAACAGATGAAAACATATAAAAATAATAAAGCGTATGAAAACATATAAAAACAGATAAAAATGGATGAAAATGAAAGAAAACGTATAAAACAGATTAAAACGGATTAAAGTCTATAAAAACATAAAATAAACCTTAAAGATGTATAAAAACGGACGAAAATGTATAAAAACGTAAGAAAACGGGCGAAAACGTATTAAAACATAAGAAAAACGGTCGAAACGTATAAAAATGGACAAAAACGTATGAAAACAGATAAAAAAGTATGAGAACTTAAGAAAACATGCGAAAACGTAAGTAACGGGTGAAAACATATAAAAACAGACGAAAACATATGAAAACGAAGGAAAACGTATAAAAACATATGAAAGCGTAAGAAAAATTAACGAAAACGTATAAAAACGAATGAAAACTTATAAAAACGGACGAAAACGTATAAAAGCGGACTAAAACGGATGAAAAGTGTGAAAACGTATGAAAAACGGACGATGTAAGTAATTAACTCAAGTTAAAATTTAAAACATGTAAAAAATGTGATAACTTGGTGTAAAGGTAAATTTTCTCAAATTTGAGCAAAACTTAAACTTGAGTAACTTAAATTGTTAAAAATAAAGTCCAGTACCTCAATTAGATATTGAAAGCAAGTTGAATACCTTTTTATACATTTTGTCCTAAAATATTAGGATCCTATTAAAATAATAGTTTCTTACTGGATTATATATTTAGCCCAGATTTTAGCCCAAATTCGGATATACCTGAGGCCTGGTGTTGCTAAAGAACGTATAACCCAATAAAATAAGTACACCGCCACCACCTTTATGAGAGAACTATGCGTCTGGGTCGGTTACAAGATCATTGAAGCTTCTTCCCATCTACCCACCGCCTTCTCCAAAGTCAATTGCTTCTCCTGTACATCGTCTACAAGATGGTTGTCGTGATGTTTAAGATAGTATGTAGGTAAGTTTTCAAACCCTAACTTTCAAAATCAGTTTGAACATTTATTCATGATTTTCCTGTTTCAGTCACTTAAAAGTTCAGAAAGACATGAGGATATAGTCTTTTATGGTGTTTTCAATTTGAGTTTTGGTTTTTCATTGTGTGTTTTCGGCAAATATGTTAGGACTTTTGGAGTGGGCAACAGGGATGAAGCAAGGACCGTTTGATGAGGAGTAAGGAAATAAACTAGTAATGAACTACAAATATTTTATGTTAGGGGCGGTGTTATTTTTGTTTTTGACTCATGGTTAATGAGATAATTATCCTTCATAAATCCGTCATGTTTCTAGAGTTTGATTATTTTGAAATTTTAGTATTGATTAATTAAGTTGGGAATTGACAGTTTGGTTATGTCACCGGAGATTGACACTCACCCGATTTTTCTTAGGCAACGGTGGGAGTTGCTTCTCTTCTCAAATTCTTAAAGGTATTTATTTTTCTTTTGTTTTACAATACGGGGTCCTCTTAAATTTTTTTCATATAGAAAGTGTTTAGTGTAAAAAACCAAGCAGTAAACTCAATGTTTTCGTAGAATAAATTCAATAAAATTATATAGAAGAGGGATAAATAAGACATACTATTTCCAAACACCTTCAAACTTAAAGCTCCTGTAAATGAACAATACAACTAATGATTCATGTGAATAAACTAAAATTCCAGCCTACTATGTTATATAGTATCAATATTGCATCGGTGAGTGACTTTTTGGTCAATTTGGTCATTTTTTATTTTGAATTAAAATATTGATTGATTGATATGTATTATCATTTTTATATTTATGTTGAACCTTTTTATATGGAAATTCAAAGATAGCCTTTGCGATCGATGATATCTAAAGGGGTGTTTGGGGTTGATTTTGAAATTGATTATTTCGATTCCGAATGTTTGGGATTGGTTACTAAAATATGTTGACGATGATTAATTGGTAGTGACAAAATTTGTTTTCAATAACCAGTTGCTTATTTCAAAATATAGATACTTATATGTGTAGATTTGTTAAGGACTCCAAAGTACTCCATGATATTTATGACTTTTTTGGTTTACAGGTTTAAGTAACAACGACTCTCATGGATGATCGGTTTCAAAGTTTTGCACGCCTCAACTTTAGAGTGCTAACCAGGCGTTGCAGGAACTATGAAGTTTCTACAGGTTTTGGTTGGTTAGTTTGACCACAAACGCATATTGACCTGATAAAAACATTTATAAGCCAGAGGAAAATTGCCATAAACTTTACTCTGATTTTTTCCTGCAGACTGACTTGATGTTATTGTCTTATTAGATAAGGTAACATAAAGTTTTTATTTGTATTGAAAGGTATCCAATATTAAGAATAGGTATAACATTGCTTTTACCAAATGTGTCAAGTCAAATGCTACAATTATCAGTGGGTTGTCTTCATTATTGCGTTCTCATATGTTGATGAAAACATACAAGCTACAAACAGATATTTCACCAATAGTGAATGTCCTTTGTGTTGAATTTCATGTGCTGAGAGGTTTCAAGATGTTACCACAATTACACATATGGAAAGATGTACGCAGGTGGGTCTGACAATATTTTCCTCAATGGAACTGACAGTAAGCACCAAATCAATTGTATTTGTGTATGCTTCTGAAGTTATTGTTTTAGGGGTTGATTTTTTTAGATTGTTTGCAGCTATAGCAACTGGTGCCTATGTTAAAAAAGTTTGACTTAACGGAGCTATGAGATGCTGCTGCAAATAGGTACAAGGTAGGTTTCTTTTACCTAATTTATTTATGGTAATAATATGTGTGTTTCCATTGCTTTTAATGTGTTGTCGTGATTACGACAAGATAAGAATATTGAAGTCGAATTTTTTACAGGGTTTCGTGTAGCTGCTTATATGTCTTGGTGTTCGACAGTCTGAAAATAGGGACGACAAGATCAGGTATGAAACTCATGGCAAAAAAAATCAATGCAGAGGGTTTAAATTGCTTGCATCTAATGTAACCCACAACGTTTGACCTGATTATAATCACAATAGCAACATTTCGACCATATTGATTGATACTTACAGGTACCTTTTCTAAGGAATTTATACTCAAACTGATTATTGAATCCCACATAAGCTTTACTGACTTTTCCATTAGCATGTTATTTTTTTTTTCTTTCTACAATCTTCGTTTCAGCAAAAGCCTATGTATTGCAACCAAAAAAAATATTAAATGTGTTTCATTTCCCACCATATCCCGTGGTATATTCAGGTGTGTTTATTATAGCATTTGACTTGACGCATTTGGTAAAAGAAATTGGAAGGTGGTTCTTTCTTTGAGCGCAGACCATGAAGAAGAGGTAGCGGCCAAAAAATGCAACCAAGTTAATCGATGGAAGCGAGCAACTAGAGGAATGGCATATGCAAACTTAAGATGTCAATATCGAGATATTGGTAAGTTTTGATTTAACCCATTTGATAATCTGAAACAAATAAAGCTTATACGCCCAAAAATTAAGTTAAACAAGATATGTGGTTTTAGGTGTTTTGTAGGAGAAGGTTGGAGGGAATCATAATGTGGGGTAGGAGCTAAACACATGGAGGTGAGTGGGTAACAGTGAATATTTTAATCCAAGTTACTAAATCTTTTTTTGTTTACAGTGCATTAATTTCCACATTATTTGCATTGATGGTTCCTAAATTGAGTTTCGTACTTGCAGGGGTTAATTTTAACATAATGCTTGAAAATTTGTGCAAATGAGCGATTTTGGACCATTTAAACATTATCCTGTTGAAGACGAGAAAGAAGAGTGGCAACAAGGACGTTATAACAACTTTAATGATTGGAGAGTTGGGGTCCCAGAGAATGTTGGAAGGTTGGCAGGAAAAGTCAGGTAATGAATGGCTTACAGCTGGAGAAGGTGCGCATGGAACTGACGAGGTTTGGCATGAACCTGGCACAAGGGAAGTCATTGAAAATTGGTTTCAAGGGCTTACTGATCCACCGAGAATATTGCATTCCGCTTATGTTAACATCGGGTTATCTGATTAGCACCAACCAGAACACCCTATCTGAGATCTGGTAAACGATTATTCAAATTACCATCATATTAGTTTCCTTTCTTTGATATTTCTACTAATAATCAAGGTTTTTGTTTATTGTATGGAATGTGTAGGTATAATAAGGACTAGATGTTGTAAAAAGGGTCAACTCAGCTTATAGGTGTGTACTAATCATGGCCAATTGACTCCAGCGCCTGTCAAAAGCGAGAAATCATCGGGGGCAAAGGTGGCCTACAACGACCCGTTTCCTTCTAGGTAAGTAATTCGAACCTCTATTTGTCATATTAATTATTATGTGTGCATAAACGTCATCCTGAATATTATCATTAGATGAATTTTTTTTCGTAATCAAAGATGTTATAGCTTAAATATTTAAAATAAGTTTACAGGGTAACAGGTCAAAATCGGTGTGGTTTTCATCTGCAGGAAATTAATTTGTTCATCTATTACATAATAAATATTTAGTGTTTTATATTTGGTTAGAGAGAAAAAAATAGTGTAGAAAACTAGAAGGGGGTTGAATAGTTTTGTCGATTAAAACTTTGTTTTAAAAAATTTAGATCGAGTTATGTCAATCCATTTCGATCGTTTGTTTGATATTGATAGATAGACATATAAATAAATAATGCAAAGAGATAAATAGTAAAGGAACACAACACCACGACACAAGTATTTATAGTGGTTCAGCTACAAGGACTCCTTCCTTTCCCTACTCCACTCCCCGAGTACTCAACTCGAGATTTTCTAAGCACTACACGACACAAGCTCCTTAATATAGCAAAGAAGCCTTCATAACTTCACATACACTTTATCTGGTACAAGGCTAGACACTGAGTTCTTCCACGAGGTAGAACCAAACCTATCACAACGTCGCCTACACTTTATCCGCTACTAGGCTAGATAGCGAGTTCCATTACAAAGGAGGAAATACTACCCAATACTACAACCCAAAGGAGACAAACTCCTTTTTACAACACTTCAATGGATATCAATACCCTTTTACCCAAACTACAGAAATATAAATTGACGCCCATCGAATGTACACCTTCGACACTGTACACAAATGCCTTTAGCTTGACACACTAATGGCGAGAGAGAAGAACTATCAAGAAGATGCACTTAAGTGGTCTTGATGATGATGAAGCTTAGCAACTCATGACCTTGAGCTTGCACATCTTCAAGGGGTTGTGACCTCGCGTTTTAGAGGAACCTAGAGAATTACACAAAGAGAAAACTACATACAATGATCCTTTGTATCTGAGGTTAGAACATAGAGAGAAGATATGTCTAAAAAGGGTTCGAAGAAAGAGAGAAATGACTCACTATTTATAGGAAATCTGCCTACTGTTCACATGGCTCCGGCAGATCCTTTACCCAAGGGATCCCGCCAGTGCAATCCAAGGGATCCGGCAGCTGGGTTAGGCTAGTCCGGATTTTGGGATGCAAACCGGGTTATGGGTTATGGGTTATGGACCATAGGTCATGGACTTTGGATCATGGATACCCAACAAGATACATTTTACCTAGTCAATGGGTCATGGGTCTTAGGTCATGGGTCATTGACTTTGGGTCATGGATCATGGATAATATCCAACATGATTCATGCATGATGTCATGCAATGGATCATGGGTCATGGATCATGCTCATTGGGTATGGGTCATGGACTTTGGTTTTTACCCATCATTTACCCATTACAAGTTATACTAAGCACATATATATTTTTATAAAATATAAGTAAACAAAATTACTTGTAAGTGTTTTATAAAAATGATTTTGGTTTTATATAACTTATCCAACTAAACAAGTTATGATGATTTTATATGTTGAGTAAAGGTGTGTTATTAAACTATTAGCTCAAAGCTTTTACGTATTTTATTTATTTCATTAAAATGATTTTACGATTGTTATCAACAAAACATTAGAAGATCGTAAAACATAAAAAACATTTTTACGGATTATTTGTATTAAAAATCTCCCCCTTTTTGTTGATGACAAAACATAAAACTATTTTAAGTAAAAAATAAAATTCGTAAATTTTGTATTGAAGTTTTTACTCTCTTCTCCCCCTTTTTGTTGAAACCAACAGAGTGTGGAAAAGAAACTAACACATAGTAGAAAGAATAGAAGTAGAAGATAAAGATTTAGAAAGAGTTTTAAGAAGAGATTTTAGAAAGAATTTAGAGAGAGATTTAGATGAGAAAAAGTGTAGATAGAAGAAGTAGTAAGGTAAGAAAAGAATCTCTTCTTAGCTCCCCCTTGACGGATGCTCCCCCTTGATGAGGGAGTCAAGTAATTAGGAAGACTAAACGAATGTATTACAAGTATTTTGCAACGTTTTGCTTTGACAAAAAGCTCCCCCTTGTTGAGGGCGTCAAAGTCTCCACGTGTATTTTGAAAATCTACAAAACAAAGGTTAGAAAACAAGTATATTTTGCGTTGTTTCCTGTAAATGAGATTTTAAAATTAGCTTAAAAATGTTTTTGTCCACTCGGTTCTGTCGGATCCTTCATCAAAGAGAACCGTCTAGACAAAAGTGAGGGATCCGGGTACCTGCAGCTTAGTAGCAGCAATATAGATACAAATATTGACGTAGAAAGTCCAAGTCGATCATGTATTGTTGCACCAAATACGTTCACATAACCATATAACATACCAACATGTAGATTCATTCAATAAAAGGAGAGATAATACACATGATTCAATTTCTCTAAAACTTAAGAAAATGAGACATACATGTAGCAAAATAAGAAAAATCCTAACAACCTAAGTTGCGCCTAAGACTAGAAAGAACACCACGGTGCTTTCATTCCAAGGTTTAGGGACGGTTCTTGCATTCCAAGGCTTAAGAAGGTGATAAAACATGAAACGTACTTCATCACGTAGTTCATGGACTAACCCTTGGACATGTTGACAATGATAGCAATCATTTTCATGGCTTGGAAATGGTGGTGGTAAGAATGGAGAAGTTTGTGGAGGTAATTTGATGAAGAAGGTGGTGGTTCCACAAAGGATGAAGATGGTGACATATGTGTTGATGGTGGAGGTAAGGAAGTATCAACATCCATGTGATCGGTTTGTTGAGGTTGGAAGTGTCTCATAATCCAAAATGGACTATCTAAGGGTAAAGGAGAGAAAGAAACGGGTGCTAGTGAAGTTCCAACACCGAGGTTTTGGTGAGAAGGTTGTTGTGGTACCATTTCTCAATTGATGAGAATGTGGGAAATGGTGGTGGATGAGAAGGCCTAGGTGGCAAATCTTCTAGAGAGTATAGGTTTGGTGATGAGTGAGGTAAGGTGAAGGAGAGAACTCGAAGTTCTAGAGATGAAGGTTTGGTTCGTTTAGTAGAGATGGGAGTGTTTGGTTTTGAAGGTATGTTTTTGTCATGGTGGTAAAAGGTAAAAGTTGAAAGAAGAAGTTTTGCTACTAAGAATGAGTGTTTGGATGGTGATTTGGAAGCACAAATACAAGTGGTTTATAAAGGGAGAAATTAGGCAAGTAAATTAAATCCTAAACCACTAAAATTCTTCAAATTTCAATGATTTGCATGCACTATAGTCAACTACAGTGTTGATCTATTCTAGAGAGTCATTTAAGACAATGTGGAGTGTCTAGTTTAACTAAGGAGGTTTAAAATAATTATCTCAAGTGATAAACATCTTTCAGTGCACCTGGTTCCAACGGTTCCCTCACTTGAGGGATCCGGCTATCAGAAGGAAGTAAAAAGGAATGATTAGGTTCTAGCATGGTCTAGTACCTACATTACCTAAATAATTTGGTCCATTGAGGTGTCTTAAATGGTAGAAGACTTTAATGGCCAAGTTTAATGAGTGAGAATTGTCAATGATGACTTTTATGGGAAAAATGGAGTTTTTAAAACACCAATGGGTGATCATGGATGACACTAAGAGTTTTGAGGATGGTAAATGGTTGTAGAAACCAGATGGTGTTTAAGGAATAATTTAGAAAATTCCTTAATAATCATAATAAATGAAAAACAATATTTTAGAGCATTTTAGGGTAAAAAATGAAAAAAAATCAATTTGTCAAAAATGAAAGAATTATCAAAATAGGCATTTTGAAATGATAGAAGCAATGTGTAAACATTGAAGCGGAAAGATGATGAGTTTTGAAGTAATGAAGAATTAAAAACACCTTGAATGTGATCTTAATTCATCCATGAGTGAATGTGAGATCAATTGAGCCTAAAGAAAATCTAAGTGATCCTAATGCAGCATGTTCAACTAGTCCAATACGGTCTGAAAGGTTGGAGTGATGCTAAAAGGCATAAAACTGGCTTCTGTCTTCCCGGATCCACCGAATCCTTTACTCGAGAGATCCGGCTAGTTATAGCCAAGGGATCCGGCTTTCTGAGACAGATTTCATCACAGAATGTTCGCAAAACATAATTCCACATATCAAATTTTGAAAACAATGCTCTACAGCAAGCATATATGTATACAAGTAAAACATAGTAAAGATAACATGTAGAAGTTAGCATATGAGCATTTGAGCAATTATTGGCAAATCGATCAACCAACAAATATTTCATAGAAATGATCAAGTTACAATGGTGAAGTCTTTTATGATTTTAGAAAAGGTAGGAAGTCTTTTATTCATAAACTAACTTCTTTCACTCGTCGTTTTCATTTAATGGATCACCAAATGGCTCGTAGGCGGTCGATGATTCAGGAATGAAGTAGGAGGTAATGAAGGATGCATTCAAAGGTTCCATCATTTTATTCACAAGTGAATATTGAGGGCTTTGAAATTGTGGATGATAGTACATGAAGATAATAGAGGAAGGTCAGGAACATCCCATAAGGTATTAGTTTGTTCTTGTTGCCTTGGAGGTGTACAATTCGCTTGACAAAGAAATAGGCAAGATTGTAAGGTTGTTAGTTTAAGAGACAGTAGATCATATTAGCACAACATGCGGGAAGTATCCCACGATTTCCTGTAAGACTCCAAACATTCTCACCTAGAATGACTCCAGGAGGTTTTAGTTCAACCCGGAGTTCACGTGTGTGAATTATATTTGGATTCGGATAGTTGAAATGTTGAGAAACACACATAAAATGAGTGATTTCCTTTGGAGAGGGTATGTATGAACAATATGGACTGTTTTCTTTACCATAGTTAAAGAGAGAATAAAGGGACTAATCTTCAGTGAAAGCACATTGTCCATAATTTTGAATTCGAAGAATGTGAGCAAATTGCTCAAGAGTTAGAAAAAAAATTTGGTTTTTGATCCAAAACCATAGTGATAGGGAACGATCCTCGTTACGAACGAGCTCAACTTGATGGAAGAATTCCAAAATGAACCGCGAACATATTTTATCATTGATGGTGAGAAGACATTCAAAGCCTATGGTGCGAAATGAAATATTGATATCTTCTTGAAAAATTAGAGGTGGGTCAACAACACGTCCTTCATGAAAGAAGCGAGTTTCAAGATTATTGAACCCACGAACATGATTTCCAGAGGTGTTTGGTTCAAGAGAGATGTTTGGAATGTAGACGTGAGTGAGTCGATGATCGAAGTCATACACATGAGACATGTCGAGAGCTATAAACACGGGAAGAATGTTTACATAAGTATGTTAATACATAGTAAAACTTCGAGAATACGAATATTTTGATTGGTGACACTTTTAAGCATTCTTAATCCCTGTTTTGGATTATAGTAAAGTGACAAGATGAGATCTCCAAACGTTTTTATTATCTTGTTTTATTTTATTAACAATGATAAACCTACATTTCTAATTCACTCTTTTTAACACTTAGTGAAACTACTTATTATAGCAAGTTTTTTTAAAATGATTTTTAGGGTGATATTAAGGTGTTGTGTAGGCAAAGGAGAAGAGTGCACAAGAATTCTGTCATATGTTCTTCCGGTACCGCCGGTTCCTTTTGAGAAGGGATCCGGCTAGTTATGGATCAGGGAACCGGGAGACCTGCAGAGATGATAGGTTCTTGTTTTGGTTTTTGATGCACGTTCAAATTCATGCAATTCATAGTTTTACGTTTTAAACTTAGTGTGTTTTAGTAAATGTGAGATCTTAAAATATTACTAATGAATTTAAGAAAACATCAAGATTTTGAGTGCTTGTGTGAGAGGAAAAAGAAAGCATATTACGCGGAAATGAAATAAGATAACTAAGACATCATTTATATTTCATTTCAATGCTTAAAGCAATAGAAAGGATCGGATAGATGATACAAATGTAGATTACTAAAAAAATAAACATATCTCCATGCGAGAATGTGATCATAGGATAAACAAGGGCGATGAGCGAGATGACAATGATCATGAGAGCAATGTAGACCATGATGACGAAGTTCTTCCTTGGGTTGGATTTCTCGAAATGAGATGATGAAGATGTGAGTGTGTGAGAAATTTAAAAGTGGAAGAAAAATGGGATTTTTTGGAGATAGTGTTTGACGGTCGAGTGTTTGAAGGAGGAGTTTTTGAAATTTGTGTTTAGAAAGATTAGATTTTGGGAGATTAGGTTTAGACAACACATATTGACACACCTAGGTTTAGACGGACGATGAGACGTGAGAACGAAGTTCTCTAAGAACACCACGTATATACCACATATATCATATAAATACATTTAAACATTTAAATGAGAAAAAGAAACAAATAATTTGCAAGTAGTGATATGTATAGATCAAGTACACACATGATTACTAATATCACTTAGAGGTGGGTCTTATGAAAGTTATACCTCTATTGCAATTTTAAGTGTCCTTTTGAAGATAACTATCAATGGAAAACTCGAGGTTCTTCGAGATCTACCAGGTAATATGTCTTGACAACTTTTTTAGAAAGTTATCTTATTACGGTGGAACCTTGATGACCTTCTTATTTCAGAATCTACTAAACAAAATGAAAAGCAAGATTGGTGCACTTTGTAATATAGAACCAAAATAAAATGTAAGATAAAATAGATGACAATATCTAACAATATCCAACAAAAAAATATATTCTTGAAACTTAGTTTTTGTTTTTAAGAATTTTTCCTCTTTGTAGTTTTCAAATATACACGGATCGTATCAAGTTTTTAAAGTACAATATACTCTAAGAAACTTGGTAACGAAGCTTTGATACCAATTGTCGAAAGCTAGAAGTGGGTTAAATAGTTTTGCCGATTAAAACTTTGTTTTAAAGTATTTAGATCGACTTATGTCAATCCATTTAGATCTTGTGTTGGATATTGATAGACAGACATATAAATAAATAATTCAAAGAGATAAAGAGTAAAGTAACACAAAACCATGACACAAGTATTTATAGTGGTTCGGCTATAAGGACTGCATCCTTGCCCTACTCCACTCCCTGAGTACCCAACTCGAGAGTTTCTAAGCACTACACAACACAAGGTCCTTAATATGGCGGAGAAGCCTTCACAACATCGCCTACACTTTATCTGGTACAAGGCTAGACACCGAGTTCTTCCACGAGGTATTACCAAACCTGTCACAACGTCGCCTAAACTTTATCTGGTACTAGGCTAAACACCGAGTTTCATTACAAAGGAGAAACTACTACCCAACACTACAACCTAAAGGAGACAACAACTTTTTACAACACTTCAAAGGATATCAATACCCATTTACCCAAACTACACAAATACAATTCGACGCCCGTATCGAATGTACACCTTCAACACTATACACCAATGCCTTCAACTTGACACACTAATGGAGGGAGAGAAGAACTATCAACAAGATGCACTTTAGTGGTCTTGATGATGACAAAGCTTAGCAACTTATGAACTTGAGCTTGCACGTCTTCTAAAGGTTGTGATCTCGTCTTTAAGAGGAACCTAGAGAATCACACAAAGAGAAAACTATATAGAAAGATCCTTTAGATCTGAGGTTAGAGAGGTTAGAACATAGAGATAAGATATGTCTGAAAGGGGTTCGGAGAAAGAGAGAAATGGCTCAGTCTTGGTTTAAAATTGCGTTTTGCGATCCGATGCGTTAAAGGTACCAGAGGCCGATGCGTGATGCGTGTTGCAAATGCGAGGGCATTTTGGACGCGATGCGTTTTGTATTAAAAAATACAAAAATTATTTATACGTAGTAAATTAAAAAAATTACCAAGTAAATGCAATAAATTTACAAATAAGTCACAAAGACACAAAAAAATAAGCAAATAATCTATTTGTAAAACAAATAAGTCAATTAGTCACGACATAAAACACTTAGAAACAACATTATAAACTCTAACTAAATTTTGTTTTAAACGAGAAACTCATTCTTTAATTACTTTCGAATAGGATGAACATGTAAGTTTATTTTTAATTTTAGGATCTTGAATTCCATAATTTCTAGATCCTTGTTATTGTTAGTAGTAATGCGGTTGAACATGAATGATTAAAGTCTATTCTATACATATACATGATTCTATACATATACATGATGACATGATATTATACATGATTCTATACATATACATGATAAGTTATACCAGTGGCTAACAATCATAATTCATCCATTACCAAATCAACAAAGAAAGTCAAAACTAAAAATTTTAGTCAAATTTTAATCACATATATGATTTTCAGCTCAACTATTTAACATATATGATTATTTATGATCAAAGAACAATATGAACTATTTCATAACATGAAGCTGTAATAAGATGATTGTTTGCGGGATTTCAAATCATGTTAATGGTGCATGATCTTGAACCGAAGGTTAATTTGGATGTAGGGTAATTTGGATGTTGTTATTGTGTTTGTTTTATAAGTCTTTCAACAACTTCTATTTTTCAAAGTCCATTAAAATATTTTTATCTTCTTCTAAATGGTTTGTTTTTTTCAAAATGACCTAAATTCCATATTGCGACAATTGCTAGCATTACACAAATGCGGCAAATTGCGGTATAATGCGAGTGCATATTGGGATGGCCTCACATTAGGTATCATGATGCGAAATCCTAAAAGCAATGCAATGATGCACGCAATTTACGCAATGATGCTCACATTTTTAAACCAAGGGGTCAGTATTTATAGGTAATCTGCCTACTGTTCACCCGGATCTGGCGGATCCCTTACCCAGGGATCCGTCAGTGCAATCCCAGGGATCAGGCAGCTGGGACAGGCTAGTCCGAATTTTGGGTTGCAAACCAGGTTATGGGTTATGGGTTATGGACCATGTGTCATGGACTTTGGATCATGGATACCCAACAAGATACATTATATCTAGTCAATGGGTCACGAGTCTTGGGTCATGGGTCATGGACTTTGGGTCATGGATCATGGATAATATCCAACATGATTTCATGCATGATGTTATGCAATGGATCATACTGCATGGTTATCGGTCATGGAGTTTGGTTTTTACCCATCATTTACCCATTACAAGTTATACTAAGCACATATACATTTTTGTAGAATATAAGTAAACAAAATTACTTGTAAGTGTTTTATAATAAATATGTTATAATGATTTTATATGTTTAGTAAAAGTGTGTTAGTTATCTATTGTCTCAAAGCTTTTACATATTTTATTTATTTCATTAAAATGATTTTACGATTGTTATCGACAAAAATTAGAAGATCGTAAAATATAAATAAATGGTTTTACGGTTTATTTGTATTAACAAATAGGTTCAATTATAAACTATAAAACTAGATTCGTTTCCCTTTATCTAAATTCTTTTATTTGAACTATTTGATCTTCAACACAACTGAATACAACTCATTTAGATGAATATGATCAAAATTGCCACATATAAATAATTTAAAGCCTTATCTTGAAAAAACAAATGCCTCCCCAAAAAGTATTTTATATAGGGGTGTCACAATAGATATAGTTTCCTTTATTAAAAGAAGTCCTATGTGAGTTAAAATACTACCGACTTTTGAGACAGGAGCCGTGGAGACAAAAAAAACTTCGCATGCTGGTGCTAGCGAGCACTTTAAACTGTTGATGTTAATATTTAATCCGTCGCCGAAGTTTTTGACGAACGGTGACACATGTTCAATATTGTCAGATGGGTTTTGCTATGAGGGATATAAGGTGGACAGTTATCGTTGTTGTGATCAACAACGTGAATGAAAAGGATCCAACTGCTGATATCAAGAAAAAAATAGATTGTTTTGTTTAACAATCTGGATTGTAGTTTGAACTCTTTGTTTGCCACCAATCAGTTTCATTTTTAGGAATGGTACTTAGGTTACTTTTCCAGGTTCTTACCTGGGTGTGCTTCACAGGTGGTGCCAAGGTTTTCTCTATTCTGGTGTCTGTTTACATTGAAACATTTGAATTTAATGGTTTACTTGGTTTTACGATCTTATGTATATCTTTCATCATTCTAAAATATTGCAACGTCTAGAAGTAGCAACTGTAAACAGCAACCATAATGCATCTATCCACTTATGTGCCATAATGTAACTATCTGCTTCCATCGATGCAAAAAAACCTGCAAATACCCCCCACCACAACGCGTCGAGCTCCTCTCCTCGTTTTACTCAAAATAAACAAAATCATCTCATTTTAGTCTGCTTAATTTCGTCCAAACATTTTTTTTCAAACATATATAGAAAACAATAGAAAAAAAAGTATATGTGTCAAACTGAATAAGAAAAAACTATTAAAAAGCAGGTGTAAATTCTCAAAATTTTGCGGTCAAACTCAAAATAAACAAAGGACGTCATAATTTTCACTACATCTCCTGTGTATTCAACTTTAACCCATGGGACACCAACTACAAATTCATCATAAACAGATTCAAGATCTAACCGTCTGATTCAATTAAGTTGTAACATCTATCTAATTATAGAGGAGGTGCATGACCGACGATTCGACAATTAATTGTGTAGTGATTTCGAAGATCAATCTCACAGTTTATTATTAGTAGAACGGAATTTTTTTTTCATTCTGTTTACATCCAATATACACGGAGACTCTAAAACAATACGTCCAAGGTCCCTACTATACATTTTCTGCATTGCCCAAGGTCATTTTGACTAACGGTCGTATGTCTATATCATTTTATTACCTCGCATGCATTTCACATGAGGTCATAGAGGTCATTTCATATTGCAATTAGATTTATGTGTTAAATAATCTCGCCTAACCCGTGACACAATTGGATATCTTCCTAATAAAACTTTTAGTCTACTCTTTTATCTCATACTCAATCCCTAAACTTTAACAAATAAATAAATAAATAAATAAATAAAAATGTAATAATAATAATAATAATAATAATAATAATAATAATAATAATTAGGGTTTTGCTAATGACAGCCCTTAGGACTGTGGTTAAGAGGAATCTTTTTACTACAATTTATTGTAAGAAATTAATCATCCAATTAGAAATAAATGTTTGTTGTGTATCCAGATTTTTAAGGATTGTATCCATGTTTTTCAGGTTTGACATCCAATCATGGTGATTTATAGATAACTCTGTAATAAAACTCATTCTCTTAATGACAACCTTAAGGGTTATCATTAGCAAAACCCAGTAATTATAAAGAAAAAAATCTTCATCTCTTCAATCCATAAAAAAATGGTTCGTAGTTGGTGCTCTCGTCAAGTCATTATTCGTCTTGGACGAGTATCAACCCTAGCCATCATTTTTATACATGCCCTCAACATGTAAGCACATTTTTATTTTTATAATGTGTTGGAATCACTCCTAAACCAGAATTCAAGTGTTAGTAATTAATATTTAATAGTTAGCTTAATTATGGCTTTTATGTTAGTAATCAAGGTTAGGCTCATGTAGAAAGCCCATGAGCCTATCCAAATCCCAATAAGTAAAGGATGGGAACTTGGTGTGTTGCCCTAGTTCCCTCCTATAAATACCTCTTGTAAATCCTCACTTGAGGGTTGGTTGTTCATTTCATTTCAAACTTTACGCATAACTCTTCTCATATCATACGTGTTTGTGTGTGTCTTGTTCAACCGATCATCTCTTATCTATATTTCTTCTATTGATGCTTGTGTTACAAACATGGTGACCTAACAGTGGTATCATTCGCCATTTAGTTGGGTGAAACTTTCTTGTTTTTGTAGTTTTTAAAGTCTACACGTAAGGTTTCACGTTTTTAACCTTTCTCACGCATAAAGTTCAAATTTTTTTCACTTTAAAATTCAAGATTCTTGTACTTTAAAGGTTATTTGGTGATAAAGTTTAAGTTTTTGGCAAAAAGTTTGAAACTTTACGTGTGTAGCATTGTTTTTGAGCTTGATTTAATTCGTGTACTTCTTTCTACGCGTAAGGTGAAAAAGAGTTTTGGATCATCAAGTTTTAAACTTTCTTGTTATCTTGGTGATATTGAAGCTATTTCATCATAAAAATCAAGTTTCTAAACACTTTTGGGCATAAAATCAGTTTTTTGGTATTTTTGGTACGTTCTACTCGTAAGCGAAACCCTAAACTTACGCATAAACTTCTCAAGGTTTGATCTTCAGTGCTATTGGTTTACTCAGTGTTTTATTGCTTGGATAAGCCTTAAAACACTTCGACTTTGGATATCTTTTACACTGGTATAAGTGTAAAGGATTTTTGGGTAAAACCCTAGTTTTACGCCTAAGCATAAATGCTTACGAGTAAACATCTTACGCATAAGCATTTTCTACGCATAAGCTTGTATTACGCGTAAGGAAATCTTACGCATAAGGTTCTTACTATTAAGCCTTTGGTTTACGCCTAAGCTGGTTTCTACACGTAAGCTAGTTTCTACGCGTAAGCTTCTTTCTACGTGTAGGCTTCTTTCTACGCGTAAGGTACTTGTCTGCGCCTAAGCATCTTTCTACGCGTAAGCTAGTTTCTACGCCTAAGTGTACTTCATCAACAAACATCTAGTTTCATTCGACTACAAAGATCCATCAACAACACAAGTTTTCAACAAAAAAAAAATTAATTTATGGCGGGAAAATTTGAGTAAAATTTAATTTCTAGGAGAAACTAAACGTTCAATTTTTACGCGAGATTCAAATTTTGGTTTAACTGTGAAAATTTTGGTCAAAAATTCAAATTTTTCGGGTCAAAATTGTCAAAACTCAAATTTTTCTTACAATCTTAAAATTGGATTTTATAGTGAATTTCAAATTTTGGGAGAGAAAGTTTTCCAAAATTATTTTTGGAGGGAAATTTTGAAAATCACTATATCGGCCTTTCAAGTATGCTGACTTCACAAATCTCCTCACCTTCCATCTACTGCTTAAAACCTTCGTCACCAAACCTTGCTACTGATGATTCTAAAGATGAAAAGGCATTTTTGGAATTGTACGAAGGATGGATTGTTCTGAAAGAGAAGTTGACCTCAATAATTAACAATTTCAAGCGTCAGACATCATCAAATTCCCGAAATCCCGCAGTCGTGCAAGGTGAAAGAGTTGATGTACATGGAAGGAATGCTCAAAGGGATGTTGAGAATGTTGTGATTACTGAATCTGTCGGTAATGCGGACAATGAGGTTGTAGCATTGGAAAAGCAGGATGACAGCAACAGATCTGGAGAAGATATCATACTTAACTATGACACCGAGCCCAACTTTGACGAAGAACAAATGGTTGAGGAATATATCTTACCCATCTGTCACAATTCTCAATTTTCGGTCATTTCTCAAACTCACTATCCATCATTTTTCGTAAACTAAGTTTACAAGTATTAAATTCGCGTAACCTTAGGGGTTTAACTGTGAATTCATGATCATATCATCAAGGACATTTCATATAGACTAGGTTTAGTCTACATATCATTAGCATCATTATCATCATATTAGTTCATGCATGGTTGTGCATTTTACATTAAACGCATAATTTCCTATTAAATAAACGCTATCGCATAATTAATTATTTGAACATTTGATCCGATACTTCCAAAAATTATCCCGATATATTTTTATACTCATATTAAGATTTTAAAAATAATATTATGAGTTTACCCGGTGTTTTAAATTTATTTTGTATATAAATTGTTATATTTATATAATTACGACGGTTTTCGTAAATTCTACACGATAATTATTATTTCACTCAGTTCTTGTAAGAAATGTATTTTTATAATTTTTATGACTTCAATATATTTCACTTTGACCCGTTAAAATTTATATTTAGCTAACGCTACCCTACAAGCTCAAATATCTACACAAGTTATCAACTATCCTTAAATAACTACACATTTACTTTCACTTATACAATTAATTATTACAAACCACAATTAGTCTTTTTTTTTCTTATGGATGTCGACCCATATGGGGTGACTCACATCCTTCATTTGCTAAATATCTTTCATTTATATCATATTATACTCAAGCTATTAACACATACAACCAAATTATCCTAAGTGAAAAATCAAACTATTCTCTCTTCCTCTCTTCTCCAAATAACCGGCCACCATAAGGACCAAGGAGATGATCACTAAAAATTTTGCTAGTCAAGTTTATATCAATCTAGACACACTCTTAGTTAAGGTTTTGAAATAAAAACATAGGGTGTTAGGATTAACCTTGTTCATTTAACTTCATCAAGTAACTTGTAAGCATCACATATTCATTTTTTTATCTTTCATACTCATGTTATGTTCATATTATCATGTTTGGGTAAAACATACAAGCTATATGATGTCTATACCACTTAAATTGTTTATAAGCTATATAAATTTACATATGTTATCATAATTATCCTTTGAAACATATCACTTTTGGTGATGTCTAGGAACCCATGACACCCTAAGAAGGTGTATGGTAGGATTAGAATAGCTTCGGCGTTGGTTTGAATTGGTTAAATAGGTTTTGCGCGAGAAAAACTCATTTCGACAACTTTAATTAAGGGTCTGATCATATTTGTTAATTCTGGAATTTTCGACAGTTTATAAAAAAATTTGTGCTAGACATTTGGAAAATATACTTTAAAACGAAAACGTGGCCGCTTGAACGGGTTAAAACGGAGTTATAACGAAGAAGTTATGCTATTTTTAAGTTTGACGACGAAAACTATTTGTTTCAGAAAATTCAGCATGTTGTTTTACCTTTTTACGAGCCAAAAATGAGTCTTAAGCGTTATGAATTGTGTCGACTTATAAAAAATATGTTAGTATACTTTAATACGAATCTAAGGATGTAGAAAACGTAGAAAACGGACTTGTAACGATTAAATTACACGCGTTAAACAAAGTTGCCGTAACTTTAATATATAAGCAAATTAATATATTTATATTAGACACATACTATGGCAACGAAGGATCATGTTGAGAGTCGTTTTTAACAATGATGTAGTACTTTTATAACGAGATGTCTTCTAGTAAAAGTGAGTTCGCCTAGCATATTTTCCAAAATGTCCAACCGTTCGTCAAGCGGAGTTGTAATGAATAAAATACGGTCACTTAAACTTTGCCGAAAACCACCCTTAAACAATATTTTGGATACAAGTACCATACTTTACCTATATTTTTCTCCATGATCGAGACCTCTAGGACAAAAACTTAAATGCTAAAACTTTGAGATAATGATACAAGCTTCCCAAAACCGTTGAGTTTGCTTCCTAACACTCGACGTGCACCATTTTAAGACTAGCTTTTAGAGGCCGTTTAGTCACTTTCATGAAATTTTCAATGACATTATTTTACGACGAAAAGCTATAATTTCATAATAAATCACTAAATGACTGTCGTGGGATATCGTTTCAACGTAAATACTTGTAAAGTAATTTATAAATTGACAAGACGTTATAAGATTATTTTTTCGACAATAAACTTTATTTTCAAAAGTGTACAAGTGGTATGGATATTATATGAGTTTGCATGCACGACATTGATTCATGACTTATATTAGAACACATCATTCATACCAGGTTGCGGATAGAGATCGCACCTCATTTCAGTGTATCTACTTTTGTCATCATAAACATTGCACCAGGTGAGTTTCATAGCCCCACTTTCTATTACTTAATTGTTTTACAAACTCTTTGGGGGAGATACATGCTCAACTATTTTCATTTACTTTTATAAGTACTCTAAACTTTTACTGATTACCGTGAGTTTTCTTAGCCCCACATTCTATTAATCGTTTACAAACTTTTGGGGGAGATACATGCTCAACTACTTGCTTTTACAAATACAAATACTCAAAACATTTACACTTTTATGTGTTGGAATCACTCCTAGACCTTATTCAAGTGTTAGTTACTCATATGTAATAGTTAGCTTATTATGGCCTTTATGTTTGTTATTAGCCTTAGGCTTATGTAGAAGGCCCATAAGCCTAGGCCTAGCCCAATAAGGAAAGGAAGGGAACTAGGAGTGTTGCCCTAGCTTCCCTCCTATTAATACCCCTTGTAAACCTTCATTTGAAGGTTGGTTGTTCAAGTTTTCTTTTCACTCACTCTCTACGCATAACCGTTTCATATTAACGTGTGTGTGTGTTTGGAATCTTGTTCAATCGCCTCTCTATCTTTCTTATAAGCTTGTGTGGTAAACCTTGTGCCTAACAGCGTATCAATCGCCAAATAGTTGGGTGTACTCGTTTGTTTTTGAAGTTTTTTTGGTTTTGGGTCTTACGCGTAAAGATAACGCATTCTTTAGCTCTCTTAAAACTTGTTTTTTACACTTTTTAATCCAAGATTCTTGTACTTTCAACGTTTTAAGGTGTTAAAATACTTGTTTTTGGCAAAAGTTTCAAACTTTATGCGTGGATCATTGTTTTTGAACTAGTTTTTATTCGTGGGTGGCATTCTACGCATAACTTGTTTTGAGTGCTTTGGATCATCAAGTTTCACACTTTTGTGTTATTTTGGTGGTATTGAAGCTATTTCATCACACAAAAACTGGTTTAGAAACATCTTTGGGCAAAATCATAATTACGAGTAATCCTACGCGTATTGAAACCCTAAAATACGCGTAAGATTATCCTTGGTTTGATCTTCATTTTCGTGGTTTATTCCGTGTTTTCTTACTTGGTAAGTCTGAAAATACGTCGACTTTGGATATTTTTGCCACTGTGATAGTGTAAAAGATCATTTGGGCAAAAACCCTAAAATTACGCATAAGCATAAGCTTACGCGTAGAAATCCTACGCCTAAGATCTTTCTTACGCCTAAGCCTTGTCTTACGCATAAGAAAATCCTACGCCTAACTTTCTACGCTTAACTTTTGTCTACGCCTAACTTTAGTGTCTTTTCCTACTTACGCGTAAGCTAAATCCTACGCGTAACTCCTTGTTGTTACGCGTAACTTTGGTGTTTTTACGCATAAGTGCTACTTGGTTCTTGTCTTTTCTACGCCTAAGGATACTTCATCAACAAAGGTTCATTCGACTACAAAGATCCATTTTTACCAACACAAGTTTATCAAAATGTCACAACCACCATACTCTAACTATTTTCCTTACACTTATCCTCATCCTCAACGTCAACAACAACTAACTCCACAACATCAACAATGGAATCAACAACAAGCAATTTATCAACAACAATTTAACCAACAACATACTCCACAACTTGCTGCAAATCCACAACCTCAAATGGTTCAACCACCACAAAATCTTCAAGCTCAACCATACACAAATGACTTTAATCAACATCCATCAAGGATCACTATGAGGAAACCCACTTGGTTTGCAAAGATGTTTGAAACTTTAAGCAGCCAACAATCAATTCATGAGGCTGGTTTTACTTGATAGACCTCAATGCTCACTCCAGGAAACTACGATCAATGGGTGATAAGGTTCTTTAGATTTTGTGATCTAAAGAAGCCACATGGAAAGTTCTTAAAGAAGGTTATCTTGGAAGGTCCTTTTGAGATGCCTACTGTCATTGTACCTGGAGATCCAAATGCCATTCCACCAAGAGATGAACAAACGAACATTGCTACTGTTGCAGACTTGAATCCTCAAGAACTTCTACACTATGAAGCAGATGAGCTTGCAATGGAATATATCCTCCTAGGATTACCAAACCTAATTCTTCGTAGTGTTGATGCTCAAAAGACTGCAAAGAAAATGTGGGATCATATTCGTCTTCTTATGGAAGGATCAGTACTCAATCAGGAAGATTTGGAATCCAAAATTTACTTGGCTTATGAACACTTCATGATTGAAACTGGAGAGACACTCGAGTCCTATCATCACTGATTTTCAGATATCATCAATGATTTGGATAAACACAATATCCACATGCCAAGAATTGCAGTGAATACTAATTCCTAAGTAGTCTTGGTCCTGAATGGGAGAAGTATGTCATTTTTCTCCGTCAAGCTAAAACATGCATCAGTCTACCTACGGATAGTTTGTACGATTACTTGAAGCCTCATGAAAAGGAAGTTGATAGGGAAAGGATTCTCCGTGCTCAAATTGCTCCACCCACACATCCGGAAAATCAACAACTTGCCTTATATGCTCAACAAAATTATTCTCCTCAACCCGCAAACTCAACCAACTGCTTCAAACCCACCAAACGATCAATCACATCAACCTCAACAAAATCAATTGGTTCCTTACAACAACAATGATCAAGCACTTCATAATTAGGAATCCGATCCGTTTCAAGAATGCAACAAGGATTCGCTATGATTGCTAATGCTTTTAGCCGTTATACCAACAAATCCAAAAACCGTATTCGTTCCTCATCTAATACAAGGAATCAAGCTGTTGTAAACAATGGACGGGTTGAAGTTCAGAATCGTGGTTATGGTCGTCAGATGGGCGGTGGTCAAGGGTTTAATGCTGTGGGTAGGAATAACAACAGAGCTCAAGTGGTGGAACAGGGAATGCTCAGCATGGGTTGAATGGTCTTCGATGCTACAACTGCAATGAGAAGGGACACTGGCTAATGCATGCCCAAAGCCAAGGACTAAGGGCAGTGCTTATTTCAAAGAGGCTCTTCTTTTGGCTCTTAGGATGAAGCTGGTGGAACTCTCACAGACAAAGAACAGAGCTTTATGGCGAATGCTGACTCAGATGATGATATGGAGGACTTGCAGGCCAATGCAGCTGTTATGTTGATGGCTACTATGCAGGAGTTACACATGAGTGACACAGGCCCAGTGTATGACACTGATGGCTTGTCTCAGGTACCCTAACAAACCATATTTATCTCTGATCTCATATCTCCGCCAACATCTGCATCCGGCAATCTCAGAATGGTATCAAAATGATCATCCACATCTCATTCCGACGATTTTCAACTAGACCCCGTAATTATATTTGATGATCAAGATGACCAACCGGTTTCCCTTGATAATCAAATTGACTCTGTGATTATACTTGAGGATCTTCGAATGATCATTTGAGACTCACGTTGACACGCCGAACCTTTGCCTCATCCAGATTTTGCTCGTTTAATACAAGACCAACAAACCATAGTGAAAGAATGTCGTGCCATTAATCAGGACTTGAAATGCAAAAATGCACTGTTAACCAAGGATTTTGAATGTTTACAAAAGCAACTCAACTTTTTCAAAACTCTTGAAAAACGTGAAAAACGGTTTTGAAGCAGCCTTTGCCAAATCTTATCAAAATGAAAAATATTTAGAAAGACAGATGCGTGATCTAGCCGCTTCGAAGAATGCTTTGTTGTCTTGAATAGAACAACTGAAACATGAACATAAAAAGCAAATTAACGCTCTCACCTTGGAAAACCAAAAAGCTAAGGCTGAGTTGTTAACTTGTCAAAAACAGTTCTCTGCATACAAAAAGCATTCAACGAAACGAATAGATGATCATCTTGAAGAAATCATCGGCTTGCAAAACAAACTTAAAGAGTTTAAAACTGTTGTTTACAAACATGGCGAGTCGGTCACAACATTGAAAAGTTTACTTTAAAACCAAATCCAAATGGATATGGACCGAATCTTCTGATTACAAACCTAAGCTTTCAACAAAAGCATTCAAACCAAATCCTGAAGCTTCAGTGAAGAATATAAAAGTTGATAATTCTGTTATGAATGTTGTTGAATTTCATCGTCAAGAGGAATTAGATGCAGAAGACGAGAGTCGATCAAAATTAGAAAAAGTTTGTTTTACACAAACCTTTTAACTATTCTAAAGCGGTCACTTTCGTCACACACCAACGGATTCTTCTAAACACCCAAGGGTTATCATCAAAACACCTAGTCTTCTAATGTAACCCCACCGATTATGCACAACTTATGGTCCTTTAACCTTCCATCAGTGAAGTAAATTCAAAACCTGAAAATCGAAAAATTCTTAGATATTTTGACATCTTAATGGCTGACCTCAAATTTTACAACAGAGATAGAATATCGTTCTGAAATCCAAATTGATCATTTTCAATCGCCTCTAGCGCGAGAACAAAGAGACATTTTTCAGAAAAATCTGTTACCTAATGTTAAAATTTGAAAAGTTGGGCATAGCCTGGGAAAAAGTTTTCATAAGGAACTTGGAGTGATGAAGGTCGTTTTCGAGAAAACAGAAACATCTATTTCTAATACTAAACGTAAAAGAAACTGTTGAGAAAAGATGTTGATCGACTCTTGGAAGATGTCATCTGTGCTGATGTCCATAATGTTGTGCTAAAGAATTCTTTGTCATATGCATTTGATCATACCTCTGCTGATACTGTTGAATCTGTGATACATGTTGAGAACACTGATAATGTGCTTCAGATCGAGTCCTCAAAAGTTGAAAACAAACGATTGTCCAACGAACTTTCAAATGCAATTCGTCGTCTTAATTGGTGTCAAAAAGATATTCACGATCAACAAATTTCTTTTCAACATAAAATCGCCCAGTTGCGTACAAAATCGTCTGATCCTAAATTTGAGCCCTGGATGATCAAACGTGTCTTTTAAGTGTCAAATCTCAAAATATGAACAAGAACTTTTAAAAGTCAAAATGGAATATGGTGTCATATTTGATTTACTCAAAAAGACTGTGATGAAGCATCAACAGATGATATTTGCTGACATCATAGTACATTACACTGAAGTTAAGCATTCTATGCAATCAATGATGGACGGTCAAAACTTCCGATCAATTCAAGATCATCACAAGCATTAAGTTGGAAAAATGTGAAATGGAAAGTATGAACAACTTCCGCCAACCTTCGTTAAGTAGCCCCAGTAACACTCGTACTCATGCCACTAGAATCCTACTGCCAAATCACAAGATGCAAGCATTTACGTCCTTCTCACGAAACAGGAATAGTTGCATCTTTTCCAAATATCCGCACTTCCCAGCCCTAGCACTAAATCGAAGAATAGGAAGCTGCGACCTACGAAAAGATCAAAGGAATCTAAAGTAGAAGAACACCCTAGGACTATGAATAAGACTCACGTTGCCTCCACTATAGATATTGCGTCTGGCAAATGTAATGGAAATAGTGATGTAACGAATGCTAAACCGTTAAGTACTTTTGATATTCAGTCTGATGTACCTTGTGATATTTGTCGTAAAAGTATGAATTCTGATTGTCATGATAAATGTGTTGCTAAAGCTATCATCTCTCGTTTAAGGAATCCTAAGAACCGGAATACCTCTAGGCTCACTAATCTTTCTAAGTCTGTGCTTGGTAGACCGCCTTCTTTAGATTCTAAGAAAGCTTCAGTGTCCCTGTAGCTCCATTTTTACCTCCTAAGAATGTAGTACCACCTAGTGCATTCACTAAGACTAAAGCAACGAGTAGTTATAGATGGCAGAAATGGATATATAACACACTAGGATTTTAGTGGATACCTAAAGCTATTGATGTGTGTATATCTACTATAACTGCTACGGACCCTCTAACATTTTGGGTTCCAAATCTACTTTTATTCATCTGGTCGTCTGGTGAATGCAGGTGATACAGATCATTCTCTGGATTGTTGATAGCGGATGTTCCCGACACATGACAGGCAATCTTAAATGTTATCAAACTTTATTGCAAAGTTCATTGGCACTGTCAGGTTCGGGAATGATCACTTCGCAGCTATCATGGGCTACGGAGACTATGTCAATGGGAACATCGAATTAGCGGGTTTACTATGTGGAAGGCCTCGGTCATAATCTTGTTTCAGTAGGGTCAGTTTGTGATGGAGATTTGGAGGTTGCTTTTCAGGAGAAAACTTGTTTCATTCGTGATCTACAAGGAAATGATCTTATGTCTGGATCGCGTAATTCTAGTCTCTACACTATCTCTATGAATGACATGGTTGCTTCATCTCCCATATGTTTACTTTCAAAGGCAACATCAACAAAATCCTGGCTATGGCACCGTCGTCTCTCACATCTAAACTTTCAAACCATCACCAACCTTGCTCGACACAAACTAGTTGAAGGACTTCCACGGTTTCGGTATTCTAAAGATCATCTTTGCTCAGCTTGTGAACAAGGAAAAATCACTCGTGCTCATTTTCCTTTAAAGGTGGAACACAGCTCTCGGCAGTGCTTTCTTCTTCACATGGATTTGTGTGGCCCGGTGCGTGTGCAAACGATCAATGGCAAACGCTACATCTTAGTAATTGTTGATGACTATTCACGCTGGACTTGGGTCTACTTTCTTCGAAGCAAAGATCAAGCTCCACAAATGATCATCACCTTTCTCAAGAAAATACAAGTTCAGCTCCGAAACACCGTTCGACTAATCAGAACAGATAAAGGCACTGAATTTGTTAATCAAACTCTTTGTGAATTCTATGAGAAAGTGGGAATTCAGCATCAGATATCTATTGCACGTACACCAGAACAAAACGGAGTTGTTGAAAAGACGAAACCGAACGTTAGTGGAAGCTGCAAGAACAATGTTAATCAATGCTAAACTTCCAGATTATTTATGGGCAGAAGCTGTATCTACTGCATGCTATACTCAAAAACCGTTCTATGATTACAAAACGCCACAACAAAACACCTTTCGAGCTCGTCCATAATAGAAAACCGAATCTAAAACACTTTCATGTATTTGGATCTCTTTGCTATCCGAATAATGATCGTGATGACTTTGGAAAGCTTAAAGCCAAAGCGACATTGGAGTTTATAGGATCTTTGTGATAATTCCAAAGGTTCCGAATCTGGAATCGTCGTAAAAAGCGAGGTGATGGAAACGATTCATGCTCATTTCGATGAACTTACGGAATAGGCTTATGAGTATAACAGTTTAGAACCGGTCACAACGTTAAACTTTCCCCAAACCCCATATCATCAGAACAAAGCACCCAGCTTACTCGTCAAAATGGAAAGGTTATTTGCTCCATTTGTTCAGTGACGATATTGATGAACGTGCTCCAGGTGTATCGCTGTTTCCGCTGCTCAACCGATAATACTCTTTTACCGATACACCGCTACAACAACTCTGTTGAAGATGCACCACCGTTGACTCCCCACAACGTTGAACAAACCGCTTCCAACAATGATGAAACTGTGATGATATTCTGAATGTAGTACCCACCTGCAGATTTTGATCCAAATGCGTTCTTTAAACCCGTTTGCTAATGGACTGCTTGCACCGGATGTCGCGGAATCTTCAACAAACCATTTGAATCTCAGAATAGCACAATGTATACCAACATCAACCCTCCACACATAGATGGATGAAAGACCATCCTCTAGAAAACATTATTGGCAACCCGAATCAAACCGGGTTACGAGACAACGTCTTCACACAGACGGTGAACATTGCATTTATGCACTCACTGTCTGCCAATCTGAACCTAAAAACATCAAAGACGCAATGACAAAAGACAACTGGATTGAATCCATGCAAGAAGAACTCAACCAATTCAAACGTCTTGAAGTATGGGAACAGGTTGAAAGACCAACAGCGAGTACGTCATTGGTCTAAAATGGATTTGGAAAAACAAATTGGATCTGAAGGACATGTTATCGGAATAAGTCCGTCTGGTGGCTAGGGTTATCGTCAGGAAGAGGGTATTGACTTTGAAGAATCTTTTGCTCCGGTTGCTCATCTTGAGGCTGTTCAGATATTTCTAGCGTTCGCGGTATCATATGGAAAACGGTCTATCGGATGGATGTCAAAACTGCGTTTCTCAAGGACACTAAAGAAAGAAACGGTTTATGTCACCAACACAGATGGATTCGTTGATCCTGAGTTTTCGAACCATGTCTACAAACTGAACAAAGCTCTGTATGGTCTCAAACAAGCTCCTTGGGCATGGTACGATAAGCTATCATCCTTCCTCATTGCTAATAATTTCACCAAAGGTTAGGTTGACCCAACTCTTTTTATACAATATCACGGGAACATATCTTAATTGTTCAAATTTACGTGGATGACATCATTTTTGGGTCTACACATAAAAGTTTTCAATCGCTTTTGCAAAACTAATGAAGAAAAATTTTGAAATGTCCATGATGGGTGAACTTACATTCTTTCTCGGACTGCAAGTTCATCAAACACCCCGTGGTATTTTTTGGTCAGTCCAATATGCCCTTGAATTGTTAAACAAATTTGGAATGAAAACCTGTGACACCTATGCCACACCAATGGCTCATACAAAGAAGCTAGACGCTGATTTACATGGGAAATTGGTGGACCCTACAAAATACCGTAGTATTATTGGGACTCTCATGTATCTAAACTAGCAGACCGATATTGTCTTTGCCGTTATACTATGCTCCCATATCGATCGCGACCAACTGAAACCCACCTCTCTGAGGCTAAAAGAATCCTTCGATACATAAAGGGAACCATTAACTTGGGGATATGGTATCCGAAGGATTATGGTTTTGAACTAATCGCTTTTTCAGACGCTGACCACGCAGGGAGATTAGACTCACGGAAAAGCACTTCAGGAGCCTTACAATTTCTTGGTGATAAACTGGTGTCATGGAAATCGAAGAAGCAGGATTGTACATCGGTGTCATCAACCGAAGCAGAATATGTAGCCATGTCCGCGTGTTGTGCTCAAGTCACTTGGATGAGAACACAACTCAAAGACTATGGTTCACGTATTTGACGGAATCGGTACTGCGACAATCGAGTGCCATTGCAATCTCGTGCAACTCCGTTCAGCACTCGAAATCAAAGCACATCGATCTTCGATATCATTTCATCAAGGATCACGTGGAACAGGGTACTTTTGAATTATATTTTGTTGGTATAGAATACCAATTGGCGAATCTTCTCACCAAAGCCTTGCCTCCCGCTAGGTTTAATGAGTTAGTCCACGGATTGGTATGAGGTGTTTGACTCAAGAGGAATTGGATGACCTCCTAAAACAGTCTTAAAACCTGTCAAACACCAAAATCTCTTTTGTAAATAATTCTTTCAAAAACAAAATACAAAAGTATAAAATATGATAAAACAACAAAAATATTCTTCTATCTATTTTCTTTCAACATTGCAAGTCACGTATCTTCGTCAACACTATAATCTTTCAAATTCAGTTTTTTCGATCAAGTGTTGAGGGGAGAAATCAAAACTTTAACTGTTTCAAAACATCTGTGTACTTGCATGTTATCATATCTCGGTTGTTTCTTTTAACAAATGGTGGTAAATTTTATGGTACAATGACACTCCTCGGACTAAATTTATAACCTTTCATTATTTCTTAAGTCGAGGGAGTGTGTCGTCAAAGTTTCTTTCTTAAAATCTTTGTTTGGTAACCAAAATGGAAGTTAAATGTCTTTGTTTGAAAAAGGAAAAGGTGGAGGGACCAAAAATGTCAAAATATTAAAGTTATTTTAATAAAATACCTCCCTACCTAAAAATTCACTTCCCATTTATTACTCATAACCTAAAAGATCCTACGTACCATAATCGTTTGAAAAATCCGTGCTTAAGATCTTCAAATTGTAAGTTTCTATGTATTCCCAACAAGATTACAAACTATGGTTTCAAATCGTTTCAATAACTAATGGTTAGATTTTTCACTATGGTTGATTTTGTGTTCTAGGTATGCGTAAGAACACATAATGTGTTGGGGCGTTTTTTGGTCATAAAAAGAGTGTCAAAATGTTTTACTAACATGAATGATATGTTTCCATACCATACGTACCCAAAAGAGAAGAAACACAAATTGATGACTTTTGAAAACTAGGGTTTATAAGTCGAATTGGGTATTTTTGAATGTGAAGTGTTTTGGTATAAAAGATTGTTGGGTTATGGTCTTAAGTTGTTGAATTAATGATTTCCATTGTCATTAACCACCTAGAAACACGAATTGGTGAACAATTTGTAATTAGGGTTTAAAGTTCATAATAATTGGTAACTTTTGATTCACAACGAGTTAGGTGTTATAACTTGGTACAAAGACTCCCACAACACTCTTAAACTACCAGAAAACGTCTTGTGCAAATCCTGTGGTTAAATTTCATCTGGCGTAAATCATAACCCTTAGGGTTTTGACCTCTGGCGTATGACTTCTACAACTGTTAAACAAGTGTTCTTACCATGTTTTGTTGATATAATGAATGTTTGTGTCAATTTTGATGATTTGATGAATTTATTCAGGCTTTGCTAAGCTTAAATATTAGAATCAAGGTCATTTGCAACTCTACGTAAGGATTACTCTACGATAGTCAAGTTATGCGTAACAATCGGACGCATAACTATTGCAGCGTAGGTTCTACAATGGGACTACGGCGTATCACGTGCTGAAGGATATGCGTAAACATGACCTCTATGCAAAGGTCTACTCTTACGAGTAAGCCTTACGCGTAAGGTATATTTATACGCCCTACGTAAGCTCTCGCATAAGGTCCACTTTCCGACGCATAACATTTCTTACGCGTAAGTTAGGATCCTACGCGTAAGCTTTAGTCTACGCGTATATCATCACTGCTTACGCTTACCTTTGCTAAAACTACGTTACAGCCGGATTGACCTTCATAATGAATTGTTACGTGTACAAACTTGTAAATAAACTAATCATAACGTCACGAATCCGATAATGTCACTAATAAACTTAATCGTTTGATATGTTGTGAACAATAAGTGATAACATAAACTTTAAAACTTAAAGTTAACTAACTCACGAAAACACTTCACGACGTCATTGGACTATAGAACAAACAAGTGACTTAGGACTCGTAACAATCATTGACACTGTACATTCAATAGCTAGACAATAAGACCTTCTGTTGACTAACACTATGTCTTTCGATATGTTGGTTCTTTAGGCTAATGTTATTTCAGATCACGACATGGGAAGAAAATGATTGTGGATGCATCGAGGAAGTTCTTACAATTGCCGATATCTTTCCAGATGGTTATCAGAAAGATTAGAAAAAGAACAACTTAGGGTTGACTTTGATACCCTCACTTGCTCGGAATCTTCGCTTGATTGCTGTGGATATTCTCGGGATCATCCCTACCGAACATGCTCTCACACTCTGCCACGTTCGAGAGGTCTACATTCAACAATTTTGGGATTCTATGCAGAGGATCACCGGTCAAAGTGCGATGAATGTGACACTTAATCACAAATAAGTCACTATCACTCCTGCTGACTTACGGGCTGTTCTCATCATTCGACATCGCTCAACGACTTCTTTGCTACCCTACTGAAGAGCGATCCACGAAATTCTTGATAGATATTGGTTATGATGATGCTTCGGGAATCATTACTAAGCACTCTCACGTGGAAGCGAAGTATATTCCTCAACCTTGGAGAACACTTACATGATCATCACCAAATCGGGTCTGGTGGTGACGGTGGCTATGAGCATCCCAAGCTCATGGAACTACAAATTTTCTGGTCGTTGATCAACATGAAGGACATTGAAATGACAGCAATGAATGGGAAGACATGATGGTATTTCACAAGAAGCTTGGCTCCAAGATCCCTATGTCGAGATACACAAACTGTTGATCCGAGAGCACTTGGACTTCATCGGACATCCCATGAGGCTCAATGACCCAGATAATCACGACATATTGGCCTGAACCCATATTATCTGCCGAATCAAAGAATCGTCAACAAAGAAACAGGGGTGCGGTATTACCGATCACCTTCGACTTCGAAATCAAAAGCTGGAAACATACAAAGGTATCGGTTAGCGTAGTAAAGAAGGCAAAGTTGGTCATCTTGATGAAAAAATCTTGGTACACCTACCGAAGGAAGGAGAGGCGTGCTGGAAATGTTACAAGTATGATGTTTATAGGAAGCTTCCCCAAAGGGATCCTCCTCGTAAAGGATTGTTCCGTAAAGGAAGGCTGAACCTATTCACACCTGAACGCAAAGAAGCTTGTGGACGAAAGCTCTGAAGAGTATGACACAGATGAAGAGATTACCTATCTGCATCGCAACCGTAACACCTCCTTCCGTAGCTAAACCTCCAAGTCCGCAGTGACAAAGAAAAGGGAAGACTCTGTACTTGCGTATGATGAAGCTGCTGATGATGAAGAAGAGCAACTGGATATATCATACAGGAAGAAGTTTAATATCGTTAGACACCTTCAAAAGGCTGAAGAATTTGCTAGAGACCAAATGGGTGGTCAGGAGGATCAAGTGGTGTGCCCACTCTGAACCATCTCCTCGATGCGCGGTTAATCAACCGATAAGGGAGTGTGCCACCACTCTTATGCACCACCAAAGCTTGTGGGGATTCTATCGAATATGAGTTTGAGGAACCGAAACTAAGTCGAAAAAAGATCAAGATGTTGATTATGATACGTTTCTTCTAGATAGTCCCCAGCGATCAAAGGAAGAAACCTTGAACCTCGAAGGATCAAAGTCTCCTCATATCTCTTTCATCATCAGATTAGATCTTCTCACTCTCGCCACCACCATCAAAGAAGTCAACCAAATCATCATCCAAATCCGTGAAGAAACCATCTAAATCTTGTATTTCTCAGGCTCATGAACGGATTACCAAAGCTGTCAAAACAATTGTCAGAAGAAAAACGTGCTCAACAAAAAGCTAAATTTCTTCTTGATCACCACAGATATGTATGGAGCATGAAAAGATAAAAGGAGAAAGGAAGTTTGTTCAGGAATTCATGAAAAAGCGCCGTCAAGAGGAACTGAACGAAATGATCGAAGGCTACACGAAAAAGTAACCTTGGAGATACGTTCCTAAAGTCACAAAGGAGTTGTTCACCAAACAACTTTATCCAAATCTCATGTAGATCGCCAAGCAAACTATTCGATCAACACCCTTAACCGTCACAATCAATCCAAACGATCCGATAGTTTTCTCGGTTAATGAATTGGTGGCCAAGCTTTTACACAAAAGTCTGCACGATCACGGGAAATTTACTTGATGAAGGAAAGATGTTTCAAGCATTGCTTGGACTACCAACTTCAAGAAGCTTGTAGATTTGAAGCTGAAAAGTCTAAGCGTCCTAGAGACGATGAAGACAAGGATAAGGATAAAGGACTACGCACCTAAGCGTCGAGAAGCGGTCTGGGTGAAATCTTCTTTGATGCAACCTCCTCCACAACGGGCTTCTGTTCAACAAAAATCTCCTCCTGTTTTCTACTAAAAACTCGAGGACGATTCGAGTTACCACCCCGACTCGAAAACCGATGATCACTTTGAGTATACGGGTGGTGACGAGAAGAGGTCCTTGAGCCTACAACAACCCACCTCTCCCAAACAAGTTCCGAACCAGAATCATCATCTAGGCCTTGGAAAAAGAAGAAGAAGAAGACGCCTCAAACTGACGTCGTATCATGGCTAGATGACGATAAAACAGAGGAATTTGAATGGTTTTCTAATCGTGTTAACAACACTCCTACCCGAAGAAGGTCAGCATTTGGTAGGACGGTTCTACATTGGAGCATGCAAAAATTACGCAGAAAAGTTCCATGTGAAGAAAATGGCGAAATCTGAGTTGAAGCGAATCAAGAATGAAGCATTTCAACTTCTAAAAGACAGCTCTGAAAGTGCCTCGAGGTCGAATATCACCTTGAAAACATTGCTCGAGCTATGTCTAACAACATGGATTGGCTCAATCCGGAAGCAAACATTGACTTCACACAAAGGGAAAACCCTCCATACTACACCGATTGGACCAAACCTCTATCAACACTTGGACAAACTTTGAACCAAGGATTCCTTTCAGATACTTCTTCAACAAAGAACTGGATTTTTTCTCTACGGTGACGATGATTCAAGAAAATATGCTCGTCGTTGACACTTCCATTCCCAGCACTGTCTATTCAAAGTTGCATAGCCATTGAGGAGCGTGCCAATCACTTGTTCTCCAACACATTGGAGGCATCGCCCAGAGATGCATTGTATGGGATTCATCAACGGCCTGCAGCCGAAGAATCTACTATAGAAGTTGTCAGGTTCAGAAGTCTCAACATGCTATGCATAGTTCTAAAGATAGTTGCCATCATTACACGTTGACCTTTCGTCTAAGTGGGACTACACATTCTAAAGAAGATGCGTAGTCAAACGACAAGATGAAAGGGACTATGCTTTCTCTGAGGCTGACTTTGAGTATTTGTCTCTCAATGACATGAGACATGTACCTTGCCAATGTACATGGTCGCATGAGACAATTCTCAATTCGCAGTACAGCGTGAATTTATCAAGTCACTTCTCATCTTCATAAGACGGATTGTCATCAAGGAACGTGTAGAAGATCTCAGTGGCTGTGAATCTTATCAGGCGCGTGTCAACTTCACTCCTCCAAAGCTTGATCTTCCCGATATCAACCGGCTATCTCAATATACACTCATCAGCAAACCTTTCGGCGTTGTTTACTGATTCGTTGTGAAGTGAGTGGTGAAAAACACAATATCAACGTATATCAAAATAACCGTAAAATTCGACAAATCACCCTTTTAGGAAAAGGGTTAACGTGCCAAATCTTACGGGTGTGATAAAAGTGATACCGGGAAAGTGATTTCCCCGGGTCGTGTCCCAACGAGGTGTGAAATTGACGGAATCGTTGAGTTTCGTGATTAAGGACTTGAATTGGTTTAACAAATTTTGGATTTTTGATATCGTTATTCTACAAATTAATGAACGGGAATGAAAATAAAGCACGTAAAACAAAGTAAACACTAAATAAACTACGACTAAGCCTAAGAAACGATAAAACAACGCTAAACTACATCCTAGAGTGCTAAAATGTAAAAACGCTAAAAAACGGCAACCACCCGAGCCAAAAACGTAAAACTTTTGAAATTTAAGGGCTACGGGTGTGATATCAATTTTCCTACGTTCTAATTGACTAAAAATAATTTTAGAAAAAAGCCGGGAATTTTTTCGACTTTTAAAATAATTATTACGAATTAAAAACTAATTTACTCTAATTTAATGATTAAAAATAGTAATCGAATTAAGAAAATCCTGGAAAAATCACTAAAACTATTTTGAACACTGCTGATTTTAGGAAAAATAAGAAACCACTACTTCGTTTTTGAAAATAAGCTGGAATTAAGCTTAAAAGAGCTTATAGTGAAAACTGCCAATTGAAACTTAAGTATTTAATGGTGCAAAATTTTAATGAGACAAGTCCCAAGGGCAGTTGGTTTGGAGTGTTGGTGTTGAGCTGAGTGGCGTGGGTTCGAGTCCCACCATGCCAGTTTTTTTGAAACTCTTTTTTTTTTCAAATCTGCTTCTTGGAAACTGAAGAAGCAATCAAAATAAGCCTTTTTTGTAAAAATCTTTTTTATAGAACCTGATCAATAGCATTACAACAGCTTATTGAGACTACTCTTGAGCAGATAGCAATCAAAAACCCCTTTTGAAATCTAGCAGGCAACTACCAAACATCCCTTTAGCTACTTTCGCTTGAATAAGTAAAAATAAGAGAGGGACAAAAGAGTAAAATGGGTAAATAAGCCAAGTAAACATTAATAAGCAAAATGAAAGTTAACTAACTCTAATCCTAACTCTATCCTAGATTGCCCGAACCTAAACTAACAAATGGGAAGTACGCTAATGCTGCTGTTTTTCTGTCATTGAAACAGCCAAATGACCTTCTCAAACCCAAAAAATAAGCTAACTCAAACTATATTAAGGGAAAACAAAAGGGCAGGGCATCTAAGGGAGTTCCTAAAACTTAGAGCACATGAAAAGCACAAAATAGCTCTAAATGGATAACAAATAAGCTAGTCCTAAACAAAAGAATGGGCAAACAAGCAAAAGGAGCTACGAAAAAAAAGAAGCACCTAATAGGCTGATATCTAGACTAGCTACACTAGGCAATGTATTAAATTATCACTAATGAGCAGAAAAAAAATAAAATAAAAATAAAACTAGATAAGCTAGAATGAAAAGCTAAGGGTGACCTGTTGGTTTGTAAGCTGCAGGATCAACACAGATTACTATGCCTGCTTCGGCAATGATGAGCTCCACAGTGAACTTCCAAGAGAGGTTCAGCTACAAACATGAAGTTAGAATAGTGGGGATGCAAGACATGTTAACTGAGGATAAGCTACAAGACTCTGCATAGCTTAAAAATAAGCTAAGAGCAGTACCATTTACCACTTTTTCAAGCGATGCGGTTAAGATATACTCGAGAACTAGCGATTTAGACTGATTTTTAACCAATCTAAAAGTAATTGTAAAGCTCAAAACTGAAACTACACTAATATAGGATTATAAGGGATTGCTAAGAACAGATTTTACACAAATTTAAACATCAAATGAGCCCATGAAAACCCTCAAGATCGGCACCCCCTTGGGCTGTGTTGGTATGCTGGACAGAACAAATTAAATGCAAAAGCGAAGTCGAGGGCAAAACTAGGCTACCTATAGCTAACTTAAAGGTGTATGAGGCAAAGACAAATCAAGTTGGGTATGCTAACAGCTAAGAAAAGCAATCTTATGAAAAACTTGGGTAGAAATAAGTCACATAATGAGCATTTGAAGCGGCTCGAGGCGATGTTCTTGTGCAGTTTCTAACACTAAGACTTCTCTCTTTTTTTTATATTCTTCAACCCAAATCAGGTGCAAGCTTAGTACACCAAAGTTAGACCATTTAGACTAATAAAAACAACAGAGAAGGTTTTGACTCAAGAAGTCAAACGGGTAAAATAAGTTTTTGACTAATTTCTAACTTAAACAAACACCCCTTTACATATGCGATTAGCTTAAAAA